>OX422208.1:467962841-468562841 GCA_949130495.1 Sambucus nigra | reverse complement strand
ACGCGAGATTCGTTGTCACTTGAAGAAGTCGTTCGAACGACTTTGTCCTATCTTTGGAATGACATCTGCGTAAAATTAATTTATTAAAACTCCATCTCAGGACATTGAAAAAAAAATTTTGACAAAAATGAAGCCTCAGATGCTTAAAAACATTTTAGAAAAATTATCCCAACGCTTTAAATAAAACATTCAGCTACTTAAACACAACCTTAGAAAAATCTATCTTACATAGGCTTCTTTGTTGAAGAATGGTGATATTCGAATCCGTCTTGATGCATGACAGAACTTGAACTTTTCTCAGGATGGTTGTAGCGGTATACGACATATGCTAATGTAAACGGACTATGTAAAAAATGTCCTTACAAATCTCCCCATATGTCTATACCGGTACAAACTAAAACCATCTGAATTATCAAATCAAATGTCCTATACAAATCCAATACCCTCCCATGAACCCAAAAATGAAAAGGTACTAAAAATGTAAGTCTTCAAACTTTATTAAAAAATCTTCAACTTGAAATCTTCAAATATCCAACTTTTCTTTATCATCATCAGGGTGTGCAAAATAATGATCCGCAAATTTTGTCCCTACACACATGAGACAAGAACTAAATACCTTCGTGACGTATCATAGTTATCCAAAATAGACAAGGAAAGAATAAAAAAATAAGCATGGAGTGTCACGACAACCAAAGCAAGTTAACTACGATCATCAAAGGATAATCTTGAAAGCATTCTCCAACTATTTTTTAATTTTTTCAACAAAATCAAATTTTACAAAAAAAAAAAGAATCACTCACCACGAATTTACACTAAGATGATCAAATCGTGGAAACGGAATGAATGGGTGTGAACATATTCAATAGGTAAATCAGCTCAAACATGCATAACAAATGTGCACGATTAATATGGATACTCCTAACGAATGAACTTCACAATCATCCTTAGGTGTAAAAATTATTGAATTCAAATGACACTGACTTACTCAAATGAACAAATTAAAGTCTAAAATGATTTCCCCACCAATAACGTCTAAAAATATGTAATGCTTTTTCTATACTTTGTCATGACGTTCAAACCCAATGTTTAAATTCCAAATATCTTCATACATGATAAATATTTTATTTTACTTAAGGATATCTAACTTCTAATTGACCCTTTTTTGGCATATTTATCTTTTTATTTTCTTAAATTTTATTGTGCTCTTATCAACCTCTTCGGACCTTTGCTACTTTTTACAATGCCACACTTTTTTAGGTCCGATTTAAACGGTGGCTTAATTGCAAGGGATATTATGATTACCTTCATATCCCTTCCTCATTTTTCACACACACACACACACACACACAGATATATATATATATATATATATGTTCTAAAAAACCCGCCTAGGCACACCTAGGCTTAAGGCTTGGAAGAAACGCCTCGCCTTACGCTTTTCACGCCTTATTCTTGGTAAAACCCTTAAGGCGCACTTTTTTCTAAAAACAACAATGCTTTAGTGAAACGATGTTGCCTTTTAAAGAATTTGTTTACAAATCGGACCATTATCTCATCCAAAATAATCAAATAGTATTTTAATTTGCATATATTCAGACATATTTTTATGATTTGTGCAATTTTTGTATTTTAATAACCTTCTTATGGTTAAAAAATATTAAAATATATTAAGAAGTCCTAAACACCTTTTTACGCCTAGGCCCGCCTAGGCTTCTAAGGCTTAAGGCTTGGCCTCCACGCCTCAATCACGCCCCGCATTTTTTAGAACCTTGATATATATATATATATATATATATATATATATATATATATATATATATATATATTAAAACAAATTCCTCACAGACAACGGTTCTTACATGCATTACTATCACTGTCAAGTTTTATTGTATATGGTTCGTTTTAAAGACATGATTGAGATGAAAACACTTCGACCAATATGTGACAGACAAGTAAAATAATCAAACAAATCCATGCAAGTGTGTAATAAAGGATATCATGAGTCAAACATGTATAAAGTAATCTCAAATCTCATCTTAATGACTCCAAACATTATAAAGCACATGGATGAAATGATGTATCATCTCAAAGCACTATCGAATAGTTACTTGGATATGGAATGATATTGTGACTTCGTCATCCCAAATGTCTATCCATAAACGGTGTAAAACAAATTATAAAAATCTTTTTGTCTTTTTAAAAAAAATTATCAAATAAAATCTTTTTGGCTTTTTCAAATTTTTCTCAAAAAATAGAAAATCTTTTTGTATTTTTCTAAAAATTTTCAAAAACAAAAATCTTTTTGGTTTTCCAAAAAATATATAAAAAATGGAAAAGATAAATACGAAAGTGGTACACACTAGAAATAGGCATAAAATATCATCATGAAAATCATCCTATGCTAGCAAACAAGTCTAAACCTCAACCGTTAGGTGCGGTGGAGTTTGCCAAAGGTGGTGATATCCTATGAAAAACTTCCATCAAATCATGTGAAGTTTTGACCAAAAACTTTACTTGCTCCATACTATGTGCAAACTCTCTCATGTAATCATCCAGAGCATCATGTGTGGGTGTGGGTGTAGGAAAATGTGGCAAAAATCTATGCGACACACTCCCCAACTTAAAGCAAAATTCCCTAAGCAAAATTCTCATTTATGTGTCCAAATATAAACGGGCCTAGGAACACCGTTCCTAAATTGTCTAGGATGCACTCTCCTATCCGGAACGGGACTCCTATGTGGGTTGAATTGAGAGCTATATGGATAAATCACAAACTCGAGAGCCAGCTTGTGTGCAACATAGGAAGTAGATGCACTGTCATGCCCTAGTCCTAGTCTCTCAGCATTACCCAAAGTGGGACTGAAGAACATCTCACCTACCTTTTTAGATCTATCCTCTATAGTTACCTTTACCTCCCGGGCTAATTATAGATATCTCTTTAGTTGGACCATAAGGTCTTCAAGTTCACTCTTTTCCCGACCTACGATGATCAACTACTCACTCAAAGTAACCTTCACCTTATCGAGTTGACTCGTCGACGCCTCAAATCCTCTCAAAACATCTATCTCTCTCTCCAAATCTAGCACCCTAAGACCTAACTCCTTATTCAACTTCTTCGTCTTTAAGGTCTCGGCATATAAATCTCTAAAAGCTATTTGGATCTCACTTTCACCCTCACTAGAACACTCACTCTCACACTCACTAGAAACACTCAAGTCATCATCGGGGCTCTCACGTGCACAAGTATCCTCATTGTCGTGGGACAAACTAGGCGTGCTCACGTGAATATCTAAAAATGAAACACGCATCCCATGTGAACATTCATCCTCATAATCATTCACCTTTTTCTCACTATCGCTAAGAGTGGCTGGCATGACAATCTTCTTATCGTTTCTCTTTAGCCTAGTGGTACACTTAAACTCCCTATGCCCCTTACCCTCACATTCAAAACATCTCTCCTCTTCCTCAGTCTCTTTCCCTTTCTCACTGCTCTCTTTGGCCCCTTCTTTCATTTTATTTTTCTCAAAAATCTTTTTATTGAAAGAATTCTCTTTTGAAAATTTAAGAAATTTTTGAACTTTTTGGCAAGTATGGCCACATCATCAAAATCAAACTCGCCATCAAAATCGGAATCACAAAATCTCATTTTATTTTTCTTTTCTCTCTTGGACACTTCCTTACTCTTCCTAGACTGGGCTTTAAGTGTTATCCCTCTATCCTTAGGCTTGATAGTGTTAGGAAACATGTCAATTTCTCATGTCTGGAGGTCTCCTTGTAACAACCCATGCCCCCGAAAAGAGAACGTGGCGTGCTACTATGATAAAACTAAACTAAATCCATCAATCAAAAAGTATAGAGCATCTAAATGTCCATAATTTAGATATAATGAATCCAAAAACTTGTTACACTTCCACAATAATTACAATAATGTCTCTCTCAAATACAAAATTCTCCAATTAAAATTACACCACTAATTTATGCATACAAAAATAAATCTTTCAAGCCATGCTCTAAAATTTTTCTCCAAAATAGACAATAGTGTTCCAATCCATGCTAACCTGCCAACTAAAAGAAAATACGGGGAAATACATAATATGACAAGAATAGATGCTAAAAAATAATTAGCACGGTGAATAAATCGCAACAATACGAATCGCATATACAAATAAAATGCAATAGTCAAGCATTATATCAATATTAACTTCTCAACAACACATTAATGGGTCACCAGGCGTCACCTCACTGCGCCTATGCATGCTTAAGCATATCCGGATTTTAAACTATTGACGGATGCCCATTCTTCGTGCCATATTAAAATATCATGACACGACGCTCAAACCACAATATAATATATCTCAATGAATCAAATAATAGATTCCAACAATTTTTTTTCAGGATTCAATGAATAACATAATTCAATATGAGTGCAATCGACACAGAAATCAAAACGGAATACTCTTGAGAGAATTTTAGAGTATATTGTGTAAGTCCCGTACCTTAAAATCATCACATGAATCGTCACATAATTTTAGCCTCAAAATCTAATCGCACCATCACGTTCCTTTTGTGAAAATAATCAAATCTCTTTCTATCCTAAACTTGAGAAAACACAAAATAAGCCTTATAATCTAAGGTTAAAATATTGAATAAGTTTGAAGCTATGGTTTGTAGATGAAAGGGAGTAATTTTGGAGAGGTCTTCTGGTTGAGAAGTTGATGAAAAAGTGATTTGAAAAGCCAAGTCACGAATTTGTTGATAAATAAATGATTAAGAGTTTGATTAAGAAAAGAGTTATAATCAAATACAAACACTAAAAAGTTTATTTCGGACCGTTGGAATTCGATGAAATTTGGGAAAACATTTGTTGAAGACGAGAGGAAGGTGTACAAAAAATTTCAGCTCGATCGAACAGTCCATATTTTTAAATATATTATTTTTGTAGAGAGTTTTATGTTTTGAGGACTCTTCTATATAATAAAAATTCAATTAAAACTCCATTTTAATTCTGATTCCAATTCCGTTTGAAAATTTAATTTTCAAATATAAAAACCAACATTTTAAATTATAAAATTTATAAAATTCAAAATTAAATTTTTCTTCGATTTCCAAAATTATTTTAAAAATTCCCATTTAAAAAAATCCGGGTTGTTACATACTTCCCCACTAACAAGAAATTTTGCCCTCGAAATTCAACGAAGCCTAACGGTCAAAAATCAAGCCACACTATCAATCTCCAAAAATAAATCTCGTATCCAAAAATCAACTTTAAATACCTCACATCTAACCTCGATGCCTAACACGACTTATCACCAAAAAATTCTATCTCAAAAAAATATGTCTAACCCGCAAGCTAGACCCAAAATCCAAGACCCGAGGGTTGTCATATACGTAAGCTCTGATACTATTTGTAACATCCTTCGCCCCCAAAAAGCGAACGCGATGTGCTATTACGATAAAACTGAACTAAATCCATCAATCAACATGTATAGAGCATCTAAATGTCCACAATTTAAATAAAATGAATCCAAAAATCTGCTACACTTCCACAATAATTACAATAACGTCTCTCTCAAATACAAATTTCTCCAACTAAAATTACACCACTAATTTATACATCAAAAAAAAATCTTCCAAGCCATGCTCTAAAATATTTCTCCAAAATAGCCCATAGTGTCCCAATCCACGCTAACCAGCCAATTAATAAAAATTACGGGGAAGTACACAATATGACAGGAATAGATGCTCAAAAATGATTAGCACGGTGAATAAATCGCAACAATACGAATCACATATACAAATAAAATGCAATACTCAAGCATTATATCAATATTAATTTCTTAACAACACATCAATGTGTCACCAGGTGTCACCTCACCGCGCCTATGCATTCTTAAGCATATCCGAATTTTGGACTATTGGTGAGTTCCCATTCTTCGTGCCATATTAAAATCTCAGGTTACGATGCTCAAATCACAATATAATATATCTCAATGAATCAAATAATAGATTCCAAATTTTTTTATGCGTTTTAAGTGTCGCCTAAACCCTTAATCATGTATTTTTTTATTAAAATTAATTAGTAACGTAATTAGAGAAAGTGACACTAAATCTTGGGACTGTTTTTTAAAAGTTTTAAATATGAATTAATCTTTGAAACACTTGGGCGGGTAGGTTAGATTTTGGGATTTTATGGTTTTGGGCGCTATGGACTAATTGGAGATTGATTTTTAGTTTGGGGATATTGGGAAGAATATTCGAGAGTACAAAATGAGAAGATATGTATTTATTTTGTTGTATAGAACATTGGCGATTTTTTTTGTAGATAGATAGTTGTATTATTTCAAGAGACTTTTGTTGTATTTAAATTGAGAATTAAGATTAGTGGATTCTTCTATTTTATATTGTGGGATCTATTTAGATGCTTTATACCTTGTTGATTGTCGATTTGGTTAGTTTTATTGAGTATCGCTCCGCTCTCCCGGTCGGGGTGTTACACTCCTACCGATTCTTCTAACTTAAGATTGTTAAAATTACCTAAGGAATTCAATATAGTCACTTTCGAGATAAAACGTTTAGGCAACGATCTCAAAATCTTTTTAACCACTCGTGCATCAAGAATGTGCTCACCAAGAATGAAACTAGTGTTCACAATATCAAACAAACGTGCATAAAACTCATCAAAGCACTCAGATTCAAGAATGGTAATAGTTTTAAATTGAGTAGTTAAATTTTGCAATTTTGACTTTTTCACTGGAGTCGTGCCTTCATGGGTAAGTTGTAAAATTAACCCATGGTTCTTTTGACATAGTGCATGTCATGATACGTCGGAACTCATCAGGGGTCACGGCTTCAGAAATTATACTTAGCCCTTGAGAATTAAAAGTTCTCCATTTAAATTCTTCCACAGTCCAGTTAGTCACGGGTGTAAGATTATTAACATTATTAGCGGTGACAGTGGGAAGATTCCACCCTCTTTCACAAACAACCCAAACTCGCTCATCGATTTCTTTTAAATGAGATTTTCTACGTGCTTTTCAAAAGCCATAATTAGACCCATAAAAAATTGGCAACCGATTATATAAGTTTTCATTCGAAAACATTACAAAATATTAAAATCAGATTTTTTTCAAAAAAATCAATATCACAAAAAATTTGCGAAAAAAGAATCACTCGATAAATTAGAGAAGCCCTCTCTGATACCAATTTGAGAAGGTAAGATCGCTTGAAAATCTCTTATACCAATTTGAGAATCCGGTGTGATATCGATTGTATGTGGATTCACAAATTTCAAATTTTAAACTTATTTAACTAGATGTCTATTTTTAATCCAAATTAATTATATCCTAAAATGCTTCTAGGTGTATAAATCATGAAGTCACAAATAAACATAAATTGTTGATGCACAGATTTCAGGAAAAAATCCCCTTGCGGGTAAAACCTTTTATTTTCATATGAAAACTAAATCACAACTTACATACATAATGAAATCTGCAATGATTACTCCACAAAATAATAACATAGGTCTCGACCTAGAATCAGCAATGTACCAACCACAATAAACCCACAAGAACCTCAGTTCTGTCTTCAGGAATAACACCCTCAAAAACTCCCAAGTGACCGCAGTCGTCATCCAACGCCTCCTTCAAGAGCTACCAAGTCAGTCGTAGAGATTTCGTCTCTACGAGAGAAACTTCACCAAAGTTGTATCTTGGGTTGCAAAAAAATTCATTAAAGCTATGAGGATGATTTGTGAATAGAAAAAACAAAGTTAAAAAACCCTTAAATGAGGAGACTGAAATTCTCCAGTTTGCAGTTTTCATGGATTGAAACACTCAGGTCTTTTGAAACAAAAAAGACTCAGAACATGGTTATTTATAAAACAATTGAGTCGGCGGCTTCGCTTGAATGACATACCACGTCTCGCTCGATCCTATATCGCACGACCTAACAAACGAGGAAACAATTCTAAAATAGAAGCATGTCATTTTATAAAACACTTCAAGCGAGGTTCAAACATGTTATCACGCGAGATTTATTATCAGTTGAAGAATTCGTTTGAAGGACTTTGTCCAGTCATTTGAACGACATAGACATGTCTTTTTAACGACAAAGATATGTCATTTGAACAACATTAGCGTAAAATAATTTTATTAAAACTCCATCTTAAGACTTAGAAAAAATATTTTTGACGAAAAATGACGCCTCAGATTTTTAAAAACATTTTATTAAAATCATCCCAACACTTTAAATGAAACGTTAAGGGACTTAAACACAACCTTACAAAAATCTATCTTGCAGAGGCTTATTTGTTGAAGAATGTTGATATTCGGATCCGTCTTGATCGATGAATGAACTTGAACATCTCTTCGTCGGTTGTAGCGGTATACGACATACTCTAATGTAAAAAGACTATGCAAAATATGTCCTTACACTCGAACAAAATATCAAACTATCTCAAGCCGCGGCTTCTGATGCATACACATATACATCTTTAACGACTTCCTTCTATACAAATCAAGCTCCCTTAAACCCTTCTATACACACACACACACACACACACATATATACATATATATATATATATATATATATATATATATACATATATATATATATATATATACATATATATATATATATATATATTAACAGCCATACATTATCTGAATACACCCTTGCACACAAACATTGTTCTATACCCACATTGGTTTAAGTGACATTTGTGTACCTCTCAATATTACCATATTTAATACCTAAGCACCTATTTACGTTTTAAGGGATTACTAAATTAAGGTCTCTGATCATGTTCTAATTAAACTAGAAAGTAATCATATAATGAAAAGAGAGATAATAAGCATATAATTAAGGAAGCATAAAGAACAAGTGGGGTGCCTAACACCTTTTCCACTCGTAACCCAGTTCTTGAACCCTGCAACAATAATCTTTGGATCATTTTCAGACCTAAACATGCCTTAGGATTGTCATAGAAGGGCTAACCCGAACCTTTTTAATTATTTTTATGTAAAATAGGTTCTGAACAACTGACAACCCCTCACACATAAGACTCAGACCTAGGCATAAACAGTGGCGTGTGACGAAACCTAGATACGGTGTTGAATAGCTTCTAGTGTCAATTATCAAATCACCTAACTAATAATTTGACCTTGGGGGGGGGGGGGGGGGGGGATGAGAGTCAAGAACTCTCGAGTTCCCGTGCCATTCTCCTCTTGAGCGCATTACTGCTTGGGGCCCATAACATCACTCCTATTTATAGCAAATTTTGGATGCAAGTGGGGTGCTCACTTCTAGGCTTGAGTCGAGTGTTGACTTTGACTTTTGATGTTTTGACTTTAACTCTTCATATCTTCTTTATTTAACATCGGATTGATGCGTTGTTTGAACTGAGACGTTCCTCTCTTTAAGTCCAATGTTCTTATTGAAGAGTTCGAGTTTGGGATTTTCTTTATGCCATTCCCATGGTAAGTTCATGGGCGAAATAAACCTTGTACACAGGATTACCAATGAAAATAAAGGTTTATATAGTAAATGAGCATATGTATGATATTTAAAGAGCATATGAAAAAATAACGCATCGAAAAAGCGTAATAAAATAAAATATTCGACACTAATCATTGGTGCATCTATTTGTGGATTTTTGTATCAATTTTGTCAACTCGCGATACAGTTTTACCATTTTTGCTAAATACTTTGGGTAGCTTTTGGATACTTATATATATATATAATTCTCGTTGTTTTTCTACATATGTTCATTTGCTTATATAAATATTATGGTTTTTCACTATATCATGTTGTCGATATATCTTTTATTACTAGTCATCCTATATCACATGATTTACCTGCTTCAAATTGATGATTAATCTTTAAGGTTAATTACACTTTGCCCCCTTGAACCTTATTTTCTTTTTCACATCGCCACCCATACTTTTGTTTTTTTACATTAAACCCTTTAAACTTTTTAAAACGAGTCAAAGTGCCCCCAAAATGCACGGTGTTATGATCTAGACGGAATATTGATCATTTGAGTAATTAAAAGTAAAGGTGGTGAAGTGAAAATATGGCAAAGTTTGAGGGGTGAAAATGAAATAACCCCAATCTTTATTGTTGGAAGTATCTCATGTTTCACGTGTTAACACTGGTTATCACATGTTTTATCTAACTTTCCTTGACTTATGTCTTTGATATAATGCATCTCTATTTGTTTTTTTTGTCTTAAAATTCATTGCGATTTTTCTTATATCATTTTACATCTCTTATCATGTTATATACCTTGTACCCATTATAATTTACCATTGTTTGACTATTTCATGTCAAAAGGAGAATAAACATCTCAGAAAGAAGGAGTTATGATATGACTTTATACATATACTTTTCCCACTATTCTCTCATATGGTAATTTTATAAAACATATTATGTGGGGGGGGGGGGGGGGGGGGACATTTTTTCTAACTTTGAGGATGCATCAAGAATGAGTAAACACACAATTTCCTATACATATTTGAATATATATATCACTAAAGTGGATTTTATCGCTATATTTCCTCATATTGATCATGTTGATTCATATTGATATTTTTAGAAAGATATCTAGAGAAGGAGGAGTATCTTTGCAATGTCATACCTACATAATCTTTTGGTGTTATTCATGTTAGGTATTGACTTGGTAATTTCAAACTTTACCCAAATTCAAACTCGGTTTTTCTTTATACTATGTTAGTCTTTTGGATTTACTTGATGTTATAATTCTCATATACTCATTAATTTCTTGATGGGGAATTGTATGATGATTCATAACTATAATGTTTTATGGTTTGGGGGGATTTTTCGCTAAATAGCAAAAGGAGGAGGTTGAAAATGCTTTTTTTAATTCATTTATAGATAAAATTGGTTACTCCCGTGTTAAAAGATTGAGTCTTGCATAAATTACGACCAAAGTTTGATTCTTATATAGATGTATTAGGTGTGAGAGCTCTTAATCTTATTTTTATTGCCTTCACACATCATTCGACATTAGTAATTCAACATATCTATAGAAACTTTAGACTCTGTACATAACTTTGATATTTTTTTAGTTGGTTGTGGATTTGACATATTACATTTACACACGGAGGCATGTTTTTGTAAAAACAATTGAGCTATGAATGAATTGTAAAAAATAATTTTGAAAATGCGTAAAGTTTTCAACCTAATGATTTTGTGATTAAAACTTAACATATGTTGAAATTGGTCCTCTTTTAAACAAGTGTGTGCATGATGCCAAATTTTAATAGTGAGAATGACACATATTGAATCGACCCATGACACATTCTAAATCAATAAGACCTGCATCGTGCGCACAGTTGGAATGAAACATTCTACCCACAACACCCAGAATTTTCAGCAACATATGCATTCATAATTTTGTCTTGAATATTTATATTTTGATATATCTTGAGTTTTCTCCTAACTCATTTTTGATAGGTTTTGTCACACTCTCTGTAATTTCTCATAGTTTTTCACATTTCTATAATTACCTAAATCCATACTTGATCTATGGTTTGTGAGGACGTTTTGAAATGAATGTTCCTTTTTGAATTCTCAAAATCTTAAATCAAATTCACTTCTCAAATCAAATTCATTTTATATCTAAATCTATATCGAAAAAGGATTAGGCATTTTAATGGAGGACCAATCTAATGGTGTGATGCTTGAAAAAATGGACGTATTCTCAAGCTTGGTGTATCTCCAAGGTTGATTCTCATTAGATATATGAAACTTGGAGTGTTGGAAGCCAATTATTTATATAGGAGTTTGGGTGAAAGTTGTCCTCTTGCTTTTTGTAAATATCATTTTCATGTTTAATGAGAGAGAGCAAGCACTCAAGGTATGTGGGGTATTTTCCTGTTTACCCGATGTTAAGTGTTGATTTTTTTTATCTTAATTTCTTAACTAGTTTATATTAGACACTAATGGTCCATAGATATATAAATCGATCATAATTAGATAGGTAATTGAACAATTAAATTCTATAATATATTTAATTCACCTAACTGGGTTAAATTTGTCCTCATGTGTGTGGGTATTCAAATTGATCAATTGCATCAAGTTTTTATAAACTAAAATATTCCTCACAACTTTCAATTACATATATGATGATTATAAATCTGTTTTCAAATGATCCTTGCAAATCTTTGTTTCTAGAATTAAAAATTGGGTTAGTCATTTTAATTGTGCTCGAGTCCTATCTACCCTTATATAGGATTAGTTTGATTATTGCTTCACACAATTCATCCACTACTTTATTTTCATTAATGGTTGAGCTCTAAAAATATGAATGAATTTTTATTTAATTCAGTGAGGTTGAGTGAAATGCGAGAATCTTTAAAGAAGTAATTTGAATTTTGAGGTGTTTTTAGAGTTTACGATATGCTATTTGAAGGTGAGTTGCATATAATATGATATTTTTTTTCATCTAGTGGCAATGATTAAAACTCATGGTTTAAAGGATATTTTTGTCTTAAATCATTTTTGTAATCTAATAGACATATATATTCAAAATTAGTTTCACACTACAGTGGGAGACATAAACTTAATATACGAGGGCCTATTATCGGGCACTGTTAAGAGGCATGTCTTATTAGTTCTATATTAAGAATGGCACCATTGACACCGATTGCATGAATTATTTATAGTGAGTTTCATTTTTTGTTGTGTTCATGTCACATTTAAAATGTGTAATATTTTTTTTTTCAAACAAATCTTATTTTGTATAGCTAGTTTCATATCACACATTTAATTATATTTTATTTTAATGGCTTAACCTATTAACTAACTAAATTCGTTAAGAAAAAATTCGACCTCGGTAACTTCTTATACTATTAAGAACTACTACCAAATTAACCTTAACTCAGTAAAATTCAAGACCGGTTCTAAAATTATGCCAACCCTAGTAGACCAGATTAATAATATTAGTGTTCTCATTTGTTAACTCTACTTAGTGATGATTATGATGACCCTCTCACTTAATATTTTAATCATTGAAATAGTTAATAGTTCATTATTATAACTTCCATCACTATTGGTGTTTTAACAAGTGATACAAGAATGTCACCATGACCATCCTTAAAGAATTAAGGTATTTGAATATGAAAGTTATGATTTCAAATTTGTTGATCATCTCATCTTATTGATTGAAATATGAGGTGTTAGGTAATAAATCACTAAGAGTCTATTTATATATGATCAGTTCAAGCGATAATCTTTTGGTATTTTAAACTTATAAAGTTTTTAATTAATTAACGATAAGTCCAAACGACACAATTACGCTTATTAATATAGATGCAATTATACTTATTAATGTAGACTATCTCATAACCCGCGCCATGCGCGGGCCTTTGTAAAACTTTCTAATATTGTAGTAAAAAAATAAACTAAATGAGATAAATAACGAATTATAGAAAAATTTGTCGAGGGTGAGTATTTTTTTAATTTAACTCTTCAATTATATAATCAAATTTGTAAATAAATATTATTAAAGAAAATAATGATCACATAAGTTGTGTATGGTTACAGGAATGAAGAGAGCAAGTAAAAAAAAGGTTCATGATTGAAACATTGAGATTGCTTTATTTAATCTGCAATGTGTCTAAGAGAGGACAATATATATATATATATATATATATATATATATATATATATACACACACACACACACACACATACACACATAAATGAGAATAGATAAAACACCAAAGAGAACCCATTCAAATTAAACAAAAACTTTATAGAAAAATTAGAAAATGAGAGGGAAATAATATCAACAAAATAATGTTGTAATATAATTGAAAATAAAATGTTTCTATTGTGACACAATCCACACATTAACAATGTATGAATTGATAAATTAAACATGTTAAGAAGTCAATATGAAAAAACACATTCGCTCAAAAACCAGATAATGCTAATAAAAGAAGAAGAAAACAGTATATACAATTTACACCACATGCTATGTAAAACTCATGCGAATTGCAAATTGGGGCTTACTCCAAAAAAAAATACATTAACTTAGTGATGACCTGTTTTCTAGTTTTGTTCTTAGTGAACCTTCTTTTTATTAAGAAATTCTTTATTTCGCTATTGTCTTACTCGTTGGATTCGCATAAGGTTAATCACAATCAGGGCATGCATACCTGAACATAAGGAAAAATATGTTTATGAAAGGCTAAATATTTTAGCAGAACATATTGAAAAAAATGTTTAGAAAGGAAACAAATAATATGTGAGACCTAACTAAATGTTTCTAAAATCTTATTTCCTGAATAAAAGTTAAATGAATAAATTAATATTAAATACATAAAAGCATGGGTGATTCCCAATGTGTTTCTTTTGTTGTTGCTGCTTTGTTTGAGTATTGCTTAACCTCACTATAAGGTTTAAATTGGGTTTTAAACAACCCATATACATTTGAGTCATCAGAGAATTATGCTAAGTAGTTATTCAAATCCATACGAGAGAATTAAAAAAGAAAATCTCTTAAACACCAACCATAAAAACCTTTAATGCTTTATCAAACAAATTTAAAAATACTTACCAGAGCATTAAAAAACAACTGCGTACCCAAATAAATTAAGCAGGACGTACAAGGTGCTTTGTCCCTAGATGAAATTACTAAGGTGCTCAACTTGGAAGCCATGGATAAAAACAGGTATTGGAGAATAGTGGGCTGTAGTGCATACACTGGGAGGGGCTACTGGAAGGATTGGATTGGTTGGTTCAAGACAATGATTCTCAACTCTATGTGCTTGATTAACTCATTCTCAAATCTGAATGTTTTTTCCTTTTGTCCAATTTTGGGTGGTGTATAATGGCACCCTATTACATAATAATTTTTAAATAGTTTATGTACACTAATTAGTGCTTAGAATGTATTATCAGCGGGATTTCCCTTAAATTTTCCTTCTTGATAAGATGAAGCTCGGTAGATAATTTTACTCATCGGACTAAATCTATGAAAACAAAATTCTCCTACACATTTAATCAAACACTTTGTATGCTTTTAATGAAATCAAACCCAATACATTCATCAAATGAAGGAAGAGAGAGAGAGAGAGAGAGAGAGAGAGAGACCGTGAGCTTCTGCTGGGTTCGGAGAAAGAGAGTGAATGGAGAAAAGATATGAAGAGGGTGTTGGGGTTTTAGATAGGATAGATAATGACCAAGATTGAGAAAGCCCTTACATAAATGAAAAAGAATCTAAAATGGTTTAAAATGTGACATAAAGAAAACCATTGTTATTCCCAAAATGATAAGTACACGAATTGAAAATTTTGGATCAATTATTGAGAATTTATACTTCTAATATTATTGTATTAGAGGTATGGTATAGATATAATTGTAATTGTAACTCTAACTACATTAAAAAATGCAATTGTATTTATATTAATAAGTATAATTGCATAATTAATAACCGTAACACGTGTGAATTTATTAAAAAAATATTTGTAGCTGTTCATATCGTTAATTTTTAATATTAAAATTTACAAAATAAATATATTTTTTTAATATTTTAACCAATTAAGCAAGAGAAAAAGTTAAGAGACTCACGATCTTCAAAAGACATCTGACAAATTTAATTTAAATTCGCATAATTAGGGAGAAAAAAAGGAAGTTAAAAGCTGGCTATGTTGGAAATTAATATTAATTGTCGAAATTAATTATTTAATTTCAATTATATTAAATTCCGAATTTATGAATTTCCCAATTATGTGGTCTTGATAAATATCAGATAATTAATTAGAAATGTGATAAATACAAATATTAGAAGATTTGGTCAATCTTATCCGTTAGTCACATGATGGTTAGTGACATTAGTGGGAGACTTGAAATAGAGTCCCTCCTTGACTAGGATTGCATCCCTCTTCCCCTTATAAATAGAGGAGCGCTACACCATCTGGGGTTATCTCATAACATACTATTTCTGAGGTGGAAGAGAAATTTTGAGGTTCTAATTGAGTGTAATTTTTCATGTTTAGGAGATTGATGGAGCAATTAATCAAGATTGATCAATGCATTGGACCAAGGTAAGTCTTATTTTCTATCTTTTAGACGTATTTTGTGAAAACATGAAGATCCAAGATCCTTTTATTAAGAACAATTGTATGTTAAAGTTTAATCATATTAATGTGTTCGTGATTAATATTAGGTGTTCTTAAGAATGTTTTTATATGTGGTATCAGAGCTAAAGTTTAAGATCTCATGATTTTCCTTATTGATGTTCGTCTATAATGAAATATGTGCCTAAGACTTTCTGCGATATTTTTAGCTTATGCTTGAGATTTTCTGCGACGTTTTAATTTATGTCATTGAATCTGCTCTTAAAGTATGTCTGAAACTTTCTGTGACGTTTTTCTTCTGTCGCCAATACTCACTAGTTAGAATGAAAGGTCAAAACTTACTCGGAATTTTTCGAAACTGACATGGTCGACTGGAAACGTCAACAAAACCCATTGTATACAATGGGCACCATCCTACTTTTGCGTTTTGACGTCGTTTAGACCCTTAAAATTACGTTTTTGTCATTTTTGGTAATAATGTTGACGTCAATATCTCACTCCAGAAAATTAATTTATGAATTTCGCAAATTGTTTTGAGATCCTGGAGTAATTATCTACATCCTCATGGTGCTAACTCAAATTTTCTATTTTTGGCAAAAATTACAATTTTTTCCAAATATTATGTATTTTTTTCACCACGGGGGCTATTTTTTATGTCCGTGGTTGTTCTAATATTCATGTTATGTATTATTTGGTATTGATGAAAGGGTTCAATATAAAATTTTGAATATTAGATGTATGATTATGTGTTTGACAATAACATTTCGATATATTAGGTTATTGTGCATAATTTATATTTGGTAGCCCAAATGTCCTAATGTAATTATGAATTGATGTTTCGACAATAATATTTATATGATGTTGGATGAGAAAGACATGAAAATATCTTAATCTATAATTATAAATATTAGATTATTGTGTATGCATCTATATTTGGACCATTAATTATACATTAAGTTTTGAGTATAATATTTTTGTGGGCATCGATTTTACATAAATAATGTTTATGACTTCCAAGATTTTTTTTTAATTCCGTCGAATATTTGAGATTTTGGAGTAATTTTCTATAGTTCAATGATGCTAACTTTTTTTTTTGAAAAAAATTAAGTTTTCCCATATTTCATGTATGTTTTATCTAGAACTCTGATAAAACCTTGCTATAATGATCATTTTTTAGTTGAATTTCGTGCCAAATACAGACCAACATATTTCATATGGTAGGATATTAGACTTACGTTGTTAATATTCATATTTTGATGAGTCTCGTGTCAAACACAGGCCAATGATTCATATTATTGAATATTATGATATTCGTGTTTTAATGAGTCTCGTGCCAAACACATGCCAACGATTCATGTGGTTGAAAATTAGAATTATTGTTTATTCTAAGGCTAGTACTCCCATTAAGTTGAATTAAATGTCAAACACAGGCTACAATTCATATGTGCGGATACTAGATTTATTTGTTGCATACATGCATATTTGAATGCATGACTTGCAAATTTTGAGACTCATACGTAGGTATTCATTCAGTTTAATCAAATGCCAAATACAGGCTAAGATTACACGTGAAGATATTATACTTGTAGTCATTTCAGATTATCCTAATATTTGTTATAAGGTTAAATTGAAGCGCAACACATGCTGAAATTTGAATCAAATAAACATTGAAATTTTTATAAATGTTAAATAATTGGCATCAATGATAAAAAGTCATATTTACATATGCCACTAGTATGATAATTGTGATTATAACCGTATTGTGTATTAGTATGACCATGAATGATTTGGGTCAATATTTTTGATTTGTTACTCATACATAAGTGATGAAGCGAAAGTAAATGATTTATGTCTTCCATTTACTATTATTTGCGCAATATCTCATGTAAACTCTTTGTCTATTTGATTTTCACATTATGTCTAATTTTCGTGAATTTCAAATTAAGGAATAGACAATAATATAATTATTCATGTATTACGGGTATTTGAACATGTATGCGTATCTCTAATATTTATATAATATAAGGTTTGGAATTCATTAAAGTGCTCCATTCCAGAAGATATAAATATTGGACTATTGCATTAATATCATGCATATTTTGGTTGCCTACAAGTTCATGTATGATATTGAATGCTAGGATGATGATACTTTATGATGTTGCATACATATTATTGTTTATTCATTTATTGTGATTACAATAATTGAAAAAGGGAAAAAAATGTAAGTGGTGATATATATTTTGGGAAAGTAATAATGGTCGTCAAATACCCATTACACCAAAATGGTCAAAATGTCACCTTTCAGTCGTCCACCCTTGTCACGGTCACTGACCGTGACAAAAAAATATGCGTTTTGTGTCACGGTCATTGACCGTGACAAGACCATGACAAAGTATTGTCAAGGTCAATGACCGTGACAAGTCTGTGATAAATATTATTGTCACGTACTTGTCACGGTCATTGACCGTGACAATACTTAAAATAATTATCACGGTCAAGGACCTTGACACGACCGTGACAATATCTTCAGTAAAAAAAGCCCTAGGCTCTTTTTTTCCCACCGTTTTCTGGTTTCCCTCTTTCTCTCTCTCTATAAGTGATTTCAGCGCTCTCTCTCTCTCTCTAAGGTATATTTTTTTTCTCTCATTCTCTTTCATTTCTATATGTGTGTGTATGTGTGTATGTATGTGTGTGTATTTATTTATGTGTGTGTGGTGGGGGAGGGGGGCAGGGGGTGGGGGAGGGTGTGTGTGTGTGTGTGCAGTTGTGGTGGGGGGGAGGGTGGTGGGGGTGGGTGTACGTGTATGTGTATGTGTGCGTGTGTGTGGTGGGGGTGGGGTGAGGGGGGGGGGGGCGCTGCGTGTGTATCTATGTGTGTATGCGCGTAGTGTCCTTTGTAAAGAATAGATTGATTATTAATTTTTTTAGTAAATTAATATATGATTGCCCCTTATTGTAAATTTGTAAATTAATATATGATTGCCCCTTATTGTAAATTAGTAAATTAATATATGATTAATTATGAAAGTAGAATTGCCCCTCATTGTAAATTAATAAATTAATAATTGAGTAGATCAATTAGAAGGAGTACGGGATACACATTTTTTGTTGACATTGTTGTTGGATTATTTTGTTTAGTAAATGTTGAGTTGGTTAGTTTTAAAAGTGGCATGACCACTGGATTATTGTCCATATGGGAGTGAGATTTTTCAACTTTTGAATAATTGAATTTGAATATAAATAAGACATAATTGAATGAAACATACTATATATAATTATTAATAATGGAATTTGAATATAAATAAGACATAATTAAATGAAACATAGTATATATAATTATTAATCATTATTGAATTATTGTGTGTGTGGTGGGGGGTCAGGGGGTGGTGTGTGTACGTGTACGTGTGCGTGTGTGTGGTGGGGGCAGGGTGGGGCAAGGTGGTGGGGAGGGGACAGGGATGGGGGTGGGGCAAGGTAGTTTAATTGAGTAGATGAATTAATTGAGTAAATGAATTAGAAGGAGTACGGGATACACATTTGTTGTTGACATTGCTGTTGGATTATTTTGTTTAGTAAATGTTGAGTTGGTTAGTTTTAAAAGTGGCATGACCACTGGATTATTGTCCATATAGGGGTGAGATTTTTCAACTTTTGAATAATTGAATTTGAATATAAATAAGACATAATTAAATGAAACATAGTATATATAATTATTAATCATTATTGGATTATTGTTTGTGTGGTGGGGGCAGGGAGTGGTGTTTGTACGTGTACGTGTCCGTGTGTGTGGTGGGGGAAGGGGTGGGGGGAGGTGGGGGAAAAGGGTGGGGCAAGGTGGGGGGGGGGGGGGGGGGAGGGATGGGGGAAGGTAGTTTAATTGAGTAAATGAATTAGAAGGAGTACGGGATACACATTTATTGTTGACATTGCTGTTGGATTATTTTGTTTAGTAAATGTTAGTTTGGTTAGTTTTAAAAGTAGCATGACCATTGGATTATTGTCCATATAGGGGTGAGATTTTTCAACTTTTGAATAATTGAATTTGAATATAAATAAGACATAATTGAATGAAACATAGTATATATAATTATTAATCATTATTGGATTATTGTGTGTGTGGTGGGGGGCAGGGGGTGGTGTGTGTACGTGTACGTGTGCGCGTGTGTTGTGGGGGAGGGGGTGGGGGCAGGGGGTGGTTTGTAGTAATTTTACATATTTGCATGTCTTCTTCTAATTTTTTTTATCTGTACTAATAACATTTTTTTACAGCAAATGTCTCCTTCAGATATTAAGGCGAGGATGATGATGCTGGTTATGATGATGTTGTCTGGGCTCGGTGGTAGCGGAGGCGACGAGGGATCCTCGGCCCCTAGGCTCCCCAAATATGGCAAATTTGGGATTACCATTGAGAACAAGTCGGAGCTATTAGCGAGATCCCTCGAGCTGCTAAAGACAGTCATCGGCCCGGGGTTTATGAGATGGAAGGAGGTGCCATATGAGCTCAATTTAGCTGTTTGGGTGGCACTACGTGTAATATGTTTATATGAATATGAATATTTCAATTTCAATTTCGATTTCAATTTCATTTTATATTTGTATTTATATTTATTCGCAACTAACATTGTATTTGTTGGACATGAACAATTCAATTTAGATCCAAAGCTACGCGATTCCGTATTGGAGCAGTTGAGGGAGCAACACAAGACGTGGAAGAAAAATATGCGGACACGGTACTTTGGTAAAACATGAGAGTCCATTATCCAATGGCGTGAATCCGTCCAGCCGAAGGAGCCGATCTCATTGGCACAATGGCAAAAGTTCATTAACAATGAGATCAGGGAGCGATAATTAGCATCTCGCCAATTAGGGAGGGAAAATCGACAAAAAATAACGGACGTGCACTACTCCGGTCGGACGTCTTACACCGAGGTGGAGCATAGGATGAAGGTAAGATTTAATTTTTCTATAACTACAGAAATATATTATTCTTCATTATTTTACTTTGCGGGGCCGATACTAATTTTACTTTATTTTATTTCAGGAGGTAGGGAGTGACCCTGGGGGTAAGCCACATAGGCTCGATACTTATGTGGCTCTTCCGACGAAGAAGGGGAAGGACAAGGAGGTCTCCCCGAGCATCGCAGCCACGATTCTAAGTAATTCGACAGTTTAATTTTGTTAATTACGTTATAATTTTTTAGTTTACTTATTTTACTAATCATGTCTTTTTTGTCGTTTCAGACAAAGCTTAAGGAAGTGCATGAGTCGTAGTCTGATGCCGATAAGGCGTCTTTGTACACAGACGCACTCATCCAAGTTCTTGGCTCTGATTGCAAGGGGATGACAAGGGGGTGAGCTCGCGGGTGGCCAAATCTAGGATCATCGGATTAGAGACGAGCGACACCGGGTTGGCTCGAACGGTGGATTCACATGACGCGAAGCTGTCCCGTTTGGAGGTGACCGTCCAAGATATGTACTCATTCATGAACGTACGTTGGACGGAGACCGTAAGGGGAAATGGAAGGAGAAGTAGGTGGAGGTGGAGGAGGAGGAGGTGCGGGAGGACGAGGCGCAAGATGACGAGGATGTGGACCTCGCTTCTTCATCACCGACACGTGCGTACTTCGATGATCCACTTACTTATTTGGCTCCCTTCCCCAGACCGATGTCGACACTTGGTTGGCCGAGCGTGTACATATTGGTCGTATTTGATGGCCAACGAATAGGGTGGGGGTTAAGGGACCCGAATATCGTCGAGGGTGGAATAGTTCATGGACGTGCGCTTCAAGAGATCGAGTCCAAAGTGCTCGTCACGCATGTGATACCCGGGAAGGAGAACTCCCTATTGTGGTTGCGCGAACAATTCATCACGATGTATATTAGTGGGTGTGTCAATTCGTATATCGTGTGGCCTACTCACTTCCTCACATTTACCCAAGACATGTAGTAACATTATTTTTAAGTTGGTACATTTGAATTATATTTGGATTATATCGTCATGTATATTGTTTTTATTTTGAATATATATTTGCATTATCTTTAGTTTATTTGGATATATGATGTTCGAACAGGTACAACGTTGCTATAAAATGTACAAATATACAGCTGGGTAGTGGCAGTGGCCATACTGCCCAGCAGATTTTTTTAAAATTCTGCCCAGAATTGTCACGGTCAATGATCGTGATAATTTTTAAAAAAGGGTCAAGGCTTTGTCGCGTTTATTAACCGTGACTAAACTTGTCACGGTCATGGACCGTGACACGATCGTGACAATTCTAACGAACTTGTCACGGTCAATGACAGTGACACATCCGTGATAAAAAAATTTGTCTCGCCCCGAATTGTCACGGTCATTGACCTTGACAAGTGCAACTTGTCAAGGTCAATGACCGTGACAATTAGGCAGATTTGGTGTAGTGGCAGATGCCATAGTTTCTTTCACTATCATATCACCAATTAAGTTTATGAAAGACATAAACATGAATAATTTAGTTTATTGATCATGCTATATTTAATGAAAATAAGTGAAAATTTATTGACTTGCGTATGTAAGTCTTTACGTAATGTAATATTCATATTATGAAATGTCTGGTAGCCACTACAGTGGCCTAACTAGAATGGCAATGAATATTAAATGTAAAGATGATGATAGTAGTAACTCATGATGCTTATAATTGTAAAGATATTAATGGGGTATATTGAGTTTATTTCTTCAAGCAAGGTTATTCCTTATAGGGAATCGATTTTGAGTGATTAAATGAACATCATAGATCACATACATTATTAGAGTATGTGAAAGTAAGTTGTGCACAAATATCGTGTACAATATAATGAAACACAATATTATACCCAATAAAGTAATTTACAAGCATCATATAATCGATATTTCACGGTTACTACCGAAGAAAACTCACGGTTATGCACTCAATTTATTATCATGTAATCGATGTGTGTGTTGTTAAATCAAAGCATTAATAAAGTGAACAATTTATCTCATTATCTTATCACATATTATTGTATCCCATTTTGTTTCTCTAAAAATTTCGTATTTAATTTGGTTAAACAAATTAAGTTTGTTTACATGTTTCACACTCGGACTAATAATGACAAAGATAATATGTATCTTTTATGATTTGAAACGAGTTTTTCATCTTAGTAGAGATTGCAAGTTATACTTACTGTGATATAGAAAGTATTTACTTTTGATGCAAGGATTTCTTACAAAACAAACTAGAAATGCTAATAAGATTCTTTTTCTTTTGTTCTCGGGAAATCAAATTGCCATTTGTTTTCATAAACCCTCAATTTTTTTTGGAAAACGTTTTTCTAGACTTGATCGTGAGGGATATGTTCTAAAGAATCTTTTGATGTATATTTTTTTCAAGGGTCATGGTATTCCTTTTGATGTTTTGTACAAAATAAAGTTTGGACATAGTTCTTTAAAGATTTTTTTGATC
Organism: Sambucus nigra; assembly: GCA_949130495.1. NCBI lineage: Eukaryota > Viridiplantae > Streptophyta > Magnoliopsida > Dipsacales > Adoxaceae > Sambucus > Sambucus nigra. Next base: position 468,539,275 of record OX422208.1, on the reverse strand, counting down.
CCGCATCATAATCGTAGCATTATTGATGAAACTCTTTTAATCTTGTGCCAAATTAAATCTAGACTCCTTGTCATAATATTCGTGGACAAGATTTTTGTAATGTCTTTTATAAATTTTGATAGTCGAGTTGTGCTCTTAAGATATTTCGGTGTCTAATATAAGGATGACCTATGCGGCCCAAGTGGGAGATTATGAGAAACTTCCCTTAAAGTGGACCTACATAGATCATATAATTGTCATTGACACGTATTTATTGCATTAAAGTCAAATTCATTTTGAAAGGTGAAATTAGTGGTAGTAGAAAATCATGAAATATGGTTATAAAGGAAGGTAGGGTACTTATCCCATTATCGATAACCTTCTTGAATACTTGTTCTTTTAGTTGTTAGATTTTCTAAACAACAAAGAACAAATAAATGATCAACCACTAAATGATAGTACTGTCACCGTGAGAGAAATGTAGATAAAATAATAAGGAATAGTATTAAGAATATCTTAAAAGGTCTACTATCCTGGATGATTATGTGGTGTATCTTCATGAACATGAATTTGGCGTAGGGATAAATAATGACATGGTTTTATTTTCAAAAGTAATAAGAAGTGAAACTAATAGACTACAACTAAGTTTAAAATCTCGTTGAATTACATAATTGATGCACTAAAGTTGGGTATGAGGGGGTCATCAAGACCAAACGCGACACTAACGGTAGCTAAAAGAGATAAAGCTAAATTGTAGTAAAATATTTCACCATTAATGAAGGTTATAAATGAACCTTCTCAATTATATGTAAGGACATGGAATTCTTTTTACATTAGTAGCTCATTATGATTGAGAGTTACATGAAGTGGATGTGAAAATTACTTTTTAGAGTCTTATAAACCATGCGTATATGTTTAGGAGATCATTTTATAAACATAAGTTTCCCACATGACGTATTTTAAGAAAAAAATATCATCATTTTTTTTAATCGTTGTATATTTGTATACACCTTAAGATCAGTGGGAGTAAGTTTATATATTTTCTCTATATACAAGCACAGATTTAGAAAGTAGAGAATCAAAATAATTTTATGGGTTTAAAAGTTGTGTATGAAGTAATGAGATACTTAAAGGACTATATGCTCACATTTATGGTGTATGTGATCATTTAAATATGAACAATTATTGTGACTCAGATTTACTAGTTGTACGGATGGTATGAACTTCACTCTTGCTTAAGTATATTTGTTTTGGTTTATTAACCAATATAATGAAGGAGTGCAACACAATCCATCCATTAACTATTGTGAAATATGAGTTTGTAGCATGCTTGATGCTACAACTTATGTATTTTGGCAGCGTGACTTCATTTCAAGACTTGGAGTTGTCGACACTATTATCACGCCGCTGAAATATTATGATAATGTCGCTGCAATCTTCTTTATGAAGAAATGTTAGGTATTCCTAAAGTAACTACGCACGCTGAATGAAATACCTATCGGTGAAAGAAGAAATTCAGAAACAAAGAGTGTCAATTGATCACATTAGTACGAGTGATAACATAGCAGATCCTCTTACGAAAGGACTATCTCTAATGGCCTTATGGAACGTGTCAAAGAGATGGGTCTCGATTAGTAAAATTATGATTGCTATTTGGCTTACTTGTTTGACACTATTACTTGAATTGAATAAAAGTGTTTCTGATTTCAATTATTTCTGTCTTTTGTGAATGCATGCATATGATTATGAATTATTGTTGACAGAAATAGTCCTTATTCAAAAGGACATAATGAGGCCATTATGATACCCAATATTAAAGGCTTAGTTGAATGAAACATTGGTGTTGTAGTACATGGAAGGAACCATACTCTTGAATAGCATGGAACCGCCATGACTCGCATCCGTGAATTGTTTGATTTAAGCAAACTATATTTATCAGTTATTGTGCACCTTATGGTACCTAATTTAATTATGAAGATTATTAAGAATAAGTGGGAGACTGTTGGAAATTAATATTAATTGTCAAAATTAATTATTTAATTTCAATTATACTAAATTTCGAATTTATGTATTTCCCAATTATGTGGTCTTGATATATCACATAATTAATTAGAAATGTGATAAATTCAAATATTAGAAGATTGGGTTAATCTTATCCGTTAGTCACATGATAGTTAGTGGAATTAGTGGGAGACTTGAAATAGAATCCCGCCTTGACTAGGATTTCGGCTCTCTTCCCCTTATAAATAGAGGAGCCCTACACCATCTGGGGGTATGTCATAACACACTATTTCTGAGGTGGGAGAGAAATTCCGAGATTCTAATTGAGTGTAATTTTCCATGTTTAGAAGATTGATGGAGCAATTAATCAAGATTGAACAATGTATTAGACCAAGATAAGTCTTATTTTCTATTTTTTAGACGTATTTTGTGAAAACATGAAAATCCAAGATTCTGTTATTAAGAACAATTATATAATAAAATTTAATCATATTAATATATGGGTCAATTATTAAATAGTCCCTACTATAAATATATATTTTTTAAAAAGGACACATATTTTTAGTTTAATCCATTTAGTCCCTCAAGCACTCAATATCCTCTTATTTTTAGAGGTCCGCGCCAGCGGCACTCCCTCTCCAAAATATGTGGCAAAGGATTTTTTGAGGCAAAATAAAAAAATTTGGACTAAATGAATATTAAAAAATGTTCGAGAGACTATTCGGTATATGTCTCTTAATATATTCATGATTAATATTAAGGGTTCTTAAGAATATTTTCACATTGGTATCGGTTAGGGCATATCATTACTTAGAGTGGGGCACATCCTCGTGAAACGGAGAGAAATGTGAAGGATCACTTTAGTTGGACCATCCACTGTACACAAATATAGTATGAAAGCGGTCACACTTCTTTTTCTTTCTCTACTCGCTTTGTTTTTGGGCTGGTCGGTTACACAAAGCTCTAAAGAAGAATTCCACCGACGACCACCCTTACTTTCCCTCTCTTTTATTTCCCTCCATCAATAAAAACATCTAACTAAAAGCAAGAACAAGAACAAGTAATGGGGAATTGCCTGTTTGGTGGCACAGGGTCAGAAGACAAACAAGTAGTCAAAGTGATCACATCCAACGGTGGCATCATGGAGTTTTACGCACCGGTAACTGTGGAAAGCATCACTGATGAATTTCCAGGCCACGGTGTTTTCCGTAGCCATGATCTGTTTTGGAACCCAATTTCTCACCATGATGTGTTACTGGCGGGACAGTCTTACTATCTTCTACCACTCAATGAAACAGGTAAAGTTGGCCAAATTGCTCAAGTGGGCCATGTGAGATCAAACAGCGCCCCATCTTCATCAATTGTTACACCTTATAAGCTGTCATTTGGTAGCCAGAGGGTGCTAAAGAGGTCGTCGCAAGCAGAAGGGTTGTACAAATACAACAGCTGTGGGTGCAGGGTTTGGAAGGTGAAGCTAGTGATCAGCCCAGAGCAGCTGCTGGATATATTGTCAGAAGAGGCTCGAACTCAGGAGTTGATTGAGAGTGTGAGAACAGTTGCAAAGTGTGGAAATGGAGTCCCATCTGTGGCCTTTTCGGACGAGTGGAGTCTATCCAGTAGTAGGAATGCTTCGTCTAAGAAGGATGGCTTATTAGAGATAGATTAAACTCTTTTTCCCCTCTGTATTTTGTTTCAATAGTATTGCTCATTAAAGATTTAAGTTGCCTTCGTTGTCAAGGTTGAGTCTCAAATCCGCATGAATCCCTAGCATATGGTCTACTAACAACTTGTTGATGGTTGAGTTATTATTAATCAATTAGATATTAGCCTCGGGCGATGGGTAGACTCTTTCAAATATTTTTATTAAAAAAGTTATTATTGATAAACTATATATTTTTAAAAAAAAATACAGTTTATAAAAACATAATTGTATTTATCGAAGTACTTATTTTAAAAAAATACCATACTTATTTACAGAATAGTATTTTTTAGGGTTAATTATATTTAGGCCCTCTGAACTTCGCCCTTATTTGCACTTTCCACCCCATTCTTTCATTTTTTTCAATTTACACCCCTATCTTTGAAAACGACTCCAGTTTACCCCCTATCATTCGACTCCGTTAACTTTTGGCAAAAACCGTTAGTCATGTGCGTGGCACATGATATTAGCCCCAAGGGCATTTTTGTCCAAACCTTATTGTTTTTTTTTTTAAATCTTTCAATAACAAAAAAACATGTAAAATTTCCAAAAATACCCAAAAATATTTAAAAAATACAAAAAAAACCTTGGAATAAATTCTGAAAATATGAATATATATTTAAAACCTCTGAAAATACAAAAAATAAAAATAAAAATTGCGAAAAATCATTGGAATAAATTCTGAAAAAAAGAATATAATATTTAAAAATTTCAAAAATGCAAAAAAAAAATATAAAAAACCTGGTAATCAGAAATATAATTTAGAAAAATAATTCAGCAAATAAAAAATGATTTTCATCAAAAATAAAAAAAATCTCTAAATAAAAATAAAAACTTTTAAAAATATAAAAAATTGAAAAAAAATCTCAAAATAAAATATATATTTAAAAATTCTGAAAATATAAAAAATATATATATATTTAAAATCTACAAAATTATAAAATATAATTCAAAAAATGATTTCTAGCATGCAAAATTATAGAAAAATATTTTATTTCCAGAAAATGATATCTAGCATGCAAAATTCTAAAAAAATAATCCAGAAAAAAATATTTATTTTCAGAAAAAATTATATCAAAAAAATAATTCAACAAATAAAAAATAATTTTCAGCAACAATAAGTTATTTCAAGAAAATAAAAATTATGTCCAGCAATATAAAAGCATTTAAAGCATATAAAAAATATTGCAGAAAATAAAAAATAATTTCAGCAACAAAAAATTATTTTCATCGAAAACAATTATTTTCAACAATAAAAAAATTATTTTCGGCAATATAAAAGCATTTTAGCATTCAAAAATGATTGCATCAAATAAAAAATAATTTTTAGAAATATGAATTTATTTTCCACATAAAAAATGATAAAAATTATTTTGAGTAAATAAAAAAGAATTTCCAGCAATATAAAAAAAATCGAGCATATAAAAATAATTTGAACAAATAGAAAGTGATCAATGCATTTCTCACTAATAAAAAAATAAACAATAAATCTAACAATTTTAGTAGTGTTCATCCATTAACCCAAATGTTGTTTTTCTATGTAAATCAATTCATTTGATTGCAAGTACATGAAAGGCATAACATTACCTAAATGAAGTTGTAATAAATCATTTCTTTATGACTAAAAAAAATTCACCACTGGTCTTCCAAATCTATAATAAATAAGTTATTGTATCGATACTGGACAATTGTTTTAGAGAGGTTTAAATAACTTATTATGTTCGGCGTCAATTTTTAAAATATAGTCACCGTGCATAAGTGAAACCATTCAACGTTAAAAATATAAACATTCACAGTGACTAAACGTAAAGAGTACTAATAGCAAAAATAAAATATACCGAATAAACTTTCGATATTCAAAATACAATAATCCAAATATTTAAGTGAAATAATGCTGCTAATGGAAAAAAAAAAAATCCAGAAGCTAACCTAATATATAATATCTTTTGTTAATCCTCCGATGAAATTTTTTCTGCAATATAAAACACCAACCTAACTTTTAGAGAGATAGAGAGGTAATAGAAACTCCAAATGATATTGTTAGGAGTATAAGTTAGTAATGGGACACGTGTCTTTTATTCAGCCCTTGTACAGCTTGTATAAATACTTCTCTTGTATCAAGTTTGTTAGATATGAAATCATAATTCTGTTTTTACCAAATCATTCGTTTATTTCTCTCTCTCTTTCATCTCTCAATCTAGGGTTTTCTTTGATCTCTATCATGGTATCAGAGCAGCACACATCTTCTTCTACAGATGATACAAACGATCCTCTCAATAATGTTCGTAATATTGCTACTCCCAATTCCACTACAGAAATCTTAAAATTCTCTCTGGTGACATTCTCTCATTCTTTATCTGTCAAATTAGATGTCAAAAATTTCTTGATCTGGAAACAACAAATCCTATCTGCAGTTAGAGGCTATGGCCTTCATCGTTTTCTTCTTGATGAAAATAGTATTCCTCTGAAGTTTAAGTGTGTTGATGATGAGAAATTAGGGTTAATTTCTCAAGAATACCTAAATTGGGAACAACAGGATCAATTACTTTTATCATGGATTCTCTCCTCAATTTCAGATTCCATTCTTCCTCGATTGGTAGGCTGTGAGACATCCTCTCAGATCTGGAAAAAGTTGTTGAAGTATTTTGCATCACAAACTAGAGCCAGAGTTAGTCAACTCAAAACAGAACTACAGAGTCTGAAGAAAGGATCACTATCTGTTGATGATTATCTCTCTAAACTCAAGACAAGCGTTGATGCCCTAGCTTCAGTAGGGCATTTTCTCACTGAAAAAGAACATGTTGATGCAATCTTGGATGGTCTTCCCTCAGAGTATGATCCTTTCACAATCTCTATTTCTACTCGAACTGATGATTATTCTGTTGATGAAGTTGAGGCATTACTAATGGCACAAGAAGCGAAAATTGAAAAACATCACAAAGCACTTGATTCTTCTCCTTCTGCCTACTATACTGCTAATCAGAATTCTAATCGAGGAAGAGGATACTTTGATCGAGGATCTTCTGGTCGTTTTCAAAGTGGAAAAGGTCAATCTCAAACCTTTGGAAATAGAGGAAATTATCGTGGATACAGAGGCAGAGGTCGTTTCAATTGGACAGGATCTAGTAAGCCTCAATGTCAACTTTGTGGGAGATATGGTCATATTGTTGACAAGTGCTACTATCGTTTTGATCATAGCTTCAGTGGACCTTCTCAACTACATAACACATCTCTACCTGAACCTTTTCAGTCTCAAAATAATATTCCATCAGCTTTCTTGACCCATTCTACAATGAGCAATCCTGTTTCTGAGTATGCAGACACTAGTTGGTATCCAGATTCTGGAGCTTCAAACCATGTGACTTCAGATGCTGATAATCTGATGCAAAGCACAGTTTTCAGAGGAAAAGAACAGATGCACATTGGAGATGGAACAGGTTTGTCCATTAAACATATTGGTCAGTCACTTTTTCATACTCCTTTTCATTCTCGGACTCTTTCTTTAAAACAACTTCTTCATGTGCCTTCCATCACAAAAAATCTTATAAGTGTCTCTAAATTTGCAAGAGATAACTCTGTTTTCTTTGAATTTCATTCTGATTCTTGTTTTGTCAAGGACAAAAACACCAGAGCTGTTCTCATGCGAGGAACAGTTAAGGATGGACTATATACCTTTGATTCATCTCAAATCTTGTTCCAGTCTGCTGCAAAGTCATCTTCTGAGCAAGAATTTCAAGCTCAAACTTCTACTAGTAGTACTTCATTTCATAGTTATCATGTTTCCACTTCTAGTCCTATGATTGACAATTCTAGTCTTGTTGTTGATAGTCCATGCAATTTGTTTGCTCTATGGCACAATAGACTTGGCCATCCCTCTACTCAAGTTGTAAAGAAGGTCATGAGTTCTTGTAATGTCTCTTTCAATGATAATAAAACCAATTCTTTCTTCTGTTCATCTTGTTGCTTGGGTAAAATACACAGACTTCCCTTTACTGCTTCAGAAACCATTTATACTAAACCTCTCCAATTAATTCATTCTGATTTATGGGGACCAGCCCCAGTTAAATCAAGCAATGGTTATGTTTACTACATCAGCTTTATAGATTCCTTTTCAAGGTTTACCTGGGTATATATGCTTAGAAACAAATCTGATGCTTTTCCTATTTTCTGTCAATTTAAGAAAATGGCTGAATTACAATTGGATACTAAAATCAAAGCCTTGCAAACTGATTGGGGTGGTGAATTTAGAACTTTTAGATCCTTTCTTGATGAAAATGGCATAATTCACAAAGTTTCATGCCCCCACACTCAAGCTCAAAATGGTTTAGTAGAGAGAAAACACAGAACCCTTGTTGAACATGGACTGTCATTACTATCTCAAGCCTCTCTTCCTCAGAAATACTGGGATGAAGCCTTTAGAACTGTTGCCTACCTTACTAATAGGCTGCCCACACCAATTCTTCAAGGCAAATGTCCTCTTGAAGTTCTTTTTCAGGACAAACCAAATTATTCCTTTCTCAAAGTGTTTGGATGTGCTTGTTATCCAAACTTAAGGCCTTACACTAAACATAAGCTACAATACAGAAGTGTTCAGTGCACTTTTTTGGGATACAGTCTAAATCATAAGGGCTACAAATGTCTTGCTTCTGATGGCAGAATTTACATCTCAAGGGATGTCATTTTTAATGAGCAATTCTTCCCTTTTGCATCATCATCATCATCCATAAACACTCCGGTTTCCTCTTCTGTTTTCCCACCAACTTCTCCCTCTGTTTTGTGTCCTTTTCTTTCCCCTCCATCCCTCCCTTCCTGTGACAGACCTATATGTAGTGTGGATACTTCTGTTTCTGATTTTAATGATAATTCTGCTTCTTTGTCTACTGATACTAATTCTCCTCCACAAGTTGTTTCTCCTACCAGGTCTATATCAGTTGGTGCTCAAGAATTAGAACTGGAATCATCACCACAACCAGATGTTGTCCCTCCTACCAATACTCACATCATGACAACACGGTCCAAAGATGGAATTTTTAAGCCCAAAATCTTTCTAGCTTCTGTTTCTCCACCCACCAGTGTTCCAAATGCTCTTTCTCATCCAGATTGGAGACATGCTATGATTGAAGAATATCAAGCTCTGTTGAAGAATGGCACTTGGTCTTTAGTTCCATTACCTCCTGACAGACAACCTATAGGCTGTAAATGGGTGTTCAGAGTAAAGGAAAACCCAGATGGTTCTATTGCGAAGTACAAAGCCAGGCTTGTAGCTCAAGGTTTTCACCAACAAGCTGGTTTTGATTTTACAGAAACCTTTAGTCCCGTCGTAAAGCCAGCCACTATCAGAATTGTTTTGTCTCTAGCCTTGTCTTATGGATGGTCTGTTAGGCAATTTGATGTTAATAATGCCTTTCTCAATGGCATTCTGCATGAAGAAGTGTACATGGTGCAGCCATCAGGATTTGTCAGTCATCACTCTCCCACTTATGTCTGCAAACTTCATAAAGCTCTATATGGACTCAAACAATCTCCAAGAGCTTGGTTTGAAAAATTGCAGACTGCTCTCTTTCATCTTGGATTTACCTCTGCCAAATCTGATCAATCCTTATTCATTAGAAATACTCCTCATCATGTCACCTATATTCTAGTCTATGTTGATGACATCCTTGTCACTGGAAACTCTTCCTTGGTACTCGATACTCTCGTGACTCAACTAAATTCCTCTTTTTCTTTAAAAGATTTGGGTCCCATTAATTATTTTTTGGGTATTCAAGTAACTCACACTACTGAAGGACTTCATTTGTCTCAAACCAAATATATTACTGATCTGCTTCAGAAAACCAAGATGTTATATTCAAAACCTCTAGCTACACCAATGACAAGTGGCCTCAAACTTAGTGCTCATGGTGGAGTTCCTTTTGAAAATGCTCAACTTTACAGAAGCACCGTTGGAGCTTTGCAATATGCAACTATTACCAGACCAGAAATAGCCTTCAGTGTCAATAAGGTATGCCAATTCATGCAAAATCCTAGTGAAGTACATTGGCAAGCAGTAAAAAGAATTTTGAGATATCTTCAAGGAACTCTTCAGTATGGCTTACATCTGAGAAAGTCTTATGATCTCTCTTTAGTTAGCTATTGTGATGCTGATTGGGCTTCAGATCCAGATGACAGAAGATCAACCTCCGGAAATTGTGTTTTTCTTGGGCCAAATTTGATTTCCTGGACTTCCAAGAAACAGAGTACTGTGTCAAGATCCAGTACAGAGGCCGAGTATAGAAGTTTGGCTAATCTAGTTGCAGAACTCACCTGGATTAAATCTCTGTTGACTGAATTGCATGTTTCATCCTCTCAACCTCCTATTGTGTGGTGTGACAACCTCAGCACAGTCTTATTGTCTGCTAATCCTGTTCTCCATGCTAGATCTAAGCATATTGAGCTAGATTTATATTTTGTCAGAGAGAAGGTTGTGAATCGGGAAATCGATGTTAGACATGTTCCAGCATCGGCTCAAATTGCAGATATTTTCACCAAGGCTGTTTCTTCTTCTTTGTTCAATCCAAATAGGTTCAAACTTAGAGTAGAAGATCTATCTACACTAAGTTTGAGGGGGGCTGTTAGGAGTATAAGTTAGTAATGGGACACGTGTCTTTTATTCAGCCCTTGTACAGCTTGTATAAATACTTCTCTTGTATCAAGTTTGTTAGATATGAAATCATAATTCTGTTTTTACCAAATCATTCGTTTATTTCTCTCTCTCTTTCATCTCTCAATCTAGGGTTTTCTTTGATCTCTATCAGATATAAATATGTAAATATTATTAACAGAGAAAATGAACCTTGGATTGGATCCATTGACGAAATCAGATTTCTTGGAACCCATGGCAATGAGCTTTGGGGACGATGGGTACTTGAATAGTGGTGATCGTGATGGTCTCTAATAGTGCGTTTATTTGGCACTTATATCGACAGGTATAAGTAAAATTTTATCATGCGAGCTGTGCAGATATCAATTGCAAAATTGAAAGTAATAGATGATGGAAGAGGAAGGGACAAAGAGGAAAGACTAAAAGATGTGGTCGAATCGTTGAGGAGGGGAAACGAGGAGACTCATGGGAAATAGAGGAGAGAGAATCATGGAATGAATGAGGGGGGGAGCTAATGTTAAAGTCACGTGTCAATTTTATAAGAGGAGATATCAAAATTATATTTAGATATTAAATATCATATAACGTGAGATGGATGGGGATATAAAATAAATAAATATAGTGATGATTATAAAAATTAGATTTTATTATAAATTTAATATTTTATTTTGAAGTCATTATAAAATATTAATTTTTTTGTAAATATTTTTTTTTTATTATTGTTAAATATTTTTACTATATAAAAATTATTTTTTATAAATAAAAACTTCAAAACAAGTGTATGAATATTTAATAAAAAAATTATACATAATTTTATTTGTTTTTAGTTTAAAAAACTCTATGTCAGTTATAGATACATTAATTTTTTTTCTATAAGTAAAATCTTACAAATGTTTTTATAAGAAAAAACTTCTTTTACTTATAATAAAAATATTTTGAAATTTTGAAAACTTATTTTTAATTAAAAAATTATTTTTCATAAATAAAAACTCCAACAAAAATGTATGCATTTTACATAAAAAAAATTATACATATTATTAACTGTTTTTAGTTTAAATTTTTTCATGTCTTTTATACATAAAATTTAATATTTTTTATATAAATAAAACGTTAAAAATGATTTTATAACTAATTTTTTTATTAATATAAAAAATAATTTTGAAGACATTTTTTCTAGAAATAAAAACATCATATATATATATGTAATAATATTAATAACATTGTGTAATATGATTTGAGTGGAGAATGATGAAAAAATATTAATTGAATCTAGAATATATTTAGATTAATTAATGGAGTCTAGAATGTATCTCCAAGAGACTTTTGATTTATTCATTTTTTTAGTTCCAAAGAAATTTTTGATTTTTGATTTTGATTTTTAGCTTTTAGGAGCACAAGAGAGAAAATGATAACATGCATTAAAATCTAATTAACTCCTCTAATACTATCGTATTAAAGGTATATTATAGACTAGGTGTCAGCCTACACTATACGTAAAAAAGTGATGGTGAGTGTGGTCGCCCATACTGTAATTCCAATAACACCTCAAACAAATAATTACGTGAAAGTCAGTTAAGTCCATAATGGATCATAGTACATTAAAACTTCTCTGGCATATTGGCTATTTGCAAAATTTACATGACAACACCATTTTTGAAACACGAATTTGTGCACCTTCACTTGCACAATAATCAAAAGAAGGAAATAAAATTTAAAAACGTAAATGTATAAAAATAATAAGGAATAGTGCATGCTCCACTATTCATAATGTTCTTTCAACTCAAAAACATTGAAAATAATTAAAATTTCTAAAAATATTAAACAACACATAAAATATAAACCAAAATGGTTACGTAGATAATGTTTTTATAATGATGGAAAAGAAATGGAAAATTATCCTATATGAGCGTAGCCACACTTAAATCACTTGAAAAAAATTAAGTGTTGGCTAAGTTTAAGTAGGCGATGGGATATCTTGCACTTCAGCCTTCAAGATATAAATAGGCGATGGGATAAAGGATTATTTGGAGAGAGATGAAGAGACAACTAAAGATGGAGGGACGAAGAGGTAAGGGTTAATTATTTAATACATTTGGGGGGAAATTAAAAGGTGCTCAATGGATATACATGATACTTATTTAGGGGAAAATTTTTTGCTGGCTTCAACGCCAGCAATTGTTGATATCGTCCAATCAAAATTAAGTTCTTATTTCCTTGTTTTAATCATTCTCTCTCCTCATTAACTGTTCACAAATAATAAATCATTTTCAAGGCTTAACTATCCGTTAACAATTGTTTTTTTTTCATTTTCTTATTTGCTTGTTTTAATCATTCTCTCTCCTCATTATTAGCACTCCAAAAATTCTTTAAGCATTCCATTTTAAAATAAAATTCCAACTTTGCCATTTATCTTTTTTAATATATATACAACTTGTGTATAATTGGATTTTATGCTTTCTTGGTCTTTAACAAAATTTTTAATACATATATATATATATATATATATATATATATATATATATATATATATATATATATATATATATATAGGAGAAGGCTCACCTACATCATGCTCTATACATCATCCATGCATCACGCTTAATTACAAGCCCTAAAAAACTTTTTTTTTCAAATTTGATATTTTTTCCTTGAAATTAACCTTCTAATCAACCCATATGCAAAAAATTAGGTCAAAATATATTTTGTAACTATTTTTAAAAAATCCACAAAAAACTGCTAAAAATACCTTATTTATAAGGGTCTGCGCCAGCAGTTTTTTGTGAATTTTTTAAAAATAGCTAAAAAATGTATTTTGACCTAATTTTTTTCATATGTGTTGATTGGAAGGTTAATTTCAAGGGAAAAATATAAAATTTGAAAAAAATATTTTCTAGGGCTTAGAATTAGGTGTGATGTATGATGTGATGTATAGTACATGATGTAGGTGAGCCTTCCTCTCTCTCTCTCTCTCTCTCTCTCTACATCACATCATATATATATATATATATATATATATATATATATATATATATATATATATATATATATATATTAAAATTAATAAATACAAATTCTTTTTTTTAACCAAATAAGAACATCACCAAATTAAAATATGAAATGACACGAATTTATCCTTTATTGACACAAATACGATCTAAGTAAAAGCGACGCGACATAATTTTTTTTATCAAATGCAAACATGACCCAATGACCAAATTAAAATCATGTTGTGAATTTTTTTTTTACAAAAGCAGAAATATGACCAAATTAAAATGCCACACAATACGAAATCATTTTTTTTTTACCAAAATGGGTAAGTTAAAGCGACACAGCGTGATTTTTTTTAACAAACCCAAACTCGATGTAATGGAATTACTTACGGACATGTTTATATACTCCCTGCATACGAGTTTTGTCCATTTTATTTTGGGAAAGTAGTTTTTTTTTGTAAATTAATTTTTTTTAACGATTTTTTTAAATAACCAAGACAAAGAAGTCCCACAAAAAAAAGTTGGTTCGACTCGAAGATTGATTCAAATCTCTCTTTCTTTTACGAATATGTTTTACTATATTTTTTTATGCTTCCAGAAAATATTTAATTTCATCAAATGCAAAAAAAAATATAGTTTACAGAAAATATTTTTTTAAAAAATCATTAACAAAATTAATTTAAGGAAAAAAACTACTTTCCCAAAATAAAATGGACGAAGCGTGTATACAGGGAGTATATAAACATGTTCATAAGTAATTCCATCACATTGGGTTTGGGTTTGATAAAAAAAATCATGTTGTGTCGCTTTAACTTGCCAATTTTGGTAAAAAAAAAGTGATTTCGTATTGTGTGACATTTTAATTTGGTCGTGTTTCTGTTTTTGTAAAAAAAAAATTCACAACATGATTTTAATTTGGTCGTATTGTGAAATCTTTTTTTTTACAAAAACATAAACACGACCAAATTAAAATGCCACACAATACGATTTTTTTTTTTTATGGGGCATATACAAAATAGTTCCTCTAATTTTTTTTAATACACGTTTAGTCCAAGCCTTTTTATTTTGTACCAATAAGTCCTTCACCATGCCAAAAATGTTTTACCATGCCGCTGGCGCGGACCTTTAAAGATAAGAGAATAAGAAACTTTTTGGTACAAAATAAAAGACTTGGACTAAATGTGTATTAAAAAATGTTTGAGGGACTTTTTTGTTATTGATCATTTTTTTATTCGATCGTGTTTCTGTTTTTGTAAATAAATGAAAATAGTATTTCGTGTAATGTCATGTCTCTTTTATTTGGATTGTGTTCGTGTTAAGTTAAAAAAAAATCGTCTTGTATCCAATTTTCATTGGGTCATGTTTGTATTTGATAAAAAAAATTATGTCGCGTCGCTTTTACTTAGATCGTATTTGTATCAATAAAGGATAAATTCGTGTCATTTCATATTTTAATTTGGTGATGTTCTTATTTGGTTAAAAAAAAGAATTTGTATTTATTAATTTTAATATATATATATATATATATATATATATATATATATATAATTTTGTTAAAGACCAAGAAAGCATAAAATCCAATTATACACAAGTTGTATATATATATTAAAAAGGATAAAGGGCAAAGTTGGAATTTTATTTTTAAATGGAGTCCCTAAAGAATTTTTGGAGTGCTAATAATGAGGAGAGAGAATGATTAAAACAAGGAAATAAGAAAATGAAAAAAAAAACAATTGTTAACGGATAGTTAAGCCTTGGAAATGATTCATTATTTGTGAACAATTAATGAGGAGAGAGAATGATTAAAACAAGGAAATAAGAACTTGATTTTGATTGGACGATATCAACAATTGCTGGCGTTGAAGCCAGCAAATTTTTTTTCTTATTTAGGTGGGGTGAGAATACATTATTAGAGTGTCCACATGGAGGTCTTAACAAGAAGGATCAATAACTTTTGTCTTCCATTTTATAGTATTAGTATAGATTAGGAGTCAACATTGCAACCGTTTATAATTTTTTTAAAATTGACAAAGATAATTGGAGATAGAATTAAAACTCTACAAAATTTTATCATATTTTTTATAATTATATAATTCGATTCAAGTACAAATTAATTACAATAGAAACATATGTAAAGATTTAAATTACATGGTGTTCAAGAATATTTTTTGCGTGGGCAACTTTAATTTATAAATTCATTTGCATCATCTCCAATTTGGTGTTGAAAACACACATATTAATTAAATATAAATAATAGGAGTTAATGTAAATTGGAAGATGTAATTTTATACGATGGCGAGTAAAAAGGAAAATCAAAGTGATCATTAATAATGAGAAATTTGTTAGAAATAATAAAATCTTCTTAAATGAATTTTTTTGAAGTTTTGACTCAAAAAACCCGAAATCCATGTTTCTTTTCAATGGAACGACCAACGATGGTCGAATTTCGATGCAGTGAAGGGGAACTTCACCTCATCGAAGAAAGTTGTGTTGACAGGTGCGACCAGTGAAGAACTTGGTTGGATGCAATGAACAAACTAAGATTTGAGTAAAATGGTTTTTTAGTGGTTGTATTTTGGAGCTTTTATCACAAATGTGTTTCACTTATGAAAGGAACCTTGTGTGGGTTTAAATTCTTAGGCTTTTTCTACTCATTTAAGATCTAGATAGTGAGAGGGAGTCTTCTTCCTAAGGTGAGAGATGAAGGATATTTCCTATCACCCATTGATATTTCTCAAAGGTGGAAGAAGGGTAAATATTGGGTGTTGCATGTATGGTAAGTGCTCATTTTGTACTATGGGGGGGGTGGGGGGATGATTTCTCACTCGGTTACATGGGTAGCAAGACACACTGGATTAAGTAATTGTTAGAATTTGGATTCACTTAACTGGAGAGTTGGTGTACAATGTTTATACGGGATTTGGGTAGGAGATTAGAGGGTATGTGATTTATCCTTCTCTATTGTCTACTGTACTTGTAATTTCTATAAATATAGTGGAATCTGATCTCTTTGTGGATGTATTCAAGTTAGTGATCTACTCCTATCTATGTGTTTCTTGTGGTTGTCTCTCTTATTTTTCATATGCAAGAGGGTAGTTCTTTGTAATACCCCGTATTTCTAATGATTTTAATAAATAAGATTAATTAGAATTAATTGTGGGATAATTAAAATTAATTCAGAATTAAATATTACTCGAGAATAAAGTAATATGTAATTTATGTTAAATATTACTTAGTGATTAAAAGTAATATATGATTATGACTTTACATATGATTATGATTTTATAAAATTATAGCGAGTGATGAATACGACAATTACGGTAATTAAGTCGGGACTCGCTTGTGATTCGTGTCGGGACTAAATTTAAATGAAATAAAAGTAAATTATTTTTATACCAAGTGTCCGGAAGGGTTTAAATAGTCAAAAAAGTCTACTTGGGGGATTAATTTGGGTCTCAGGATAATTTGGAACCAAACAGACACCCCAGATAGGTATTTTGGTCATTTTCCAAAATGGGTAAATAATACCCCACGAAATTTTAGTAATATTATATAAGTGTAGAGGTTGTAGGATTTAGATTCATTCAGTAAAAATCAAAGGAAAATTCTTAGGGGAGAGTGAGAGACTTTTCTAGGAGAGAAAGAGACCTCTCTATGAGACCAAAAGCTAAGAGTCATCCTGCAGTACCACCACCGTCTGAAGTTGTCCGAATAAAAGAGGAACACTAGTAGAGTTATCTTCCCCAAAGGTTCAGACCTATGAATTAGAGGCAAGTTATTAACTATTGCAAATTTAACATGTATATTGTCCATGTAAGGATAGTTAGAAAATTCTGAAAAGTTGCATGAACCAAAGATGAATTATGATAATTAAATCAATGAAATTTGAGAATCATTTGGTGAAGAAAACTCTGAGATTTATAGTTGTTCTTGTATGGATGATAAAATTAGAAGTTTATGAATTTTAAGGGAAATAACATGATTTAATTTAAACTTCTTGATGAATTTATGTTGTTTAAATGTAAAAAATCATTTATACCCCTTGATATATTATAAGGAGTTTGGGATCATTTGGTAAAGGTTTTGAGGATGAAATATGTTAAAACCCGTAGACAAACATATGTATAAAAACTAGGCAGATACCAGCTTAATTGATCGATCGACCCATGAATGTCGATCGATCGACCCAAATCATCGATCGATCGATGATCCAAGAAAATGTAATTTATTTTTTAAAGTTATGATCAAATCCCAACTTTCAAGAGTGCTTAGTGTTGATACCAAAATTAGTATGCTGATATGGACAAATAATAAGAAGACGCGTGTCTATCTAAGTGGCACAATAGCGACGAGGAACTCCAGCGCTCCGAGGAACTCCAACTCTCCGAGGAACTCTAGCTCTCCGAGGAACTCCGGAACGACGAGCAACTAAGACGGTCCGAGCTGCACCTCGGCCACAGCATTGATTGCCAGATAATTAACAGTTCAACTATTCATTGAATGCTTATCATCTTGACACATACGCTTGAAGAGCATTAAATGGGTTACCCTTTCATATGTATATCATTTAATGAATACCCTTTCAGATTATAGCCTCAAAGCTATAAATACATTGTATTATCCTCATTCAAAGGGATCGGAATTTCTTGAGAAAGCTTGTAATCGAGAATTTCCAAAACACTCAGCAATAACAGAACAGTGGACGTAGGCCATTCTTATAAGGCTGAACCACTTTAAAAATCTTTGTCTCATTTTATTTATCTGTGATTGAATAATTAGAGAGATCTAATTTTTTACATCAACAGATTGGCGCCGTCTGTGGGAAACGACTATTGTTATCATTTTTCACCAAAAATCATTCATCATCAATGGCAGATAATCTAGAGTCCATCAATCGAAACGCTGGAAATGCTGGAAATCTTCCAAATCCTTCTGCACCTCCAGATCTGGCTGGAATTATGACGAATCTGGCTCAAGGACAAACAGCCATGCAAGAGACAATGCGGCAACTCATCCAAACTCTCCATGGCGGTACACCAACCCATCCTGGATCACGAAACATCCAAAGAAATACCCGTGCACCTTCTTCACGATTCAGGCGTACATAGACGTATCATAATGAGGAATCTGATGATTTCTCTTATCAACCTGGGCAAACTTCATCGATAAGGGCCACAGATACTGAGCAACGTATTACTCTCTCTCCAGAGAGAACTAGTGCCATGGAAAGACTGAGCAAGGTGTCTCCTTTCAGTCGATTAGGCCCTAGGAGGAATAAGAGTCCACCTAAAGCCATGTCGAGGAATTTTCGATAATCGTCAGATCTAAGAGAAGGATCAGCACAATCACGACCAGTTGCTCGTCAAGATAGATCTCAGGAGGCTACTTAAGAACAATCAATTGCTCGAACTAATAGGCCCGAGGAGGCAAATGATGCATGGAAAGGTTCCATTCAGCGGTTGGAGGATAGATTGGGAGAAATGGCTAAGGCAAAGAATCCCCTACAACGAACTTTTGTTAGAGGGACACCTTTTGTACAGGCCATTGTGGATTTTCCTACACCGTCGAAATTTAAAGCACCCGTGGTGACCCCTAAGTATGATGGAAAGACAGATCCTGTTCTTCACATAGATCAATATCAAGCTGCTACCAACATCTATGTTGTCCCCGACGAGATGAGATGCAGAGCATTCTCAGGAACTCTTACTGGATCTACCCAGATATGGTACAACAATCTTCCTCGGGGTAAGATTTCAACTTTCTTTCAGTTGGCCGAATTGTTCATTGGCAATTTCTGTTTTGGGGCAAAACCAGTAAAACGAGTAGCACACTTGTTAAGTGTTAGACAAAAACCTGGCGAAAGTACTAGAGATTGCATAACTCGTTTTAATAACGAGAAGCTAGAAATCATAGATTATGAAGAAAAGACAGCAATCACCGACTTGATGAGTGGGTTGTTGCCTAACAAGTTGTACTACACTTTGGCCAAAGATCCACCTACAACTATGTCAGAGTTGATGGCAAAAGCGGCCAAAATCATGAATGCCGAGGAGGCTATGGCTGTGAAGAAGAATATGGATAAAGAAACCAAGGTGGAAGTCGACAAATCTAAGAAAAAAGAGCATAAGGGCAATGGCGGTGACAAGCATTCCAAGAATAATAAAACGTCATGGGAAGTCCTGAAGAAATTAGATAATTATACTCCTTTGAAAATGGGTATTAATCATGTCTTGGAAGAAATCAAGAATAGCGAGGAGGTAAAGTGGCCGAAGAAACTGAGGTCAGACCCTGATACGAGGAACAGGGATAAATATTGCGAGTTTCATAAGGATCATGGTCATATGACCAAAAATTGCATAGCTCTTCAAAACGAGATTGAAACACTCATCCGAAGAGGAAAGCTAGCAAAGTATGTTGATCGGGGAGGGGAAAGAAGAAATAATGATCGAACTAGAGAGAGGTCTAGATCTCCTCGTCGAGCAGAGGAGAAAAAGAAGAGAAATCATGAAGATGATCCAGATGATGACCCCGTTTTTCCCAAGAAACCAAGGCAGCCAGAATGAGAGGTATTTTCCATACGTTTTGGGTCATTTGATTGTAATGTTATTACAGGAGGAGATGCAGGAGGAGGAGACCTTACTGCAGAAAGAAAGTCTTACCTCGGAGAGGCCCAAGCTTGCTCGTACATTCAACGAATAAATTTGGCCGAGGAGGATCGTCCGAGGAAGGTAAACAAAGAGAAGCTGGTCATTGGCTTTTTAAAAATCGACCTGGCAGGTGTTCTTTACCCTCACGACGACCCTTTGGTGATCAAAATGAGGATGAAAGAAGTAGTGATTTCAAGGGCGCTGGTAGACAATGGTAGTTCGGCAGACATCATGTATTATTCATGCTTTGACAGTTTAAATTTGAAATTATCTCAATTGGAACCTTTTCACAGACCTCTTCTGGGTTTTACTGGCGAGAAAGTTTTTCCACTTGGGACGATCAAGTTGGATATACTCATTGGAACTTGGCCTGCTTGTCGAACAGAGAGAATACGCTTCTTTGTGATGGATAAAAATGTGCAGTCAGCCTACAACATCATCATGGGAAGAGTTGGTTTGAAGAAGTTCGAAGCAGTTCCATCTACAGTACATTAATGCTTAAAATTCCCAATAAATTTCGGAGTGGGAGTGGTGAAAGGTGATAAAAAAGTAGCTCGGGAATGCTATTATTCATCTGCCGAACAAGAGGAGCTTGAAGATTCAAGGAAAAAGACTACTACCTACCAGGTGGATGAAGGTACAGAAATTGAAACACTTGATCCCAGAGATGAATCCCAACTTGTAAAAGGACAGGTGGTGGAATCTACAGAAAATGTCATTCTGGACGACGAGCACCCTGAACGAGTAACCCAGATAGGTTCAACATTGGATGCTTCAATAAAACAGGAGTTGATAACTTTCTTGAGAAACAAGAAGAAAACTTTTGCATGGAGTCATGAAGACATGCCAGGAATAGATCTAAACTTCTTATGTCATGAGCTCAATGTGAATAAGGATATCAAGCCTGTAAAGCAGAGAAGAAAGGTATTTAGCCCCGAGAAGAATCAAGCTATACAAGAGGAGGTCGAGAAGCTCCAGAAAACCCAATTCATTGAAGATGTGAAATATCGAGACTGGTTAGCAAACTTGGTGATGGTAAAAAAGAAAAACAATAAATGGAGAATGTGTGTTGATTTCACTGATCTCAACAAGGCCTGTCCAAAGGAGCATTTTCCACTGCCCAGAATTGATCAACTAGTAGACGCCACCTCGGGACACGAGCTGCTCAGCTTCATGGATGCTTACTCTGGCTACAAACAGATCAAAATGAAACCTGAAGACAGGGAAAGTACTTCTTTTATTACCCCTAGGGGAACTTATTGCTATAATGTTATGCCTTTTGGTTTGAAAAATGCAGGAGCGACATACCAGCGGCTGATGAATAAGGTTTTTTCCGAACAAATCAGTTGCTATATGGAGGTCTATGTCGATGATATGCTGACAAAGAGCAAGAAAGCTGCTGATCATCTAGTTGACTTAGGTCAGACCTTTGATCAACTGGATAAATAACAAATGAAGCTCAACCCGACGAAGTGCACATTTGGAGTACGAGAAGGAATGTACCTTGGGTACATCGTCAACCAACGAGTCATTGAGGCGAATCCAGAAAAGATCAAAGCTCTCTTAGGGTTGCGATCTCCAACGACGAAGAAAGAAGTGCAGAGTCTTACAGGACGAGTTGCAGCGCTCAACAGATTTGTATCCCGAGCAACTGATAGATGCCTTCCATTCTTCAAAACAATTAGAAAAACTTTCGAGTGGAATGATGAATGTGAGAAAGCCTTTCAAGACTTGAAGAAATATTTGGGAGCACCTCCACTATTGTCCAGGCAAGTAATGGGAGAAAAGTTATACTTATACTTGGCAGTATCAGAGAATGCAGTCAGCTCGGCATTGATCAGATTGGAGAATGGAGTCCAAAAACCAATTTATTACACAAGTAAGGCTTTCCGAGGTGCAGAGATCAGGTACCCAAAGTTGGAAAAATTGGCATTGGCATTAATTGAAGCAAGTAGAAGAATGAGGCCATATTTCCAGGCCCATACCATCTTCGTGTATACCGACATGCCACTAAGACAAGCCCTTCATAAGTCAGAAAAATCAGGGAGACTGATGTACTGGGCAATAGAGATCGGTGAATACGATATTGTGTATGAACCCAGATCATCATTAAAAGAGCAAGATATAGCATATTTCATAGCAAAGTTTACATATCCTGACACCCCCGAGGAACAAAAATTGCTCGCTTACCAACCTGTGGATATTACAGGATCAACAGACATAAGTCCAGACCAACTCCGATTGGTAAAAGGGCTTGTGGATGTAGAAAGATCATCAAATTCAAACCCAGACCAACTCCGGTTGGTAAAATGGCGAGAAGAGATGGTCGACGAGGAGCGAAAATTACCAGGGGAGGATGAAAGAAAACAGCAGATATTTCACTGAGGAACTCTGTCAGATAAGAAATTTGAAGACGAGTTACCTATATGGAGATTATATGTAGATGGATCATCTTGCACAACAGGCTGTGGAGCAGGGATAGTTTTGAAAACACCAGACGAGATTGACATGGAATATGCCCTGCGATTCCAATTCAAAGCCTCCAATAATGAGGCTGAGTATGAGGCCATAATAGCAGGTCTTAATTTAGCAAAGATTATGGAAGCACAACAAGTGATGGTATTCAGTGATTCTCAATTAATTGTGAATTAGATGATGGGAACATATGCAGTTAAAGGAGAATTAATGGTCAAGTATCATGCAAAGGTGATGGACTTGTTGGCAGAATTTGATGCCATTCAGTTGATCAAAATACCAAGAATGGAAAATGCACAAGCAGACGCACTGGCCCGACTAGCATCAGCTACTCGTACCGAGCTGCGAAGAACGATACCAATTGAAGTCTTAGAAAGTCGAAGCATAGATGAAGACTTGACGATGAATGTTATTACCCTTGATTTAGGACCATCTTGGATGGATCCCATCAGGGCATATATTGAGGAGGGAGAATTGTCGGAGGATAAACTCTCTGCAAAGAAATTGAAGTTTAAAGCTGCTCGGTATGTACTAACTAATGGTGTTTTGTATAGAGGAGGAATCATGGTAGGTTTGCAGAGATGTGTACATCCCTCCGAGGTGAAAGAATTGATTGAAGAGATCCATGAAGGGTCCTGTGGAGCCCATGTAGTAGGTCGGACACTTTTGCAAAGAGTGATGATGCAGGGGTACTACTGGCCAACTATGAGGGCTGATTGTATAGCCTATGCCAAAAGATGTGATAAATGCCAACGTTTTTCTTCCATCCGATGTACTCCATAAGCATTGTTGACACCCATAACTTCCCCTTGGCCATTTGCCATATGGGGAATGGATTTGGTTGGACCACTGCCAATAACCCGAGGAAGATTCAAGTACCTCGTCGTTGCAGTGGATTATTTTACTAAGTGGGTAGAAGCTGAGCCACTTATTGATATGACATACGAGAAGGTATACCAGTTCGTTTGGAAGAACATAATCTGCCGATATGGTCTCCCTCATGCTTTCATCACAGACCATGGAACACAATTCGATAACGAGGAGTTTGCCGCCTATTGTCATCAGTCAAATATTTTGAAGATTCATTCAGCACCAGGCCATCCTCAAAGCAATGGACAGACTGAAGTGACGAATAGAACATTACTAAATGGTTTGAAGAAGAGGCTAAGTGAGGCTAAGGCTAATTGGATTAATGAGCTACAGTCAGTATTGTGGGCTTACCGAACAACTCCCCGAGCAGCCACTGGAGAATCACCATATATGCTGGCGTTTGGAAGTGAGGCTGTAATACCTGCCGAGTTGGGTCTTCCAACACATAGAGTGCTGAATTTCAATTCCCCAGTTAGCGACTTAATGAGAAGATTGGATTTGGATATGCTCGAGGAGGTTAGAGAAGAGGCAGCCATTAGGAATGCTGCTTACCAACAACGAACAACTCTGTTCTACAACAAGAGGGTGAAGAAATGCGACTTAAAAGAAGAAGATTACGTGCTAAAGAAGGTCATTCAGAAGCACAATAAATTGGAAGCAAACTGGCATGGACCTTACCGAGTTACAGAAGTTGTTCGACCAGGAACTTACTGAATAGCGACTCTAGAAGGAGAGGAATTTAAGAATGCATGGAATGCTGAACACCTACGCAAGTATTATCAGTGATGTAAAATGTAAAGCAATTTCATCAATATGAATAAAAGGATGATGTTTCTCCATTTTCTTTCTTTTTATCGAAAGTTTTTCGGGGAATACTAGTGTACAACACTACGCTGTTCAGCAATAAAAGCAACACTGATAGTTCAAACCCACGACCAACTCCGGTTGGTAAAAGGGCGAGTACAAACTATACTCCTTTGGTTAGGAGGCGTACACTAGCGTGAACAACTCAGGTTGGTAAAAGAGCTAGTGGACAGATAGTTCAAACCCACGACCAACTCCGGTTGGTAAAAGGGCGAGAACAAACTATACTCCTTTGGTTAGGAGGCGTACACTAGGGTGACCAACTCAGGTTGGTAAAAGAGCTAGTGGACAGATAGTTCAAACCCACGACCAACTCCGGTTGGTAAAAGGGCGAGAACAAACTATACTCCTTTGGTTAGGAGGCGTACACTAGCGTGACCAACTCAGGTTGGTAAAAGAGCTAGTGGATATGATAGTTCGAACTCAGACCAACTCCGGTTGGTAAAAGAGCGAGAACACGAGACTCCTAAAAAGGCCAATCTCGGTTGGTTAGGAAACAAGATATGCTCTCATATGCCAACTTATGTTGGTCGGGAGGTAAGATTATTATAGAAAATACAAAAGTTCCTTGAAGAACAAAATATTCCAATCTAAGCCAAGTATGGTTGGTCGGGGATAAAAACCCACTAATTTTAGTTGGTCGACGAGGAAAATTTATTGACCTTAGTTGGTTGGTAAAAGGGCGAGAACAAACTATACTCCTTTGGTTAGGAGGCGTACACTAGCGTGACCAACTCAGGTTGGTAAAAGAGCTAGTGGACAGATAGTTCAAACCCACGACCAACTCCGGTTGGTAAAAGGGCGAGAACAAACTATACTCCTTTGGTTAGGAGGCGTACACTAGCGTGACCAACTCAGGTTGGTAAAAGAGCTAGTGGACATGATAGTTCGAACTCAGACCAACTCCGGTTGGTAAAAGAGCGAGAACACGAGACTCCTAAAAAGGCCAATCTCGGTTGGTTAGGAAACAAGATATGCTCTCAAATGCCAACTTATGTTGGTCGGGAGGTAAGATTATTACAGAAAATACAAAAGTTCCTTGAAGAACAAAATATTCCAAACTGAACCAAGTATGGTTGGTCGGGGATAAAAACCCACTAATTTTAGTTAGTCGACGAGGAAAATTTATTGACCTTAGTTGGTTGGACATATTTTATGAAAAAGACAAAAATTTACCAAGTACGGTTAGTCGGGGATAAACTCTCACTAACCATAGTTGGTCGACAAACACAATTTAACAACCTTGGTTGGTTGGAAATTTTTTTAAACATTTTTATACTCATTACTTTATTATTAAGTGATCGAGCAACATTACTGATACTTGTAACATTTTACTACTAAGTTGGTCGATGAACAGCACAATATTGTTATCTTTTTAACAAATACGTACTCATAAATATAAAGTGTTTGACAAGAATATAACGTGTTTGACAAGCACAAGACAATAGCAATACAGATTTGCAAACAGAAAATGAAAGTCTTTCATTAAAACTCAAAATAAATTACAAGTTACATATGTGTACTAACTGTTATATCGAAAATTCCTATTCTATTAATTTTTTTTCCTCAGCCTTCGATACAGGTTCCTCACCAGCAGGCGGATCATTTAAAGTCTGAGGAGAGTTAATGAAGTTCAAGTCCTTCAGCATTTTAACGTTCATCACAGAGGGACGATCTAGAAGATGCTCAGGACGAGATACTTCAAACTGAGAATGCAAACTGTAGTCACCAAGGTATCTAACAAGTAAGCTCCGAGGAATGGCACGAGCGGGGATCCATTCCATTTCCAAATTGAACGGTGGCACAGGCAAGTCAAGCAATCCAGGCTCATAGTAGTCCCATAAATAGTGTCCCTGCTCGAGTTTCAACACACACAGGGCATTCATCCAGCCTTGTTTGTAGCCCTCATTATTGGCATTCTTGATACGAGCATCTAAATGGAATAGTGCCTCGTTATATCCAGCCATCCAAAACTCCCTGGGCTGTTTATGGAATTGGAATGTTAACCTCTCAAGTTTCTCATGAAGACTCTGGATGAAAAGTTTATTAGTTTCCAACTCTGATTCTTTTGTAGAGATTTTTAGTTCCAATTCTCTAACTTTCTTGGACAGTTCAGACAAAGCCCGAACTTTTGCATTCAATTGGTACGCTTGAGTTTCCAATTTTGACTGAGTACGAGCTTCTTCAACATTACGACGAAGAGTCCTTGATCGACCCCGAGCAGGTGGAGTACTTCATTCCTCGACAACATCCTGAGCAACTCTTCCTCGCCCACGAGAACCTCTTCCTCGTCCCCGAGTAGCAGTAGAAGTACCCGACCTTCTCAAGGTATCCAACTCTTGCCTTAATTTGGCATTCTCAACCTCTAGAAAAGAAAATCCCTCGTCAGTCACTGGGATTACAGCTGTGGAAGAAGATGCTGCAGACTTATACTGTGCCAGCTCTTTCTGCAAATTGTTATTTTCTTACTCTAGCAGCTCGACAATCTGTCTACAAGCTTCAACTTCACCCTTTAGGGTTCTCTCTCTGACATCGTACCCATCCAGGAGTTTGTTGTAGCCCTTCTCAGCAGAAAGATGCTGATACCTCTTCTCATACCCCTCATGCAGCAGGGCAATTGATTCCTTATACTGATTTTGAAGGTCTTCTAAAGTACATTGAAGATCCTTGATCATTTCATAATAGGCCACATTATTGGCCACAGCTCAGTCAAGTAAATCCTTCAGGTACTGATAAGCCTCAACTGCCTGCTCAGAAGCACCATGACCAAGGATATCAGCAACTTCAGATGCACTCAGGTCAGTGTGACCAGCCTTATAATATTCATGGCATTACTGCATCAACTTTGTATCATTGGCAGATAATAATTCCATTCTAGCCATAAAGTAGTAAAGAAGAGAAGGCAAGAGTTAATAAAAGAAGAAGAGAGAACATCAACAACGCAGAGGAACAGAAAAGGTGATTTTATTACATCATCAAAAGGAGTACACCATTCAGAATGCATAGTACAAGTAAAAGAAAATAAAAGAGAATACCGAACAACTTCACACCTTTTCCTTGTCTCCCAAGACTTTCTCGGGAGGATGGGACGAGGAGCTTGGTTGCTCGGTGGGAACAATGATTTGGTTGGCAGAAGTTGGGACTTGTTCAGGAGGAGCAGGCAAAGACGAAATCTCCTCGGTGGCTGTTTGATTAGGTTGTGGAGCAAGGACTTGATCACCCACTGTCATTGAAGACTCCTCAGATGCAGCTTCGTCTTCATCCTCATCTTCAATTATAGGAGGAGGGCCAGGAAGATGTTGTTGAAATAGCTCAGAGTCCTCGCTCACCTTTAATTCTTGCAAGGCAGCAACCCAACCATCTCGGAAGTATTTCAAACTCCCATACTGCACCTGGGCCATCATCGCTGCTACCCCCTATCCCATCCTTTGTCCCAACCAGTTCGAAAAGATTTTTTCAAAGCAACTTTTCTTTTCATTTTCTCCGAGGAGAGCTTCTCGGACAGAAGATCCTCAGAGGCTTTCAACTTGGCATCCACCTCCTCCTTCTGGCGGTTTACTTCTCGTAGAAGGGTTAGCTCTTCCTCAGCCGATTTCAATTTATTTTCAAGCTCCCCAAAGGTACTGAGCTTCTCGGCATATGTCTTATTCTATCTCTCCAAGTCCTTCACTTTATTTCCCAACTGCACTTTCTCTGCCTCAGACGCAGCCAACTTCTTCTCCCATTCACCCCTATCCTCATCGTATTTTTGACGGGATTCCTTCAAAGATTGGGCCAAGCCCTGTAAAGCATCCTCTACTCCAGATGAGGAGCTAGAAGCCTTGATTACTTCATCTTTCTTCACTATGGTGTTAAAGCAACTCACCAGCTTAAAAAGAAGGTAATGATAAGTCAGTGCCGAGATACATATATTGACTAAAAGAAAGAAAAATTCAGGATAAGAGAAACTTACTGAAGCAATGTGACGAGTAGCTAGGGATGTCAGCATATCCCTAGACATATTTTCTCCAATTCCTTGGACTTCAGGAATGGTCCAAGTCTTTACCGAGCTCATTGCAGAACTCGGGGGAATAATGGTTGGAACACCAACTCCACTTGCTTGGAGCTGGGGAATGGCTTCAGAAAAACTAACCGAGGAGGATTTCTTCAGTCTCCTCGGTGTCTTTTCAACAACCTCAACCAAAGAAGAACTTTTGGTTGGAGAGATGGTGATTACTTCCACAGGTGCATCCTTCTGCACAGGAGCCAATGGGGGCTTCTCGGCAGCCTTCTGAGGAGCAACAGAAGGGGCAACATCCACTTTCTTTGTCCCCTTTGGGACATCAACCTTGTTTCTTTTTCCATCTCCAGCAGAGGAAGCCTCCTCAAAGATGGCAGGAACTCTCTTCTTGCCCATTTTATGACTTAGAGGAATGTGAGAGTCTGGTGAAGAATCCTCAGAAGCTGGCAATGGTTCACTAAAGCTGATCACAGGACGAGCAGTAAAGGACGATGTATAGCTCATGTACTGCAATAAGTATGAAGCAGACCTGACGTGCTCGTCTGCAACCTTTTGATGCAAACTCCAGATATATTTCAAATGCTTTATATTAACTTCTGATTCTTTGGGAGTTTTTCTCTTGTTGTCAACTGCAAACAAAAACATACTGAAATGTCAATCATGCATTTATTCAAACATAATGAAATCACAATTTCAGAAATAAAATAAAATGAAAATAACCTATCCCATTGCCATATGGAGGGCATTTGGGACCTTCATACACTTCATCTCCAACCAAAGGGGCATGTTGCCAATTTTTTATAACTACCCCATGTTCAAAATAATCCCTGTTATCATCAGGGAGATTGACTACTAAAGCCCTATTCAAAAATCTAGTTTTTAAATAATAAACATTATCTAGAATAGCCCATCTATAACAGTACATAATCTCAGGAATTCCTATACGAGTTCCATGAGTTTGATTTAACCTATGCACCCCATTAACTATTCTCCATGTATTGGGGGCTATTTTCGCAGGAACAACATCGAAGTGGTGACAGAACTCTAAGCATAAAGGGTTTAGTGGAAAAGAAAATCCACATTCAGCAATAAAGAGGCTGGGGAACCAATGTCCCTCAGCTAAACTAAAGTAATTTGAAGGCTCAGAAAGATCCTCCAAAGTTACCCAAGAAGGAATAGAGAAATCAGAACGGAATTTCTCAAGAGATTCAATAATATAAACCATGATGAATAAAAGAAGAAGGAAGAAAAGCTTACAGGGAAAAAAGGAGATTTGTTGACAACGAACGAAAACAAGGATGAACGCACAAGAGAAAGAAAGGCTATGGAAAACTCGAAAGCAGAAAATTGGAAAAGGTAGAAGACGGTATGATTGCCTAAGAATCTTAAATACTTTGCCTTGGGAAACGGCCAAAGAAATGATTACAAAAAAGAAACTATTACGCCACCGGCGGCTAAAAGGACAAAAAGTGCACAAAGCTCGAAGCGCTTATAAAAATTCAAAAAGGCGGATTCTGCGAATTTGGAAAGATATTCAAATACGAAGAAAATGCTCCTAAAACCCAGGAGGGTCATTTAATATTGCCATATACCTAGAAAGAATGTTCCATACTCCTCAAAGTTCGAAATATAAAACATTGGGGGCTTCTGTTGATACTAAAATTAGTATGCTGATATGGACAAATAATAAGAAGACGTGTGTCTATCTAAGTGGCACAATAGCGACGAGGAACTCCAGCGCTCCGAGGAACTCCAGCTCTCCGAGGAACTCCTGAACGATGAGCAACTAAGACGGTCCGAGCTGCATCTCAGCCACATCATTGATTGCCAGATAATTAACAGTTCAACTATTCATTGAATGCTTATCATCTTGACACACACGCTTGAAGAGAATTAAATGGGTTACCCTTTCATATGTATATCATTTAATGAATACCCTTTCAGATTATAGCCTCAAGGCTATAAATACATTGTATTACCCTCATTCAAAGGGATCGGAATTTCTTGAGAAAGCTTGTAATCGAGAATTTCCAAAACACTCAGCAATAACAGAACAATGGACGTAGGCCATTCTTATAAGGCTGAACCACTTTAAAAATCTTTGTCTCATTTTATTTATCTGTGATTGAATAATTAGAGTGATCTAATTTTTTACATCAACACTTAGTATTAATTAATTTGATCATAATGGGATTTAGGAAAGGTCAATAGGGAAATAGTTAAGACCCGAAAAAATGTTAATGTATGGGATTAATCCTAGAAAATGGAAATAATGGGTTAAAATAGAATTAGAGATTATTGAAGAATAAATCCAATTGAGGATAATTTTAATACATAGAAATTCAGGAATTGTGGTAACATGGACCAGTAGGGTGTATATGTTTACCTACTGAAATTATATAAGAAGTAATTGATACCCTTCGAGTGTTAAGAAAAGCTCGGGAATATGCTTTAGAAAATAAAGTCATAATCTATAAATACGTAAGATATTAGAGATAAAAATATACTACGCATGAGAATTATCATATGGGTTGTACGAATGCCTTATATATAATAATAATAATAATAATAATAATAATAATAATAATAATAATAATAATAATAATAATAATAATAATAACTTACAATGGTGTTTTCATTATTCATAAGATGAGAAGATACTGTACGGTTCAGATCGATGCCACCTAGACACAAAATGATGGGTTGAGATCATTTTCCCATTACACTAATTTTCCCAAACCCTAGTCATCCTCCTCATTGTCTCCCTCTCTCTCATTTCGTCATTTCTCCCTTTTAGCAAAAAACAACTGGGAGAAAAATGTGTGACCCCTACAGACAAACCCTAAAATGTCTGCATCCCTCTCTTATTCATTTTATCTCTCTCTTCTATCCCTGAGATCCAAACCTCCCCCCCTCTCTCTCCCTCTTCGTCTCTCTCTCCATGATCCATGTAGGTGCGATATCAGGGAACCCCCTTTTCATTACATCATACATTTGTAGAAGTTTGAGATTGCGATTTTCTATATTTCAGGTTGCGATTGTGAACTACAACTAACGAAATCCACCATTTTTGAAACCCTAACATATGTTTAGATTACCCTTTGTTCATTCGTCTATATTGTGCCATTCTTTTTGGGTATTTGGATTAGTGATTTTCAGATACTCGATTAAGGCTTTTTTCTTAATTTGTTTCATTTTTTTGAGTTTTTTTTCCATTTTTAAATCTTGAAAATAGTTCACATTTCAAGAAAGATTTATTTTGTGGGTGCTATAAATATTTTGGGGATTTTTATTTCTATATAAAAATAGAGGGTGGGGATGTTAATTTAAAAATTAATATCTTATTTTTCAACTGAAATGGTTCTAATTTTTCTTCTTCTTTGTTTCAGGGTTGATTCAGAAGTTTTGGCCTCATAGTGTTTGAGATATTGATAAGGTAATATTAATGTGAGCTTTAGATTTTAATTATTTTTCATTACAATTTGTTTGTTGATAAATAATAGTAAATGACTTCCTTATTTGTGTTTGTGGTGTGATTCAATATTTTTCATTTTTTTGTGTGTGTGTATATACTTAGGTTGAGGGGATAAATGCAATCTCTGGTGTATATCCTCCTAAATCACAAGCATTTCGAGTCTTTCCTTAAACTGTGGGTAAATTTATATATTTTGAATTTATCTTTAATTTTGTTACTTTCCTCCTCTTCTTTGGCTAAATTTATATTTAATCATAATGATTATTAAATCCATTAGTTTGTAATGATTATGAAATGATTCGAAACCATGATTTGACTACTCGATACGTGTTTCCCGTCCGTAGTGAGCCAAGTGGGGGTTCTTATGCCACACATCATCAAAGATGCATTTAAGAGTAGTGTTGCATCGATTTTGGTGTTGATTTTCTTGAATTTAAATATCTTTAGAAATTTCATGGGTGTTGGTTGATGCTTTATTATTATTGTATAATGCTTTCGGATAATCTGAATTGTATAAATTTACTAATTGGGACTCATGCATCAATTGAAAATTTTACATGAATTGTCACTACACCATAATGGCTATTTTATAAGTAATAGATTATTTAATTTGTAAGTGTTTATAACACTTACAAAAATTACAACGGTTTTGGGCACTTACAAACATTGTAAGTGTTCAAAACCCTTGCAAAATTTGTCATTTCATTAGTGCCAAAACCTAAAAGCGTTAAAAAGCCTCCCAAAAAGCGTAAAGAGAGAATTTACCACCCTCGTTATTTCCCTCCTAAAAAATTTCCTTCCTCATTCCCAAAATTTTCCCACCCCTCGTTCCCAAAATTGCACCAATATCTTCGTTGCAAACCAAAATCCAAGACTCCAAAATCGTAAAACCTTCAATTTATGGATTCTATGGTATGTATTCTTGTTTTGATGTGAGATATAGGGATTCTATGGTATGGTATGCGTGATGTCTAAACAACCAGGTATAATGCTTCTTATTCAATCAAACAACCGTTTCTTTTTAAATGTTACTCAATCTTACGATCTTGTTATGTCTAGATGTTTATGTGTTTTTCAATTTTACGTTTTTTATTCAATTGCAAACCTAGGGCTCAATCTATGGTTATAATTTTTTTTTCAATCTGCAGATAAACCACAAATAGGGCTCAATTGCAAATAGGTATAACTCTCTCTCTCTCTCTCTCTCTCTCTCTGTATATATATATATATATATATATATATATATATATATATATATATATATATATATATATATATATTAAAAGTTAGACTGAGTGTAGGTTAAGTTCGAGGTTGAATTCGTTTAGGAGGATGCTTAGTATTAGTAAGGAATCTAGAATAACTCAATCGTATGAACAAGAAGATGGTTTAGAAGACCCTGAGAGACAGTGAAGGTGACCGATACATTTATTCTGTTAAATGATCCAAGAAGAGGTGAAGAAATTAGAGAAATCCGAGAGACAATGAAGATGGTTTAGATTTAAAAGAAAATCTGAGAGCCAATGAGATTGTCTCTCATATTCATATTTGGGAGACAATGAAGATGGTTTATATTTATCTAATTTCGACTTGATCTTTCGATTTGGTGCGTATGTCTTATTCTGTTATTCCAAATCTGGGATTTCGTCTAATAACAGTTTTGATTCGATCGTATGTCTAATTTGTGCATATGTCTAATCGTTAAGAACAATTTCGATTTGATCCTTCGATCTTATAATGTGTGCATAATTGGCAGGATTGAAGAAATTAGTTTGCATGTGCCCTAATATTAAAACATGACAATTGACATTTCAAGCTGCTTGAGAGGTATGGTTCAAATTCTTTGTTGGGAAAACTTATATTGTTCCCCGATGATGACTGGGTGTCTAATGTCGTAAGTGCAAAAAATTTTGCTTTGAATATTATGAATCTACTGAGGACATATATGCAGGGGAAACGAAATCAATGGCTTATTGCAATTCTTGTGGTTTTCCATTTTCACATATTCTTTCTTAATTGGGTGATATTTATAGAGATCATGATCAGCTGAAAGTTGAAATGCAATATGTTTTTTTATGAACTTGTATATACTGTTTCGTTTAGCTTCTACTTTTAAAATTTTAAATTTTGTATGTATTTAGTCATGTTCAAGAGCCTTTTTATTTCTCAAGCATTTCACTTTTAAGCGTATGTAGCCAATGCTAGTGTGTCATTGTTGATTATGTTTAAGTAGGAGAAGCTATAATCATCTTCTGCTAGTTATATATACATATTAATAAGTTTAATATTATAAAAGGTGAAACACACACACACACACACACACACACATATATATATATATATATATATATATGAGTCTAATTTGTGATTTTTCACCTAAGTGGGAATTAGCAGTTAAATTAACGATTTGGGTCTGCCAAATTTGGTTTTGAAGGCAGTCTAAAGGGATTTGGATCTGCCAAATCTGCTTAAAGAATATGGTCAGAAAAATTCTTAAAATGACCTCTCAACCACATTTCAAAAAAAATATTATATCCATATTATTTCTAAAGGGAAGAGGTTTTTATACATTCCATCTCATACTTCAGTTATTATATCCATATTTCTCTGCATGTCCAATTCAATAAGAAAGCTTATTAATATCTCTTTAACACAGGAGGCTAGTGGTATCAAAGACATGGTCAGTGGATTCAAATGATGGTGCTAAAGATGCTTGTTCCAATATTGAAGCAACTCAGCAATGGGGGTAAGAAATTGGCTTTTGAATGACTTAATGTAAGCACTAGATACCTCTAAACTAATTTATTTCTTTCAAGTAAAGATTTGTTCCAACTATGTTTTACTAAGTATACTAATTGATAATGCTTTTTATAGGAAAGATTTAAAAGAAAGCGCATTTGGAAACAACATGGTTCTTTCACTTTGATTGTATGATGATTCTTTTGCAAATATCCAATACAACTATCCTAGTTGTAGTGTGCTCATCATAGTTGTAATATTTATTTTTTCATCATAATTCACAACTTTCAACTTCTAATTGTTGAAATAGATAATGTACTCACGGGTTGTCTCATTTTCTCTCCGCTTGATGCTCAGAAGGTACTGAATTCGCGTAATATGCTTCATACCGAAATAAAATTTGCTTATAAATGAGTTATCTAGTTGTTTGAATGTCTTAATAGTCTGTAGAGAGTCTCGTGTACCACACATGAGTTGGTCCAGTTAATATGCTAGAGAAATCTTAATAGCAAGTTTCATCCAAATATAGTAAATAATAATTACATACTGGCATTGCTCTATACGATATCTAATTTATCACCGTACTTTGTCATAATGATAGGTGGCTTTGGATACAATTAGTAATCCTTCAACATAGCCTTGTTGAAGGGTTTTTTGATTTTCATCAATCTCCTAGCTTTTCTTCCAACCTTTGTATTGTATAGATCTGTTCTAAGCCTGGTCGACTTGACTTCAACTCTCCCGGGATCCTATATTTTGTCAGGATTTGGCTTTGGCCCTTAAATATACAATTACTTGGCGTAAAGAAATCGCCAAATATTTTTTCGCTTCATGTCAGAGTATGTACAAGAACTCATAACTTTAATTTCATTTTTAATTATAAATATAACAACTCTGATGTTAATTTGATAATTTTATGGAATAAGGACTCAACAAATTATTTTTCATAGAAGTGGGATCCCCAATTGATACAAATTGTAGCTAAAAGGCAACATAAAAGGACTCAACTCGTTGCATCATACCAGTTCTGTGAAGGAAATTAATCTAGTTGCAGGCCAATGTCCAACTTTCAGAAGATAGAGCACACCTTGCCATGCAACTACAAATGAATTAAACATGGGAAAAACACGCCTTTAGGTTCAAGTTTTGTATCTTCCAGTTCTTTGCCAGCTCGCCTGCCCACATTTCATGCAAGGTAGCTTAACAAGTCATCTTATTGTCCGATAACTTGATTTATTTATTTTAGTTCACCATTTTTATCGGCTGTTGTTATTTATTTGTCATTGGAATTGGATTTAGCGAACTAGGTCCATGGTATGGTGTGATTTCTTACGATGCATGTGTTTGTCTTTGTCTTCACTCTTGGGCTAGGGGCTGTGTGGAAGCTCCCATCTTCTTAGAAAATGAATGTGAGCTGCTGCGAAATGCTTTTGGGTAACATTTTAATCTGTTTTTACTTTTTTTTTTCTATTTCTTTTCGGTGATATAAACTACTCTGCTATTCCACTTTTTATCATTATGTCCCATGTATAATTTCATAATGAAAATTTACAATATAGAATGGGTGAGGTGTTAATAAGTTGAGTCGAAGGTACTTTATTGAAGCTTATTTTTTATTTACCATAGTCTCCAAGTCTTCTTTCTTAATCGAATTTGCGTTTGGATCTTATGAATTATGTTATTTAATATCCTTTATATGTATTTTGAACGTAATGAGAGTAAGAAATTCACAAATTCACACAAAAATTATCAAATTAAATGCATGCTTCTTATTTTCAACATAGAAGAACAGGGACTCAACTCGTTTAATCCGTTTGTGTTTCAGGATCAACACTTTAGTACCAGAGTTGGCACCCAACATGGGAGGTTTAGAGTCCTCCAGAGGTTCACCCAGAGATCAAAGCTTCTCAAAGGAATTGAGAACTATCGTGTGGCCATTCTTAAAGCTGATCCTCAAACCTTCATTACTCCACACCACTGTGATACATATGACATCTTCTATGTTGCTCAAGGTATTACTTTTCTATCAATTTCTATTCTTTGATTAACTAGTTTCGAAATCAACATTTACAAAGGATAATTATACGTAATGTGATAAAATGTTTGTAGGAAAGGGAAGCATCAGTTTGGTGCTCAAGGACCGGAGGGAGAACTTTAATCTTCAACGTGGGGATATAATGAGGGTCCCTGCTGGCAGTATTGTTTATTTCACTAACAGAGATAATAACGAGAAACTCATGTTAGCCAAGCTACTTCTAACCATCTCAATTCGTGGCCGTTTCGAGGTAAATTTTATGGTGATTGATACTTTTATAAAAAAAATCTACATGTTGCGACTGTTAAATTCTGGTGTTGCAGCAATTTTATGGAGCGGGAGGAGAGGACTCAGAGTCTTATTGCATTCAGTCCCGAGATACTTGAAGCCACTTTCGATGTAAGTTCCATTATTATTTTGCTAAAGAGGATAGTGTGCGTTTAATTTTGTAGTGTTTTGAATGTGCTGATTTGTGAGGGTGTTTAAAACATCAGATTAAGAGGGATAGGATCAAAGGGTGTTTGGAAAACAGAGAGAAGGATTGATTGTAAAGGCTTCTGAAGAAAAAATCAGAGCCCTGAGCCGCCATGAGGAAGGAGGAACCATTTGGCTCTTTAAAGCGGGAACTGAATCAAAGGGTCCATTCAATCTCTTGAAAAAGAATCCAACACATTCCAATAACTAC
This sequence comes from Sambucus nigra, assembly GCA_949130495.1. Taxonomy (NCBI): domain Eukaryota; kingdom Viridiplantae; phylum Streptophyta; class Magnoliopsida; order Dipsacales; family Adoxaceae; genus Sambucus; species Sambucus nigra. The sequence goes on along the minus strand of OX422208.1, from coordinate 468,502,176 downwards.
AGACGACTACACGAGGCTGATTCTAATGACTACAGTCAGCTAGAAGACTTCAACGTGGCAGTTTCTTTAGCTAACATCACTCGGGTATAAAGTTGGTACCACTTTCTGTGGGCAGGAAGGGCTAATTATCATGCATACTAAAATAACAATAAATATTGTTGTGTTGTGTTGTGGGTAGGGGTCGATGGCAGGCCCTTACTTTAACAAGATACGAATATTTATATTGGGTCCTTTGAAGCCAGTGAGCTGATTTTAGCTGGTTAGTGATGTAAGAACTCAACTCTGAATAGATGACAAATTTTATTACTTGTGATAGTCTACATCCATATACTATATTACTTGTGAACTACAAAATTTATGGTAGAGGTCGTGTATATAATAGTTGTAACTATCAAGTATGTGTAAATGTTACAACCCTTATTGGGTTACCCCCCTTAGTTTTAATGTTTTTTCTTGGACCCGTGTGCTTGCCTTTTAAGAATCACTTATTTGTTTATCCACAATTGCATAAAACTATTGCTAAATTTGACTTTCATGATGTTACTCGGGTTTTTAATAGACTTTCATTGGTAGTGTCGTTCCATCTTCTGCCGATAGGAATGTTGAAGTGGTAAAATCTCCAATTTCATTTTTTATGCAACTGGAGAGTCATTTAGGAACAAGGCGGTGAGTACTGGCAGTGACGATGCTCTTATCGACACAATTTCCTGCCATACTAATAGGGTTGTGTCACATGTGTATTTGGATACAATAACTAGATGCATGCCATTTGTTAATGAGAATATTCAATATATACCTTTGGTGTTCTTGCTTCCCTTTTTTATGAGAGTGTTTGTTTATGTCGAACATATCATGAAGTATTGTACGAAAGTGTTTGGATATAATTGTTATATTTTTATTGTTTGTTATATGTGAGGTTGGTGGATAGTTTTTTTTTTAATATTTTAATTTATATAAGTGTTCATAACACTAATAAAATGAACATTGTTTTCCTTACATATCAATATTTGTAAGTGTTTTGAACTGTTACAAAAATATATATATATATATATATATATATATATATATTTTCTTTTGCAAGTGTTTATAACCGTTGTAAATTAAAAAAGGTTGCTGAATTTTGCAAGTGTTCTAAACACTTGCAAATGAAAATTTGTAAGTGTTTAAAACACTTGCAAAGGTTTAATATGCAAGTGTTCAGAACACTTACAAAGTTTTTTGTAACGGTCATCCGAAACGGATATGTGTTCCCAATGAACACTTACAAATGACATTTGCAATGGTTTTCAACACTTATAATTTTTTTGCAACGCGCTGATTTATAAGTGTTTTAAACACTTGCAAGTGGCATTTGTAAGTGTTTAAAACACTTACAAATCGCCTGTTTTGGTGTAGTGTGTGTGCTTACATCTCTCAAGCATTATTATCTTTGGCAACAGATAAAATTATTCATGACTTTAATTATACATGAATTGTGTGCTTACACCTTATTTAACTTTATGTTATATCATAAATTCATTATGCTATTATTTGTCCCTTTCTAATTTTCTTTTATGATATTTGAATTAGTTCTCTCTTAATTTTTTAGGAGTTTGAAAAATGGACTGGACGAGCACCTGGGATTGTATTTTTTTAGGTATGTGTGGTTTCAACTTATAGAGTGGAACATGATTTCATTTGATCACCATGGTTTCAACTTTTAGTTCATTTTTTTGGAAGAATTCTTTTAGTTAACTTTTATGCCCCATATTTCATCAATTCGTGCCCATTTTTGGTTTCAGTTATCGGGCACCTTTTAGTTCACTGTTATATTTTTCTTAATCCATGTTTCACTTATATTTTAACGGGGATTGCTCACTACAATGTCGTGATTCTTTCTATTGAGCATAAGTGAGATTAATAGCCCCCAAAGGAGGAAGGAAGAATCTAAAAAGGCGGGCGGAAGAAGAGATATTTACATTACAACAAGGCCACACAATTATGAAATTTCTTTCCCTACGAGGCTCAAATCTCATCAAGGTAATGGTAAACGAAGGAGAAAAGTCATTGATACTATTTCCAGCTAAATTCCAAAAGAGCAATCTAAATTTGTTTGATGCGCGTGTTTCTCCATTGCCATATTAACACATTTCGACACTGTCTGTTCAGATATGCTTTGAGGATTGGAGAAACTTCATTTAGTGTTCTACATGTGTTGAAATACAAGATATTTTTATGTCCGAAAAACCTTAATATCTTTTGGCATGTCACATGTTTAATAACATTTAGTGGAACTGGCTTTATAATAAACATGCCCTATAGATTTGAGACAAAAAGACTTTCATAGTACCATATTAACATGTTAGTTTTGTTTCCTTCATTAGTGTGATAGTTTACTAAATTGCATTGTATTATTTATCCAGTGTTATTAGGTGTTAAGAAGTTGTTGGGAAGAAATTTACCAAGCTTCTTGGGGGGTGAAATTGACTAAAGTCCAGTGCCAACAACATTTTTTTATTTCTTTTCGCACATATACTTAGTTTGTTGGTTATCACATTTGCTGTAAAATACTATCACCATTAGTTTGTTGGTTACCAAAACCACTACCAAATATTTTTATAGTTGTATTTCAGTTTAAAATATTAGGTGCAAAGTCTTCAAAATTGTTGTTTACAGTTTGTATGCATAATATCTAATGAGTACAAAACTATATAGTAATTGTAAATGCTGGTATCAATTGCATAGCAGATATTAACAACATGATTTTGTAAATTTATTAGATTTATTATTAATTTTTTTCTCTTTATTATGTTATTTTTCAATCATTGATTTTGACTAGTTTTATATGTTTTCATATCTATTCTCCGTGTTTTATGTTTAATACCACTTGGTACAATTTATATTTGTTAAAATGACTTTGTGATTGGAAGTGTCCACCTCTGCAGCATATAATATCTAATGCACGTCTATGTTCTATTGTTCATTTCTTTACTTTGTTGTTCTGTTATGACGTTGATTTGTATGTGCGGGACATCCTTATGAAATTGAGACGTAGTTAAAGAAATTGCACTGCAAAATAAAGCATTTCGAAGATCTGGAGCTGATAATGGAGTAGGAATACACCCAAATGTAGCAATTGGAAGAGTCTCCTAGCAGGGAGAATTAATGTCTTGCAAAGAATATTCAATTATGGGGTATCTATATGGAGGGTTCATACTTTTGTAAAGACTCCAACGAGTACAGTACTTTAAATAATCCATGTAAGTATTATTAGAATTAATGTTCTATATTGTCATGCAGTTATATTGTCTCTAATTTTAGTTGTTTGCCTTTTATTTTTTAATTGAGAGGAGTTTGTATCACATAATCTAACTTCTAATAATTTTAGTATTAAGTTCTTCCCATTATGTTATGTTTTTTGCTTTCTAAATCTTATGTAATTAGTGAATATTTTCCAAATTTAGTGTATCTTTTGCTCTGCTTTTACCATTTATCTATGCTTTAATTGTTTTGGCATTAAAAAAGTGATCTCTTTAGGTTTCAATTGTCACATTCATGTTGAATTTGCAGACCGTGAGGTTGGAAACTGATATTCGTGTTCATCAACACCCATTTTAGGTTAATTATTTTGAATTTACTAAAAATATTATCTCTTTAGGTTTTTATTGTCACATTTATGTCGATGTTATGCATGATTCCATATATACACATATGTTTATAGGATTGATTAGTATCCATATAATCAAGTATGGATCATTGCTGAATTAGTGCTGAAACTGTATGTTTCTCTAGATCAAAACATCTATCCTAATTAGTAGGAGTGAATTGCTATGAGTCCAAGGTATAAGACACGTGTACTGTTCTTTTGCCTCGCCTAACAATGGCGACTGCTCCATCACAAAAGACAAATGCACGGCCTAGATTCTGGACAAAATTTGTGAAGTTACTGAAGAGGGTGATAGACATGATAGAAGGGAAAAAGGCGACGAAGCCCGTAGATTGAGCTCCCATTACATGGACAATTTAATAAGAAGTCAATATATGTTATCAGAAAGTGTGAATATTCAGCCCAAAAGTGATTGTGGTAACCCTTCATGGAGGAGTCATACTATAGTCCAATACAATAATGGATAGCAAGACTCCCATCCCAAGATCTTGACATATCAGAGTCATCTTCACTATTACCTCTAGATTTAAAGGACGGTACTTTGAAGACAAAGCTACTCGAAGTAAGGACTATGGGTCAGATGTCTTGCTCACATTAAAAACCTTCAAAGGTTTCATATTAGGCTTTACATGATTTCTGTTTCGTGAATATTAGCCGGAGTATGTTCTGAATTTTGATTTTGTTGTATTACAAAATATGAGTTGTTTTCTTATGTAATTTTGGAATTTTGTGTATGCATATGAATGGCATTGGTCGCATAAAAAAAGAGTATATAACTCATGTTGCTCTATGACATTTCAGATCCTTAAAGGAATATTGGGGACTGAATTTGAATGAGTAATTCATGGCTATCTTGCTCTTGCAGAGATGGTTCAAATGGTATATGCATTCAATATATAACACTCTTATATTTTTTTTATAATTTGATTGTCTTTATTTCCAGGTTGATGGGATTTTTCTAATTCATAGATTCACATTTATGGTACATTTTTCTCCTTCCATTAATGCCTTAAGTTTATATTTATTAAATTTAACGTTTGTATTTGTAAATCTCTGTCGGTACTCATTAATCTCTCTCAGTACTCAATAATCTCTATCGGTACTCTGACTACATTGCTGAGGTTAATCAAATGAATGTATTTGTAAATGAGTATCAAGCACAGAGTGCATTACTGAATGCAGTACTGAGCTTGATTATGCTAACTCATCCTTGAGGTTAACCAAATGAATTTATTTGTATATCACATCAGGTCTGTCCTATTCACTTTCAGCAAATGAATGTATTTGTAAATCACTCATTCACTCATGATGAAGAAGACCAATCACTGCACAGTTGCAATTATGTGATACTGCAAGGCGTGTAAAGAACGTATGTATTTTCTTTTTGCCCTATATGTACAAATATGTATCCCGCTGTCACCTATGCAATGAGAAGCGTGAACAAGAAATTGTTGCATTTATAATATTAAATATAAAAAAATGTTAAAAAGGCCAAAAATTGGATTCACATTAGATAATACCATACTTGCTAAGACAATTGGCATCTATAGAATATGGCGGCTCTCAAAATATTGAATGCGTACCTTGAATTAAGACATCGAATGAATTACTACAAGCTTGATCATCGGGGCAAGGCATTGTATAGAACGGTCAGACAAACAAAGGATAACGGTGAAGTATATAGAATTCAGTCCCATACCTACATTCAGGAGAAATATTCAGTCCCCTTCAAAATTAAGGTTCACAGATTAATAAAAGGGAAAACGAAATTTAAATTTTTTTTCTTATTCAAAATAGGTTGGATAGAATACTTCTCTAAAACAAGTTGGCCCAGAGTTCTCTCTGTTTCTGTATTAAGGTCCCCTAGGGGATCAACTTCCACACCAGCTTCCTGTACATGTAAATTTAGTTAGGAAAAAAGGGAATAAATAACTTTTCTAAAAATAGGATGCCACATGGGTCCAGGTACAATAAGGTTTGAGGGTAATCTTTAAAACAAAACTTACTACAAAGTTGTGTATATATATATATATAAAGTTATAAACTCTTAGATCGTGTTTGATTGGCATATCATTATTTCCCATAGAGAAATACTTCTTTTCACTCATTTTTCACTTTTGTAATGCTTGACAGAATACTCCACCTTTCCTCATTTTTAATGGAAAATAATTCTTACCACATAATTTCTTCTTACTGTTCCCAAGAATTGGATTTTATGGAAAAACTGAAAAGTAATTCTTTTCCAACTCCTTTTCCAACTTCTCAAAAAAACGACATGTTCAACTTTGTAATCGAATACACCTTCAGTATAAATGAACTCTTCAACTTTTTAATTGAAACAAGAAGTTTTACTTTATTTTTAGCTGAAGTGAGAGTGTTACTTTGTTGTATATATTTGTCATAAAAGAGGTAGCATCACTTAACTGTATACTATATTTTGCACCATCCCATATATGTGTAAGCTTAGAAGATTAATGCATTGCTTTTTTATCTTTGTTTTTATATTTCCAGGTGCCGTTGAAGTCCTCACAGCAGCTTCCATTGAAGGACATGGACGTCTACCTAATTGGAGATTTTTATTGAACATGGGACAATCTTGCAATGATGCTGATCAAAGACACTGCTGAAAAATATATCATTGAAGTGGATGGGAATAAATATGGTGATACTTAACATACAATTTTAATGAATATTTACTTAACCAATTTGAGAAATCGCACAGTGATGTTTCAAATATTTGAATAAATGATGATTAAAATATTTTGATACTTTTATTAGATGATACCTTATGTATTGTTGTTCTTTTCTTCTTTAGTGGAGATTTTTGTTTTAATTTATTTTTTGATTTATTTGAATATTCACGATCAACTTCATCTCATCATTTTTTCCATCATAATTACTTATGTATTGGTTGTATTTCGAAAAGTTGAGTTAATTTGCTGATATTGTTAATATGAGGTCCCAGACGGACAATTATAATTTTTTTGGAGAATTTTTTATTTCTTGAACAGGGTGGATAGTCTTATAAACAAAGGAAATTTTGCAAAATTTTTAAAATTGTCTACACATCTGTGTTGTAAAACAAACTTTATGACTTAAATTTACGTGATTCAATACTTTGAAAATTTACACTTATAATATATAAGACATATATTATTTACATTTTACACGAGTCTATACTTTTTATAATTATGTACGTGCCTTTAGGCACGAGCATACCCGTGTGTGTGTGTGTATATATATATATATATATATATATATATATATATATATATATATATATATATATATATATATATATATATATATATATATATATATACTAGGGTATGCCCGTGCCTGAAGGCACGCCGCTAATTTTCAAAAGTGTACAACGTTGATATGACCATTACATCATACTTAGTTGACAACATAAAAAAATTTAGATAACATATGGTACGAACCTATTGTTTTAAAAAAACAGAAAATTTTCATTTGTTTGTCAGACAATCCATCTTGTTTAAGAACAAAAATACCAATTGTACTATTATTAATGGTAAATCGCATTATTTAAAAATTTTAGACATAAATTCTTTTATTTATAGTATAATTCAACTTATTTAAGAAAAAATATCAACTATAGTATTACTAATACAGAACAAAACATATTATTCATCAAGTATAATTAGTCATATAAAGTATAGTAAAAACATACTTCAAGTAAAGTATGGTATACTGATAAATTTCTTCCAAGTTTGCTAGTATCACATTCCCATGACATGTTTTCACATATTTACTAAGGTATACCACACTCTAATGTATCACGTCTACATATTGTGTGTAGTAGACACCCCATATCATGCATAGGAAACATCATTTGTCTTGAATGACAATTTAAATTTGGAATCCTATAACACTTGAATAAATAAAGTAGTTGTGATATGGGAGATTGATAGTCCGAATCGCGCTCTTTGTTCGCATCAAACATAATATCATAATTTTAGCAACAATACACATAATAAATTGAATTTGTAAAACAATGAAATGTCACTAACATTTTATTCACTTTTTAAGAGTTTACATGTGCCTTGAATGTATAAGTATCCTTACAGTATAAATATTACCAAACCAAAAATCAACGAACATAATTCACTTAATGAAATTGCATTTTCACGACTTCACTAACTTGTTGAAGCTAGCAAAATAAACTACCACCCCCATTTATGGGGTCTCTCTTCCTCACATCTGCATCATAAATATATATCTCATGTTAACAAAAATATAAAAGAAATCACAAAAAATAGTATACGTCTCTTAATCAATTTAAGGCCACTCAAATACATTAGTGGAAATTATTAGACTGAACACCTCCATGTATGCATATAAAAAAAGCACGTGCAACTAACAGAAATCTAAATATATTAATCGAAAATGAACTATAACAATGGGAAATAGTTTGGTTGTTGAATAAGAACAAAAAATGAAGAAAATTTAAAAATTGGAAGAAAAATTATGAAAGATCCAAAACAGAGACAGGGAATCTCTGAAATCTAACAACTTGGATTGTTGTAAAACCTACAAATCGTTGTAGAAAAGAACCTATATCTGACAGATTGTTACTTGAAAGAATGTTAAATGTAAGAAATATGAGTAAAAGTTTAGACAAAACCATGGATGATGAGTGAATTATGTTTTGACATAATGGGTCTACCAGTGGTGGTAAGTAATGACCATACAATATGGTCTACCACTGTTTTCAGTATCTACAACTCCTGATTATAATCAAATGCAAAAAATAAAGAGATTTTAACTGAGTAAAATGCAAGGTAACTATTTTTAAATTCTCAGTAATATGAGCTTTAAGGTTTCTCAAATTGAAAATATCAAACGAACAAAGTTTACCTCTATCACACTGCCTACATACATAAGTTAGTTATAATTGTAACCATATCCCTCATAACTAACAACCCACATTCTATGTATCATCAAGGGTATCCTCCTAAACAATATTGAACTTTATCAATATTGTTTGGGGAGTAACAAAATTCACAAAAATTGTAGAATGATCTTCATCGCTATTTATACAGCCTCATTTAATTTAAATTATAGAAAGATCTCCATTGCTATTTTTCCCATATGCTGTCTTCTAAATTTCAACTTGGGCTTCTTCAAAACTCTCATGCATCCACAAATTCGAACAAACAAACATGTACAGAAACAAACAAATATGTACAGAAAAATCTCATGTCCACAATCCAATTGAAGCTATTTCATAAATAAACAAATATATACAGAAGTAAACAAACATGTATTCACATGAACATCGAACACTTCAAATTTTATAAAGCTGTAGCAAAATGAAAAATAACTTAAATACCAATTACTATTTGATTTGGAACATAAATTTTCATCTCAGTGGGATATCTGATGTTTGATTTAACATACAACATGGGCTTACGCATCCATAAAGATTCAAATCTAGGACTTACACTTCATAAAAATCATTTTCCCATCCTACTGTTATACACAGACACGCATCCTTCACTTTTATTAAAACTTAGCTTAATAAAAATCTAATATCTAATTCCTTATAATAATGTCAATAGAATCTATCAATCAAAGTAAATTAGGAAAATAACAGTCATTTATGTATCGCCCTAGACTCATTCAATAAGGATCAATTTTACTCATTATTATGCTGCTCAAAGCTTATCAATATAATACATTCTAAAACCAAGTCAAACTTTAATCAATTATGAACCAACACCATTTAACGTTTGGAAACATTTACAATAAAACATATAATTATACATATAAATATTAATAGAACATAAAATTTTATTAACCCATATTTACCTCATATTTGCATGTCCTAGTTTGTGAAGTGCAGTGCTTGAATCCCATGTATAATGTAGCTACACAAATGATTCAAATCAAGAGGTGAGAAGGGGGAAAATATAATATAAAAGAGTAAAAAGACCTAAACTGGAAGAGTAGTCATTCATTACAGAAACCTTATTACATATATGAAAATATCTTAAGAGGCAAAGAAAGAGTGCACTTTGATGATCACCATCTGATGGTCAGGTCAAGAAATATTTCACTTTGCCTCGTGAGGTTGAGAACTCAAAAGTGACAATTATTTTGTATAACAGAGTCTCAAAACACTTGTAAAGAAAAATAACAAATACTAAACTTTGGGTTCGTTCCGAGGCAACACCACTAACTAAGATTCGCTTTATCTATCATCACAATTACAAAAGATGTACAACAATAATCAAGGTATGTGAACAAAATTAAGGAGACATCATTATAAACCATATACATTCCACCAAAGTGTACTAAAAATAAATATGAAACCATATATATTCAACCAAAGCTATGCTTGTTGTAATTATTGTTAATGTAAGACAAAAAAATTATCAAAATAAGTCAAAAAGCTATGCTTTTTAGTCAAGTAGACATCAAAACAATATAAAAATAACCTTAAAGCGCAATGGCACGTGTAATTCTAAGCTAAGCAGTCCTTTAAAATTGCAATTCCAAGTAATAAAATTACAATTATGACTCTCAAAGCAATTATGAGTCACATCACTAAGAATAAGATGAATATGACCATCCTAATACATGGCTGGTTTAAAAGCTAACAATATATTTAAACTTTACATGAAGTTTCCATTCAAGTATGTTGGTGATGCATATTCAACTAAAGTGGTAGTTTTACTTATTAAGAATTTCATAGCCAAGAGAAGGAACAGAGGATACAGAGCCAAATTACCTTTATTGGGATGGGGCGATCACCAAAGTCCACAGGGAAAAATTTGAAATCAGGGCCAAAGTAAATCTCCTTGGGGCAAGTAGATGTAGAAGCCAATAACATCAGCTTCCCTGTAAGCGTGATGAGCGTATTTGTCCCTGAGAGCCATCAATATCTTTGAAACCAAAGTTATTGGCATTGTAGCCAATAGGTGCTTATAAGTCCCCCTTCTTAGTTGATCAGTTGAGCCTGGTGTTACCTGTCCCCCAAATTCAGAACCTTAATCTCAAAGTACCAAGCTCCCTCACTGACCCCTCGAGTGGTCCTGACCATTCTGTACCCCTTGGAACTCGAAGTGGTTAACCGATCCTCGGACAATTCAACTCTCTCGGCCTTGTGAACCTTGGAGAGACAGATTTTCATGTCGAGGGCATCGTCAGTTTTGTTGGGAAAGCGAGGGATGGGGGTGATGAGTCCATACCAACCTCACTATTTCCAGAAAGAAAAACACTGTGAGTAATCAAGCATATAGATCAGTCCTTTTACAATTTAGAGCTCCCACGGTGCAAGTAAACAAATACCTATTTCAATTTCATTAAACATAAAGAACATTGTGAGTAACCAATGAAATTATCAACAGAATTCGAGGCTAAAACAACAAAAAAATGAAAGAATTATCTTATGATACTTGTATATAAGTCATTATGTAAGAAAAATTCATAATATGTGAATTATATAAAAAGTTGTATATGTTGAAAGCTAAGAAGTAAAATATACATATACAAAAATGACTTAGTATTCTGACATAAACCAAAAGAAGGAAATGGAATATATTAGACTTTACGCAGTGTTCCAAGAGTTGAAGGACACTCGGTGGGAGAATTTCTCTACTTGGGAAGCATCCCGTGAAGTCTCTTCTATTCACCTTCAACACATTTATGGAAAGGACAACAGGCTTGCTGTTATATAATGGGCCGATCTTGTTATTTAGCCGAGTTCCAGAAGGCTTGCTGTTATAAGAGTTATTATCATCTTTGGTATAAGGGGCAGAAGGCAACTACTCAAATCTAGTCCATTCTCGGATTAAGTGAGTTCCCATTCATATCTGCAAAACAAACCAACTTCAAATAGAAATAACACAAACGCAAAATCAATATATGCATATACAGAAACATAAAGAAAAGAAAAAACTCAAACTTACTACACCCTCAATAGTAGCCGCTGGCTTAGTCATCATTGCTTCTCTTGCAACCAATCAAGATGCATCCTACCATCGGGTTACAGAGACTCACACCATAACAAAAGATGATGATTTACATGAATGCATAAAGAGCATGGAGTGGTTGGTTAAGTGTATATCCTAGAAAAATAATGGAGCATGAAAACACCTTTTTGTTTGCTAGCCCTCGCCTTCTAATGCCTAAAAGTTGATAAATATAGGATACAAATATATTCTCATCCTTGTGTAACAGTAGAAATACAGCTTAGTGTACATTGTTTGTTAAAGAAAATACAATTTATATAGAGTATCTATGTACATTCTTTGAGTTAGCAGCCTGATTCGTGACAATTAGACATATTCTTTGCATAAAGAAGCTTGTTTACAGAACCTAATAGAACAGTCATATAACAGAATTTCTCTGTGATTTCATTGTAATAAGTTGATAAACATGAGAAATATATAAAAACAAGTAGAGAAAAAAATTGAAAAGATGACTGCTCAATTGAAAAGATGGGATGCATATCAGAAAATAAACGCATATCAAGATAATAATGCATTCAAACTGAAAGATATGTCACAACTTTGTTCAAAGTAACGTGTGTAGGAGTGAGGAGCTAAAGCATTTGTCAACCACGGTCCAAAATTATTCAGCACAAATCAAATCAATGGTCAATAATGTATAGCTCAATTTAAAAACAAAAATAAAAAAATTCACTTTAAATCAAATTAATAGTGCGCACACATATATCAAAGAAAGGGGAAAAATTGAGCCTATTTTGTATCACTTCAACATAACCCAATCTAAAATAGAATGGGGAGATTCAACCTTTGTTTTAACAGTAAAATATATAAACATGGGGAGTACTATACACGTCGTGTGGAAATTATATTAGAGTGAGACCTGCTATCCACTGCTTTCACATCATTGATCACGACGATGAAATTATATTTTTGTGTATAGAATACATTTCGGGCCACCATGGCAAATATTTCAGGCCACCATGGTGGAACGTCCAAATATGAGGCCAAACCAACGAAATATTATTAAAAATGGCAATAGCACGTGCAAAGTAGGTAGATTCAGTACGTCCATAAAATGTAACCATCTGGTGCATCCAACCAAATCTATTGCTGAATTTACCATTAGTGAAATTGATAATTACAACGTTAGCCTCGTCAACCGATTCAATTTGCCATTAGTTTTCATGCCACTTCGCGTAAAAGGAAATTATTTGCCCTCCAAACATTTTAACCTGCTCTGATGCAGTTATATAGTCACATTTTGTGGATTAAGGAGTCAAACACAACACACATAATTAGGGAAATTTTATTATGAGATCGTTACCAATCATGAACCAAACACTTCACCCAAGATACAGGTATAAGAAGTAAAGTAGTCATAATCTTTATACTAAAATAACCATACAAATAGTTGAGAGTTCAAATATTCAACTAAACATATTACCTTTAAAATGAATTACAAATTTGAGCTATGAAAATATCTTTGAACCTACCTGAAACGAACTATAATGAAACAAAAATAAAAGACTTATGAAATAGACCCGGAATATGAAGTGAGTTTGAAGTGAACTCGCTTCAAACTAAAATTTATATATGTATTGTTTTAATTAAGAACCCTTTCAAACTAAAATTTTAATTTCACTAAGAATCTCTTCAAACTAAAATTTAAATTTCTATGAAATGAACTATAATGAAATAGTATATTTATATATGTACTCTTTTCATGACCTTGTCTGGAAATGAACATATTGATTTCATGACATCAATATCACCCAACAATAAGTCAATAGAAATTAAAATTACCCTGATTTCATGAGATCCATGATCTTGCATGTGAATGAACTGAATTTCCACCCTGAAATAAGTTAATAGAAATTAAATTAGCTTATAAAGATTTTTGTTTACATCAGAATGCTGAAATTGAGGTACGATGAACCAAACAACCAAAGCTAAACAAATAATCCAATTATAGTACATCACCTTATTCAAAAATCAACTATAAACCCTAAACCTAGGAGAGGGACATAACCTAAACCAATATTAAAAAAAAACTAAACGATAAATACAAATTCTTAAAAAAACCTCGGAGTATACCTATGATTTTGATCATGTTGAGGGTGTTCATGTATAATTAGGTCACCTGCAATAGAAAAAAAATAGATCCCAAAATATAAACATACAAAGAAACAGATCTAAAAGAAAAGGAACAAAATCGAAATAGATCTTAATTAATCTCAACCGTTCAAAATCAAGCCCTAATTTCATACCGACAACTAATGAGCCATCAACAATCCAAAAATTAAGCCCTAATCCATCCCACACACACCCAAAATCGAAGCCCTAATCCCCCCACCTAAAATCAAAGCCCTAAGCCAACATCTCCAAGCCCTAATCCCCCAAACCCATAATCGAAGCGCTACAATTGATGATGGAGGCAATGCGTGGAAGATGAGGGAGCCAGATGGGGATGGGTTTTGTTTTGGGGAGAGGTTTTTTTTTGAGGGTTTATCTTGGGTGAGTGTCGTGGGGCTTGGGGGAGTGTATTGGTGAGAGTGGTGAGAAGGTGTGGGTTTAGGTGTCTGTTTACCAAAATAACCTTCAATTTGAATTAAAGTGAAAAAGGGTAATCAAGTGGTGAGAGAGAAAAGAGGGGGAAGCCAAATTTTTAAAGGGTAAAATTGGAAGTGCAAGAAAAACTTATATGAATGACACCATTTATCAATCTTATGACATACATAAGTTTTGTAACTTATTATATAGATATATGTGGGGTGAATACCTATATTATAATTTGTATTGTGTATGGCATACCTACGCTAGAGGTTTCGCCTTGTGGTCGATCTTATCCTGACGAGTCCATTTGGGGAGATCTTAGATTTGTACCCTGAGCATAGGACCTTGGACACGTGCTAACGGTGACAATGATAGTTTCGATGGTTGAATGGGAGCGTAGGTATGTGCGTGACCCATTTGGCTGGGGATTATGCTCGCCTCCAATATTTGTGACATGTTATTTATGGTTCGGGAGAGACGCCGAACCAATAGTCATTTTTATAGTGAGACATGTAACTAGACATGATAGCAGAGCATGCATGCAATACAACTGTGTCTGGGAGGTTCCATATTAGTATATATAACAATGTGTTGAATATATATATATATACTGTGATGTGATCTACTGTGTGAATTAGTAGATAAAAATGAATAATGAAATTTGAATTGAATTAAGTAAGTGAATACTTAATCCTTGAAAGCCTAGTTCATATTAGAGAGAAACGAACATGTTTAATTATCATACGTATTGCATGGGAAATATGGGGAAATGATAGTGGATATAATCATAATTGAGAACCTTAATTAGGTGAATAGTGAGGTATGTTAGGCGTGCACAATAGATGAGAGGTGAAATTCTCAAGGGAGAGCCCGAGGAACTAACATGTACATAATAACTGCTTAATTTCACTTGTTAAGAACTTGTAATTTTTAAAAAACTTTTACAATTGGGGTCTGACTCGTTTCCTTGCATATTCTATTCTCTATTGTATCTATTACACCAAGTACCCAGCATCAGGGACGCTCGACATAGAGTATGGATGTTTTGATGTGTTATAGCTGCTACTGGTGATGCAGACCTTGTTTAGACGTTTCCATTTCATTGATTCACATATCCATAGTACCTATCTCATTTAGGGCATGTCACCCAGGATTCAAGTTATTCCATTTCTATTTCAGATATTGAAATTGTGATGTCAGTACTTTTATTATTGGTTTTGTTCGGATGGTGATGTTGAGATACTTAAACTGGAGAGTTTATTCCAGTTACATTTATTCTTGTTAATCTTAGTACAATTATGATGTGATGTTAATTATTTTAATCCGTATGGTGGAAGGGATTTAATTAAATTAAAAATGGAAAAGTTTTGACACTTAGCTTAATTAATTATTAGGTGAATTAATAAAGATTTTTTTTTTCAACGGTGATGCTAAGATTGAACCAACTGGATATTCTGATTTAGTTTAATAAAGGACTGATTACTCGATATTTAATTAGGCGGGGTGTCACACGTGGTATCAGAGCATCAGGTTCTAATGTCCTTAGGATCTATACGACTTATTATGCTTTCTGCCTTAGCGTCCTTTAATATAGAGCCCTATTATTAGGGTTGTTCTATTCACATTTGCGCATTTACGACTTTAGCTATTTTGTGATATTTTAAGTGCTTACAAAAACATTTCCCCCTCATTTCAGATGCCTCCTCGATGGTCACGATGAGCCCCCAGTGTAGCGTAGCAGTAGCACAACCCGCTCCAGCTTAGGGCACTATGAACGTGGCACAGGTTACTGCCATTGTTGCTCAAGACGTTAATGCAGCCTTAGAGGTTATCCAATAAGCACCACTACCAGCACGGGCAGTGCCACCAACACTAGAACATGCATTTCCCACCACTTGGGAGCGTGTCGGGGATGCCTTTCAAAAGGCATATGCTCCAGAATTCTTGGGGGTTCCGATGTAGTCACTACTAGATAATGGAAGAAAGACATCCAGTAGCATCTGCGCATGTGTGAGTGAACGGAGGTTCAAAAGAAGATATTAACGACTTTTAAGTTGGTTAGAGAAGCTTTACAGTGGTGGGAGTCCACTACCACTGCATAGGATAGGGATACTATGCTTATTCAGGGCTTCTGGGTGTAGTTTGACCGGAAATACTTTCCTTCCACTATTCAGACCAAAATGTGGCAAAAAAATTTGGACCTCATCCAGGAAGGGAAGTTAGTTGCCGAGTATGAAAAAGAGTTTACTATGCTGACCAATCTGGTGCCAAAAGAGGTAACCATTGAAGAGAAGAGAATTCAGATGTTCAGGGATGGCCTTACATTGAGGACTCACCAGCACCTTTTGGGCAATATTTCTTTACAAACCTATGCAGATGTATTGAATGCTGCAATACTTCATTGCCAAGACCACCATCTTCATGTTAAGGGAAGTAAGCGGGGAACTAAGTCCAGTCCTTAAGGACGAACTGCGGGAAACATTGGACGTGGATCATCATTAGCTCAGGGATAACAGAGACAAGGCGAACATAATTCGCAGCAAGGGGATTATTCTAAGCGACTAAGATCAGAAGGATTTCGTTTTGGACAGGGAGGTAATAGATAGGGCAAGTATCACTATCAGTAGGGCCATCAGGGCCAAGGGAAAGGTGGGAATGGTCATCAAGTCCATGGCCAGCAGGGTTGAAATGGGGGACAGTTTGCAGGTAGATTTTTCAGTTGTGGAAAAAATTGGTCACAGGAAGCAGGATTGCCCAGATAAAGGTAAGATACCCAATCAGCAGGGCGCACATCAGGACCAACATAAGGCAATGTTTCTAGCCGCTCTTCCAACACCGACTCAGGTTCCAGCTTTACCTTCCATTGCAGTTTCTCTCGCAGCCCCACCATAGTAGGGCTAGTTACAGTATGGGCATGTGTACACCATCTAGCAGACATAAGTTCAACAACCACCACCCGTAGTTGAGGGTATGTTTTCTATTTTTGGGGAAACAGAACGTATTTTGTTTGATACAGGGGCCTCACATTCTTTCATAGCCACTAGATTTACATGGGCCATAGGGTTGTTAGACACAACCAACAGTACTGTTACTTATGTAGACTCATCGATGGGTAGTGGGATGCTTATTTTCTTTATATGTCGGGGTGTAAGTATAGATATAAACATGTCCGAATATGACACTATTGTTTGGAGGGATTGGCTAGTCTCTTATAGAGCCATGCTTGATTGCTTTAGTAGGAGCATTATATTCGATATTCCTGGTCAGGAGATGTTTTTAGTGGCGATGCCTCGCCCCAAGGGAGGATCATCCACTCATTTATATTACATAGAGAAGGAGACCTCTATGGGAGTTGTGATTCCCCTTGATTCGATTATGATTGTTAGGGAATTTATAGACGTATTTCAGGATATACCGCAGAGATAGAGTTTATGATTAATTTAGTACCGGGAACTCGACCGATAGCCCGTACTACCTACCGTATGGCTCCTGTAGAGATGAGGGAGCTGAGAGATCAGATTGATCAATTATTGGGATAGGGTTTCATCCATAGGAGTACCTCACCTTGGGGTGTCCCAGTTCTATTTGTGAAGAAGAAGGATGGATCCTTACGACTGTGTGTGGATTATCGGGAACTTAATAAAGTCACGATCCGGAATAAGTATCCATTACCCTGCATCGATGATTTATTTAATCAATTGAGAGGAGCAGCCTACTTCTCAAAGATAAACTTGAGGTCCAAATATCACTAGTTACGGATCAGGGAACAAGATTGGTCGAAGACTGCTTTTTTAACACGATATGGATATTATGAGTTTCGAGTTATGCCATTTGGGTTAACCAATGTGCCAGCTATATTTATGGAATTAATGCATAGGGTGTTGAAAGAGTTCTTAGATCAGTTTGTTATTGGTTTCATAGATGACATCCTACTTTATTATCGTACCGAAGAAGATAATGTTGAGCATTTGCGAAGGGTCCTACTACGTGAGCATCAGTTGTACGCAAAGTATGAAAAATGTGGGTTTTGGCTCCGAAAGGTGTAGTTTCTGGGGCATATAGTGCCCAAAGGGGGTATAGTAGTGGATCCTAGCAAAGTATCAACAATGAGGGAGTGGGGACAACCCACGACACCGATATAGGTACGCAGTTTCTTGGGACTAGCTGGTTACTACAGATGGTTTATCCGAGGATTTTCAATGATTGTGGGTTCGATGACTAATCTAACCCATAATTGCATAACATATGTTTGGGATGATGCATGTCAGTTCATGCTTGATGAATTGAAGGATAAGTTGACTTCAACACACGTATTAGCACTTCTCAGGCTAGGAGTGGAGTACCTAGTGTACACTGAAGCATCATTACAGAGACTTAGTGGGGTATTACAATAGGAAGAGCTAGCTATAGCTTATGCCTCTAATAAGCTTAAGCCTCATGAAAAGAACTACCCTACCCATGACTTGGAGCTAGCAGCAATTGTATTTGCCCTTCGAATATAAAGACATCATTCGTTGGGTGAGAAAATTTTCTTATTCATGGATCAAAAATCACTACATTATTCGTTCACTCAGAGAGAATTGAATATGTGACAACGCAGGTGGCTTGAATTCACGAAGGATTATCAATTTGAGATACATTATCACTTGGGGAAACCTAACGTGGTATCATATGCATTAAGTCGTAGACTTGAGGGTGAGCAAGCCGCGGTGTGGAAGGTAAAAGGAAGGAACTAGGCCATAAGGATGCAGTTGCTTGGTCATTTATGTCAGTTATGACATTACTCCCTAGATTGTGATGAGGGTAGTACAGGCTCAGGCAGCGGATCCATTATGTCAGGAGAAAATTTGATAACTTTTGTCCGAGGGAGAAGAGTCTTACTTAGTGAGTTCATAGGGAGGCTTGTACTTTAACGGTAGACAGATTGTTCCATAAGGGGAAGATTTACGACACACGATGATGTCAGAGTCGCATGGATCCCGATTTTTGGTACATCCTGATGGGGATTATATGTACCAAAATATGCGGCGATAATATTAATGGAGTGGAATAAAGAAAGACATTGCTGAGTTTGTCTCTTAGTGTGCCACCTGTCAGTTAGTGAAGGTGGATCATCAGAAGCCAACAGGGTTTCTTCAGCTGCTAGAGATGCCAATGTGGAAATAAAATAGGATTTCCATGGATTTCATCACTGGGTTACCTACTACTCAGAGGGATCACGATTCCATATGGGTGATTGTGGATCGATTGACTAAGGTAGCTCATTTTTTTCCTGTTAGGACTGATTATACTACGGGTTAGTATGCGCAACTCTCTATAGCCGAGATAGTGAGGTTACATGGGTACCTCTTCATATTGTTTCCGATCGGGACAAGATCCTTGTCTCCCAATTTTGGGAGATTTTTCTTGGGGACATGGGTACTGAGGTGCGATTGAGTATATCCTATCAGCCATAGACCGATGGGAAGACCGAGCATACTAAGAAGATGCTAGAGGATATGTTGTGTATGTGTATTCAGGATTTTTGGGCAAGTTGGGAGCAATACCTCCCACTGGTGGAATTTGCATATAATAATTACTATCAGTTCACCATTGGTATGACCCCATTTGAGGCATTATATGGCAGACCTTATCACCCTCCCGCGTGTTGGTTTGAAGTGGGGGATAACAAGCTACATGGGCCGAAAGTGATTTATGACATACTTGCGAGGATTGAAATGATCCGGATTCGCATTCAGGTAGCCCAGGATAGACAGAAAAGCTACGCCGATGCTAAGCGGTCCTTTAAGGAGATTAGCGTGGGGGACCAGATACTATTGCGGGTCTCTCTTATGAAGGGATAATGAGATTTATGAATAAAGGGAAATTGGCGCTGATATACGTGGGTCCATTTCCTATTATTGAGAGGGCTGGACCAGTAGCTTACAGACTTGGGCTGTCGAAGCACTTGCATGAAGTGTTCCATATTTCTTCGCTAAGGTGATATCTCCCAGATGAGTTGCCTCAAACTCATATTGCATTGCAGGAAGTTGATTTGCAGCCAGATAGTTCTTATGAGTAGAGGCCAGTGGCGATCTTAGACCGCAGTGATAGACATTTGAGATCCAAAGTAATTCCGTTTGCATGTGTCCATTGGGCGCACTATAAAGTGGAGGAGTCTACTTGGGAGTGTGAGGATGAGATGCGTGACTAATACCTGGAGTTATTTTTACTAGGTATGTGTAATACCCCGTATTTTCATGGCTTTTAAATTTAAGGATTTATTAAATTTAATTGAGATAAATTAATTTAATTTTAATCCGGAATGTGGTTTTAAATATTTACTAGTGTGATGAGAATATTTACTAGCGTGACGAGAGTTAGTAATTATTGGAAATTTGTTATTTGTGGCATATTACTGGATGAGTATAGTAATATATGAGATTTATTTTTATAATATTGTCACGTGTGAATAAAATGACAATTGTGGAAATTTAAGTCAGGACGCGCCTGTGTCGTGTCGGGACTAAATGTGGATTAATAAAAGTGAATATTTTATAAGTTGTTCGTATGGTCGTTTTGAGTGCGCCAACGCGTCCGGAAGAGTCGAGATAGTCAGAAAAGTGTACCCGGGGGTTTAGTTTGGGTCTCGGGGCGTTTTTAGGCCTAATTGGTACCCCGGGAGGGCATTTTGGACATTTCACCTTTTTTGGTAATTAAACCCATGAAAATCAGTAATCTATATCAGCCATTTAGGTTAGTCAGCTAGGGTTAGAAAACTCAAACACAAGAACGGCCATAGGAGAGGAAGGAGAGAGCTCTCAAGGCAAATTCAAGACCCAAAATCCACCCGTTTGCACTGCAACCACCACCACGCGTAGATCGCGCAACGGGCTACGCAACCACACCAAAAACATCTGCAAATCAGAACATCAAAAATCCCAGGCAATTGTTTATCTTGCCTATTTCGTTGGTGCATCCTTCATATTAGTTTAGGAATGATTAGGGATGAATTACATTGAAGAAAACCTAAATTGTGATAGGAATTTGCATGTAGTGATGACTTAAACCTTATTCTGGAAATTATTGATGATGTAGAAGAATAATCCACGAAATTTTAATGTAGTATAAGAAGGAAATTTCGGGGTAAAACAGATTGGAACCATGATTTAGAGATTTCTAGGGTTCTTGAATTTTAAATGAATTTTGGCATGATTAATCCATGTTTAGTGATGTAAATTGACATGCTTTACATAGGAAATGTATAATATCATGTTAGGATGTTAGTAGTACAAATTTTGAGATGTTTGGGATTGTAAAATATGGATTTGGTGTAAGTTATAAGATGAAACCCGCAACTGCAATTCTGCAGATTTCGCAGACCTGCTTGATCGATCGATCGAGCCTAGAGCTTCGATCAATCGAGCCCCAGACCTCGATCGATCGACCCCTCCTGGCAGACTCCTATTTCCCTTTTTAAATGAGTTAAATTCAATTTATCGTGAAATAATTCTTGGACATCCTTAATAAAGTGTTTTGGGAGATAGGGAAGATCAGTAGGACATACGAATAATTTTGGGACTTTTAATATGAGACGAGAATTGTATTTTTGGGGATAATTACTTAAGGGTCGATGAATTTATGTATTAAAGGGGGAAATACATAAGAGGGTTACGTTGGAACATAAAAAGGACACCTACTGAATTTTATACTTGGGAAGATAGAGTCCCTGTGAGTTACGTAATAAAATGGAAGAATCCTTCGAATTAAGGTTAGAGACGAACCCTTATACGCGATACCAATAATGTGAAAATAAGGATAAATGTCGTAACTATGGGATTTGAGATATACCTAATATTGTTATGGTAATATTAGTATAGTTATATGATTGTGTATGCATATACTATTTATGTGTGAAAATCATGCCTACGCTACTTGCTATCCCTGAGGTTACCGCGCTGGGACAGTCTTATCTCGATGGGACCTTTATGGGGGATATTGACTTGTACCCTAGAAGATAGATATCCTTGGTACAGGCTATCGATGTGATAGTTCAAACGGTCCTAAGAGACGCAGGCATGTGCCATCCTCTTAGAGACTTGGAATCTATTCTTCGCCTCAATATTGTTTGTGTATGTATGTTAATACAATTCGAGAGTGATTCCGAATGTATTCCCCTTAATATGAGTGATATGGGGCTTTGGATAGTAGAGTATTCCTGCGCCATAGTTTATTTGGGGTGCTGTTATAATATATATATTATACGAGTAGTTAATATATATATGAAATTCTGAAATCTAGAACTGCCTACTGTGATTTGATATGTAGGACATGGTTGATGACTCAAATTGTAAATACTTGTTTTGAGAAAGTATAATATGACACTGGAAAACTTTATTGATTTATAAAGTTAAAATGAGAACTTTGGTTACCAATTGAAACATTCTTTTCGAATAATTAAATCGTTAAATTTTGAATCCTGCGAATAATCTAAGATAAGTTAAACCATTGGGAAAGGATAGCGTGTTATATGATGAGATAGACCATTGGGAAGGTTAGTGCGATAGGTGTGCACATTAGAAGAGAGGTGAGAATTTCTCAAGAGAGGGTCGCACTAATATGTTGTTGCATTGGCTTGTATCAATTTAAATACTTGCTAAACAATTTTTAAATCATATACACTATCGGGCTCTGACCCGTTTTATCTCTCTCTCTCTCTCTCTCTCTCTCTCTCTCTTATATATATATGTATATATTACAGGTGCCCAGCCACAGGGGCGTCTTACTTAGGATCCCTTGGGAGGAACGTGCTGCAGCTTAGGTGGGAGTTGCAGGCCACTTGCTTAGACGATTTCATTTACTTGATTCCTCTTCTATCATTCTCAATTATTGGGCATGTGTCGCCCTTTCCACTATTTATTTGTTTTATTGGGACATTTATATCTCAGTTATTTCTAGTACCGTTACTTTGGATTTATTCAGCATGTATATTTTACATTAAGTTCTAAATGTTGGGATTTTGGATGTTGAATGTTTAAAGTAATTGGATTATGTCCCAGGATAACTGTTGTATGATTCTTACTCATTGTAAATGTTGTTACTAATTAAATAAATAATTTTCCTTTAAAAATAAAATTGGTCAGAAATGTTGAAAAATGGTTTTGACACTTAGCTTAATTAATTAGGTTGTTAATTTGGAAAAAGTTATTTTTACGACAATGATGCTAAGAATGAACCAACTGTTCACCTTGATTTTAATTTAATAAAGGAGTGATCACCCGGTATTTAATTAGGCGGGGTGTCACAGTATGCCTTTATTTTCCGAATTTCGGGATGAAATTCTGTTATAAGGGGGGAGTATTTAATACCATGTATTTTTAATGATTTTAATAAATGGAATTAATTAGAGTTAATTGTGGGATAATTAAAATTAATCCGAAATTAAATATTACTCGAGAATAAAGTAATATGTAATTTATGTTGAATATTACTTAGTCATTAATAGTAATATATGATTATGACTTTACATATGATTATGATTTTATAAAATTGTCGTGAGTGATGAATACGACAATTATGGTAATTAAGTCGGGAAGCACGTGTGAGTAGTGTCGGGGCTAAATTTAAATGAAATAAAAGTAAATTATTTTTATGTCATCCAAATGGTCATTTTGACTGCACCAAAGTGTCCAAAAGGGTTTAAATAGTCAAAAAAGTCTACTTGGGGGATTAATTTGGGTTTTGGGGAAATTTGGAACCAAACAGACACCCGGGAGGGGTATTTTGGTCATTTTCCCGAATGGGTAAATAGTACCCACGAAATTTTAGTAATATTATATAAGTGTAGAGGTGATAGGATTTAGATTCATTCACCAAAAATCAGAAGAAAAAGATTAGGGGAGAGTGAGAGACTTCTCTAGGAGACCAAAAGCCAAGAGTCATCCTGCACCACCACTACCGCCGGAAGTTGGCTGAAAAAAAGAGGAACACCAGTAGAGTTATCTTCTCAAAAGGTTCAGATCTATGAATTAGAGGAAAATTATTAACTACTCCAAATTTAGCATGTATATGGTCCATGCTAGGATAGTTACAAAATCCTAAAAAGTTTCATGAACCCAAGATGAATTATGGTGATTTTAAATGAATCCTTCAAATGAGAATTAGGTAGGATTAATCTGTTTCTGAATATATAATTAAATCAATGAAATTTGGGAATAATTTGGTGAAGAAAAACCTGGGATTTATAGTTGTTCTTGTATGAATGATAAAATAAGAAGTTTTTGAATTTTAAGGGAAATAACATGATTTAATTGAAAATTCTTGATGGATTTATGTTGTTTAAATGTTAGAAATCATTTATACACCTCCATATATCATTTGGGATGAATTGTAAGGAGTTTTGGATCATTTGGTAGAGGTTTTGAAGATGGAATATGTTAAAAACCGTAGACAAAAATATGCAAAAAACGTAGGCTGATACTTTCTTGATCAATCGATCGACCCATGAATGTCGATCGATCGACCCAAATCATCGATCGATTGATGATCACAGAAAATGTTTATTTTAAGTTATGATCAAATATCATCTCTGAAATTAGCCAATGTATCACCTTTAGTATTTCTATAACTGGTAGTACTGATAATATGCAATGTAGCCTAATTATTGCTAGTTGTAATTGAATGGAGAGATGATTGTTGCGGGACTATTTGAATAGCTGCAGAACCTCTAATTGCTGGTGGATAGGTGGAGACTTTAACATTGTTGCAGACATGAATGAGAAATCTGGTGGAAACAAAGTAAATCTAGGAGCTATGTACGAATTTCATGAATGTATTGAAGAGAATGGGATCACTGATGTGGGATATATAGGATCAAAGTTTACATGGCATAACAAAAGGGATGCTGATTACAGTATATGGTGTAGATTAGATAGAGTCCTGGTTAATCAAACATGTTTGGACTCTAATCTAAAATGGAGTGTGTCTCATTTGAATAGGAGTATGTCTGATCATTCTCCTCTCCTTTTCATAGGAGAATCTACAGTTAATCAATTTCCTAAGTCCTTTAGTTTCTTAAATTTATGGAAAAAGGAAAATGAGTGTGTAGAGATTGTGCAGAAGTATTGGAAGGAAGTAGTTTGTACAAATCCTATAGTCAGCATATCTCAAAAGCTCAAAGAGATAAGGCAAAACCTAAGTAAGTGGAGTAAAAGAAAATATGGGGACATATTCTAGGAAGCGAGAAATTCAGAAGATGCCATTCTACAAGATGAAATTCTTTATGAACAAGATCCCATAGAAGAGCATAAAGAGTAATTGAGTAAAGCAACATCTTTCTATAATTTAAAGCTGAAAATTGAAGAAGAATTCTGGAGTTAGAAAGAAAATGACAGGTGGTCTAATGAAGGGGATAAGAATACTGGCTATTTCCATAAGATGGTTAAATGTAGGTGGAAAAAAATGAACATCATGAAGGTAAAAAATATGGAGGGTGAATGGTTGGATAGACAAGAAGAAATAAAATAAGCTGCAGTTCAATATTTTACTAATCAGTTTCAATTGCCAGTAGAGTGGGACCCTTGTGGTCAAGAAAAGTTGTTAGAAGCTATTACCAAGATGATATAAGAGGAAATGAATGTCTCTATAACTCAGTGGCCTGAGATGGATGAAGTTGAGAGAGCAGTTAAATTCTTAAATGCAAGAAGCAACCCTGGAGTGGATGGCTTCAACGGTTATTTTTTTACATTCTTTTGGGAGGAGATAAAAGATGACATTTTGAAAGAAGTCCAATTATTTTTTGCTGGTCACTATCTTCCAAAGATATGTACTTATACAAGGATAACTCTTATTCCAAAGGTAGATAATCCTTAATCCTTCAATGACTTTAGGCCTATCAGTATGCATAATTTCTTCAATAAGATCTTCTCTAGAATATTAAATGATAGAGTGTCTCAAGTGCTTCCTCTCATTATTTCCCCAATTCAATCAGGGTTTATTAAAGGGAGATCCATCTCTGAAAATGTGTTACTTGCCCAAGAGTGCATGTCTAGAATACATCAAAAGAACAAGGGAGGTAATATCATAATGAAATTGGATATGTCCAAGCCTTATGATCGAGTATCTTCGGGGTTTTTAATCAATGTTATGAGAAGAATGGGCTTTTGTGAACAGTGGCTAGATTTAGTGTGGAGAGTCATATCAAATACCTAGATAATTAGTGTTGTAAATGGAGAAAATGTGGGATTTTTTCATGCAACTAGAGGTTTAAGGCAAGGGGATCCCTTATCCCCTAGCCTCTTTATTATTATGGCAGAAGCTTTAACTAGAAATCTCCACAAAATAGTGTTGCAATATAGTTATGTGGGATATAAAATGCCCATTGGAAGTCCTAAATTTAATTATTTGGATTTTGCAGATGATATAATCATCTTCTCTTCTAGCATGAAGAAAAATATAAAGCAGATAATGGAGGTTTTGAGGTTATATGAGAAGGCTTTAGGGCAGTTGACCAGTACTACAAAAAGTTTTCTTGTTGTTTCTGATAACATCAAACTAGCTCTCGATCATTTCTAGGTCAATGCATCGACATGAAATTCAAAAAAAGCCCCATCACATATCTTGGCTGTCCATTATACAGTGGAAGAAATAGAATAATATATTTTGAAAATAGGATTCAAAAGATGAGGAAAATTCTATCTGGGTGGAAAAAAATGTTTATCTTCAGGAGTAAAACTGGTGCTCATCAAGGCAATTCTTGTATCTATGCATCTATATTTATTACCAGTGTTATCTCCCCCAAAAGCTATCTAAAATAAATTGCATATCCTCGGGGCCAGATTCTTCCGGAGCTCAAACTTTGGGGAACAAAGGTACCAGTGGTGTAAATGGGAGAATAATACAAGTCCAACTCTCGAAGGTGGATTAGGAATCACGAATTTATATGATATTGGTGACTCTATGGACATGAAAATGTGGTGGAACTTCAGATCAAAGGAATCTTTGTGGGATCAATTTATGAGGGCTGCCTACTCCAGAAATCAGCATCCTATGTCTGCTCCTAGAAGAAATGGTGCTCACGTATGGAACAAAATGTTCTCTGTTAGAGAAAAAGATGAAGAGAATATGTCTTGGCAGGTAGGGTCAGGAGATATAAGTATTTTAAGGATAATTGGGGAGTGAAAGACTGTAAAAACATTGCCATTTTGGAAGATATAAAAATTAATTTCTTTTAGGATTCGAGGTATAAGTGGGACAAAGGGCTCATAGAGGAAAACTTTTCTTCAGATATGTCATCAAATATCTTACAGTTTAATGAGATATTTGAGGATCATCCTGATAAAGAGATTTGGCTTTCAACTGCTACTGGTACTCGTACTTTTTCTATGACTTCATCATGGGAGTTAGCTAGACCCAAACACTTCCATCTTCTATTCCAGAAAAAATAGCGGTTTTTATGTAAAATCTTTTGAATAAATTTTTGTCAACTGATGAGAACATTAGATCTATTGAAATTTGTGATCCTTCAAAGTGCCACTGTTGTGCAGCCCCTCAAGAAGAGTCTATAGATCATGTTTTTGAAGAAGGTGAATTAAAAAATCAGGTGTGGAATTCGATATGTCAAGAGCATGGAGTGAGGAGAGAAAAAGGCGGAATCAGAAGACAACTGTGTCAATGGTGGATTTATGGTAAAAAAATTGATCCTACCATCAATAATCTCCTCCCAGCAATTGTGTGTTAGTGCTTATGGAATTACATAAACAAATGCAAATATGAAGCAATTTCTACTAACCATTTGTCTGTTTTGTATCAAGTACATCATTTGAAGAATCTTCTGACTGTTAAGAAGACTCATCAAAATCATCCTCTGCGATTACAGGTCAAATGGAATTTTTCCCCATTAGGAAAATTAAAACTTAATACAGGTGGAAGTGCCATTGGGTTTATTGGAAAAGGGAGGTGGAAGGGGTATTCTCAGGAATGAGAAAGGGGAGATGATACGGGCTTTTATATCTTCTTCTGACGGTGTAACTAATATGGAGGCAGAGGAAAAATCTCTCAAAAATGGTTTGAAATTCTTCATGGTCTTAAAGGACTATGATATTATAATTGAAAGTGATTCAAAAATTTTAATAGATATCCTGCAAGGTAGATCTTCAATTCCATGGAGAATAAGGTGGACTGTTCATCAAAAGTTTCAAATGCTAAAAAATATCAATTACTCCCTAAATCATATATATAGAGAGGGTAATCAAATAGCAGACTTCTTAGCAAAAAAAAGGAGTATAGACAGGACATACACGTTTTCTTTCAACCTTGAAGACTTCCCAAAGGGCCTCAAAGGCAAGATTACAATTGAAAAATGGGGGATGCCAAATTTTTAGAATGTCTAGGTGCTCTTGGGAATTAATTTTCTCTTTCCGTGGTTTCCAGCTAGCTCTTATATCTTCTTTTCTATCTATAAATCTTGTAAGGGATCTAGTTCACAAAGACCCTCATTTATTTTCCTGCAATATGAGGTTCAATTCAGTTTCCTTGATTGTAAACCATCTAGAAGAGTTTTTTTCTTCTACCAAATATTAATAAAATAAAAAGGACTCATTTCCTTTGAAAAAAAGAAAAAATACTTTCAAGAATGCTTAGTGTTAATTAATTTGAGCATAATGGGATTTAGGGAAGGTCAGTAGGGTGATAGTTAAGACCCAAAAAAATGTTAATGTATGGGACTAATCCTAGAAAATGGAAATAATGGGTTAAATTTGAATTATAGATTATCGAAGAATAAACCCAATTGAGGATAATTGTATTTCATAGAAATTTAGGAATTATGATGACATGGACCAGTAGGGTGTAGATGTTTACCTACTGAAATTATATGAAAAGTAATCGATACCCTTCGAGTGTTGAGAAAATCTTGGGAATATACTTTAAAAATTAAAGTCATAATCAATAAATATGTCGGATATTAGAGATAAAAATATACTACGTATGGAAATTATTATATTGGTTGTGTGAATGCCTTATTGATTGTATATATATATATATACTAGCGTATGCCCGTACCTGAAGGCACGAAGAAATTTTCCAAAGTACGTAATCGCGAAACGGCGACAATTTTTCAAAGTACGTAATCGTGAAACGGCGACAATGTCAAAATTTTTAAAAAATTGGGCATAATCTCCTTTGTTTATTGAACTATTCACCCTGCTTAACAAATAACAAATAATTCAAC
Organism: Sambucus nigra; assembly: GCA_949130495.1. Lineage (NCBI taxonomy): Eukaryota > Viridiplantae > Streptophyta > Magnoliopsida > Dipsacales > Adoxaceae > Sambucus > Sambucus nigra. The sequence continues at coordinate 468,472,790 of OX422208.1, read as the reverse complement.
ATCCAAATTTTCTAAATTCTTCAAACAAATTCCCATATAAAATGAAACATACAATATTCACCAATCAAATTAACTGTCTCAAAAAAAAAACAAAGTGTCAATTTTTTTAAAAAATTGGGCATAATTTCCTTTGTTTATTGGACTATCCACCCTGTTTAAGGGATAACAACAAATCCAACAAATTAAAAAAAAAATCCCAAATTCAGAGATGGGAGGTAGAAGACAGGGAAAGGAGAATATGTGGGACTTCCTCAAAATGTTTGTGCCATGGTGCTTCTGGATTAGGTGCTACTACTGCTGTCTTCCCATCCTTCTTCCCATCTCTAGCCATGATCACTCTCTCCCTCTCGATTTTCTGTACGATTTGAGAAACAATAAACATAATTAATCAGTTTCTCGAACAAAGATACAATCACATAAGTAAATATACAATCACATCCAAATTGTCTAAATTCGAGATTGATTCAACCGGATCCAATTGGATTACCTCTTTTATAAAAAAATGCAGTTTCGAGTTTGATCCCATCATATTTGGTCTACAAATAAAACATGCACAATATTAGGAAAAAGGAACTATTTGAATATATGCACTCGCATATATGCAGTGCGTGTGTGCATGTTTGTGTGTGCGCGCATGTGAGTGTGAGTGGGAAAGGGGCGAGGGGATGGGCAGGGGGCGCGTGTGTGCATGTTTGTGTGTGCGCGTGTGAGTGGGGAAGGGGGAGGGGACGGGCATGGGGCGCGTGTGTGCATGTATGTGTGCGTGCGTGCGCGTGTGCGTGCGCACGCGTGTGTGTGTGTTTGTGTGTGCGTGGGGAAGGGGGGAGGGGGCGGGCCATGTATGCATATATGTAATCTGCATATATGCAGTGCATATATGCAGTGTGCGTGTGTGCGTGCATGTGTTTGTGTGTGTGTGCGTGTGAGAGTGGGGAAGGGGGAGGGGGTGGGAAGGGGGAGCATGTGTGTGTGTGTGTGTGTTTGTGTGCGCATGTGTGCGCGTGTGAGTGGGGAAGGGGACGGGGCAGGGGGCGCGAGTGTGCGTGTGTTTGTGTCCGCGTGTGTGCGTGTGTGAGTGGGGAAGGGGGGAGGGGACGGGCAGACCTGCATATGCATATATGCAATCTGCATATATGTAGTGCGAGTGTGTGCGTGTGTTTGTGTGCGCGTGTGTGAGTGGGGAAGGGGGAGGGGACGGGGCAAGGGGCGCGAGTGTGCGTGTGTGCGTGTCCGCGTGTGTGCGTGTGAGTGGGGAAGGAGGGAGGGGGCGGGGCATGTATGCATATATGAAATCTGCATATATGCAGTGTGCGTGTGTGCGGGTGCGCGTGTGAGTGGGAAAGGGGGGAGGGGAAGGACAGGGGGCGCGTGTGTGCATGTTTGTGTGTGTGCGTGTGAGAGTGGGGGAGGGGACGGGAAGGGGGACATGTGTGTGTGTGTGTGTGTGTGTGTGTTTGTGTGCGCATGTGTGCGCGTGTGAGGGGGAAGGGGGAGGATACGGGGCAGGGGGCGCGAGTGTGCGTGTGTTTGTGTCCGCGTGTGTGCGTGTGTGAGTGGGGAAGGGGGGAGGGGACGGGCAGACCTGCATATGCATATATGCAATATGCATATATGTAGTGCGAGTGTGTGCGTGTGTTTGTGTGCGCGTGTGTGAGTGGGGAAGGGGGGAGGGGACGGGGCAGGGGGCGCGAGTGTGCGTGTGTGTTTGTGTCCGCTTGTGTGCGTGTGAGTGGGGAAGGGGGGAGGGGCGGGGCATGTATGCATATATGCAGTGCATATATGCAGTGTGCGTGTGTGCGGGTGCGCGTGTGAGTGGGAAAGGGGGGAGGGGACGGACAGGGGGCGCGTGTGTGCATGTTTGTGTGTGTGCGTGTGAGTGGGGAAGGGGGGAGGGGACGGGAAGGGGGAGCATGTGTGCGTGTGTGTGTGTGTTTGTGTGCGCGTGTGTGCGTGTGTGAGTGGGGAAGGGGGGAGGGGACGGGGCAGGGGACGCGAGTGTGTGCGTGTGTTTGTGTCCGCGTGTGAGTGGGGAAGGGGGGAGGGGACGGGCAGGGGGCGCATGTGTGTGCATTTGGGTGTGTGCATGTGAGAGCTGCACTGCATATATATGCATATGCATATATATGGGCATATGCATATATATGCATATATATGCATATATATGCATATATATGCAATCTGCATATATATATGCATATGCATCAAAATTGTGAGCCCCCACTATCGGCCCTAAAAATTTACCTCAAATCCCATCTCAGGTGATCCTACTGCTTTGGCACAACAGATGACTGCTGCAGCTCAAGCTCGTCCACGGCTTTCTAACTTGACACAAGAGTGGTCATACCTGCAACAAATTATAATAAGGGTCATGAGTATTTAGGTTATAATAAGGGGTGCGTGTGTGCGTGTTTGTGTGTATTCTTTTGCTTCTAAAGAGTTCTACCTCGTATTGAGCACCGAAAGATTACATCCTCGCCGATCGCCTATGAAGCACCCGTGCCTTATTTTGCCGAATCGCCGAATCCATACCCTGCACCCTTAACCGCACCCATGGTTCATAGCGATCACCAATCACCATGAATAGTTCATGTGAGCTCTTCCCCAAACCGATGAACGGCGTTTGATTCGCATTTGATGTCAAAGTTTGAGTTGCGAGAATAATTTCAGTATCTTAAGACGCTTCAAATGCCCAATTTGAGGAGGAATGAGTCACAAACATTAGGGGACGGGCAAATTGTCTGCAAATTGTTTAACATTATGAATACCACGTGTGTCTGCAATTATAGGAATGAAATGGAGGACAAAGTTAGGATGAGAAAAATGCTAGATTCCAAGTAATTGAACCAATTCAAAATGCATTTGTTTGGGGAACTGGAGAGACAATATTGTGAGCATTTGTTTTCAAAATGCAAGCTACACACCAGTGTGTTCGATGCTTGAATGTATTGCGTGTGTGAGTGGGGAAGGGGGGAGAGGACGGGCAGGGGGCGCGTGTGTTCACGTGTGCATGTTTTTGTGTGTTTGTGGGTGCGTGTGTGCGGGGAAGGAGGGAGGGGACGGGGTGGGGGCGCGTGTGTGCGTTTGCGCGTGTATGCATATATGCAGTGCATATATGCATATTGAGGCATATATGCAGTGCACGCGCACGTGTGTGTGTGAGTGTGTGCATGTGAGTGGGGAAGGGGGGAGGCATATATGCAGCATATGATATATATGCAGTGCATATAGTTCATATATGATATATATATGCACTGCATATATATGCAGCATATGCATATATATGCAACTGCATATATATGATCTACATATATATGCAGCATATGCATATATATGCTGCAACTGCATATATATGCAGTGTGTGTGTGCATGTTTTTGTGTGCGGGTGTGTGCGTGTGAGTGGGGAAGGGGGGAGGGGACGGGGCAAGGGGGGAGGGGCAAGTGTGTGTTAGGATGTACAAATCAGAGGCATACTATATGTTAGGGTGCTAAACCAACTGAAATTAATAAAACTTGCACAAACATTAAACAGAACACAAACATCATACATGGCCAAAAAAAATGATTTAATCACTGGTAGATTCAGTGCATACCTGTGAAGAAAGATAATAATTTAATCAAAAAACTAAATTTGTGAAGAAAACCCCCAACTGCATACCTGTGAAGAAAAAAAGATTGCGGCACAATATCAAGAATTGCTAGTCCTACCACAGCTGGGACACTGCATAAAACAAACAAACAATTAAATAATGGAAAACATAATTCAAAACTAATTACACTTAAACTCATTAAATAAGATTAATGATTTGAACCAAATGAGAGAAAGACTAATACAATAGATAACTTTTTTGTGCTAAGTTGTGAACTAACAATAGTAGAGTTACATTCATTGTAGATTACATTCAAATAAAAAATCGAGACCAAAATAATAATAAAACTTATTTAAAATCGGAAAAGAGAAAAAGTGAAACATAGTACCTTACAAATTAGTAAACAAATTTAACTCGCATTGGACAAAGATGAGAACAGAGAGAAAGAGTAGAAAAAACCTGCACAACCAAATAAGTGGAATATAGAGTTGGAAATAAATTCACTCATGTCTAATCACATTTAAAACTATTAAGAACAGATATTACAATGATATCCATATCTTACAACTTCATTGATATCTAGAGAAAGAGCTTCATAACCATAATTATAAAAAAAATTAACCATATCTTACAACTCCATCTTATGAGGCAAATATATCAAAAAAATTAAAAAGAAAATAGATTTCGGCGAGTCAGTAGAAAATAATATAAACATTTACTGTTAATATGAAACAAATAGCCAACAAAAAAAGTAGAATGCTCACATGAGCCTTTCGGTAAAAACTTGGAATGCAACTGTTCAAATTAAACCCAAAAAATTTATAAACCCAACATGTTTTAACTCTTAATAAACATGAGTGCCTTTCACAACACGTTCAACTTAAATCAACCAAACAAATTAGATTATATCATTCATACTTGGCATCTAAAAGATTTGTTCATATGAGAGTATATCCTTCACACTTGAGTCCGCATTTCTGTTGCATTTGCTTACCATTATTGTGGATGTTTTGGCAACTGCCCCTACCAAATTGGACTGAAACTCATTCATGTCTAAAAGTTACCAAACTATTTAGAGGAAGCATATGATTCTCCTTAACATGGTTTAAAGTAAAGTATAAAGGGTACTCAAAATGAATATGTTTAATGAATAAAAGAAGTGCTTTTATGTCCCCTGTTTAAGTCAGAACTCAAAATGAATATGTCTCGCCTATGCTCGATGAGTAGATTGAAAAATGAATAACCAAGAGAAAACTTTCAAACAAAAATTTATAGGTTGTTCGTCATCGCGAAATAGAAACAGAAAAATATAGCTCGTAGTTATGTGAGCCAAACAACACAACTAAAAGAGTACTGAGATCAAATAAATAAAAAATAATGCTAAATGAGACCAATACCTCGTATAATTTCAGTCACCCTTGATCTTAAAGTATAGTAAGTTACATCTGTTTTAGAATCTTAAATCTGAGACCTCATATATAACAATCCACCAAAACATAATTTGGATCCCCGAGATTGAAATACAAAGAACCTCAAATTTGAAATTGAAATCATGGTTGTCAAGCACCTATCTACTTTAAACTTTAAAATAATTAGTATATGAAAGCTCCGAATATGAAAAACACTCTAGCTAATTTGGAAAACCATAACTTAAATAGTCAGTTCAATGAGAATAGATAAATATTACCTTCCACATGCTATCATAATAAATTGAAACTCTTCCAACTCAAACAATAGTTAAATGATAAAAAAAACATCACATGTGTTGATCCGTACCGTTGAAGCCTAATATCAAACACAAAAAATAATCTAATAATAAAGTATAGTTGAAACCTTACCAATTGGGCCCAGACTTTTATGTCTTATTCTTCTCGAATTGAATGTTGGGTTACGAAGCCAGTAGTAGCTCCTTATTCTGTATAAGAAGTGTTCAAGCTTAGTAATTGTTACTATACTAACATTTTCACATAACAATTTATAGAAAGTGTTCATATCTGAAAAAATACCTGTGAAATCAAATATTTAGGGCTGGATTGTATAACTGAAAGAGAAAATACAAAACAACCATTATTTCAAAAGAAAACCCAAATCTGAAACACAAACATAAATAATCTCAAATTTGAAACCCCAATTTCTAAATTTGACACAAAAACCTAAATTTTAAATTGATTTTTAAACGACTTTGTACGTGTCTAAAGAAGAACCAAACAAACACATGGGCAGATTATCTAAAGAAGAACCCAAAAAATATCTGAGTAAGTTCTTGACTACAACTCATACAACCCTAGATCTGAATGTAAAAAACACATACCTTTGATTGTGTCTCATGTTCACACTTCAAAACATTAGATCTGCAAACAAAACATCATAAATATGAAAAAAATTTAGCCCCCAGATGTGTGTGCGTGTGTATGATTTATATAAAATCAAACAATTTCAGTTTATAGATCTGCGCGTGTGTGTGTGTATGTGTGCGAGTGTGAGAGAGTGAGTGTGCGTGTGAGGCATAGCCGCATAGGTAGAGATGTGGGTGTGTGTGTGTGTGAGAGAGAAAAAGACTACCTGAATGGGCGGTGGAGGGCAGCGGAGAGCAGCGGAGGGCAGCGAAGGGTAGTGGGTTTGGGGTGTTTAGAGTGAGATAATGAGGGAGAGAGGTGAGGACGACGGGGTGGGTTTGTGGGGTTTGGAGAGAGAATGAGGGAGAGAGGTGAGAGCGTACGTGTGTAAAATAGTTTGTGGGAGACAGATTTCGAAAATACCCTCATTTTTGAATGAACGTGTAATCTTTGTGGGTAAAAAGAAGGGGGAAAACCAAATTAGTGAGGGTACATTTGTAAAAAGGAATGTGAAGTGATCTAAACCATTAAAATGTGTAAAAATATGTGAGGAGGTGGCACACATCTTGACCGTTAAAATGTGTAGACAATTCAAAAACTTCCCTAACTTATTATATATATATATATATATATATATATAGGTGGGGTAAATACCTATATTATAATTTGTATTGTGTATGGAATACTTGCGCTGCTTGCTATCGGGGTGGAGGTTTCATGTTGTGGTCGTTCTTATCCAGACGAGCCCATTTGGGGGAATTTTAGATTCGTACCTTGAGCATAGAACCTTGGACACGTGCTATCGGTGAGAATGATAGTTTCTGTGATTGAGTGGAAGCATAGGTATGTGCGTGACCCACTTGGATGGGGAGTATGCTTGCCTCCAATATGTGTGTCATGTTATTTATGGTTCGGTAGAGACGCCGAACCAATAGTCCTTTTTACAGCGAGAGATGTAATTGGACATGATAGCAGAGTATGCATGAACCGCAGCTGTGTCTGGGAGGTTTCATATTAGTATATATAATAATGTGATGAATATATATATATATATATATATATATATATATATATATATATATATATATATATATATATATATATACTGTGATGTGATGTGATCTACTGTGTGAATTAGTAGATAAAAATGAATAATCTGAATTGAATTAAGTAAGTGAATACTTAATCTATGAAAGCCTAGTTCATATTAGAGAGAAACGAAGAAGTTTAATTATCATACGTATTGCGTGGGTAATACGGGGAAATGGTTATGGATAGAATCTAATTGAGAACCTTAATTAAGGAAATAGTAAGGTACGTTAGGCATGCACACTAGATGAGAGGTGAGATTCTGAAGGGAGAGCCCGAGGAACTAACATGTACATAATAATTGCTTAATTTCACTTATTAAACACTTTTTATTTTTAAAAATCTTTTACAATCGGGCTCTGACCCATTTCCTTGCATATTCTTTTCTCTATTGTATCGATTACATCAGGTGCCTAGCATCAGGGATGCCCGTCATAGAGTATGGATGTTTTGACGTGCTATAGCTACTGCTGGAGATACATACCTTGTTTAGACGTTTCCATTTCATTAATTCACATATCCGTAGTACCTATCTCATTTAGGGCATGTTGCCCATGATTCAAGTTATTCCATCTCTATTTCAGATATTGAAATTATGATGTCGGTACTTTTATTATTTGTTTTGTTTAAATGGTTATGTTGAGATACTTAAACTAGAGAGTTTATTCCAGTTAGATTTGTTCTTGTTACTCTTTGTACAATTATGATGTGATGTTACTTTATTTTTATCCATATGGTGGAATGGATTTAATTAAATTCAAAATGAAAAAGTTTTGACACTTAGCTTAATTAATTATCAGGTGAATTAATAAAGAAATTATTGTTCGATAGTGATGCTAAGTGTGGTGACAATTATTATGCCACATAAATAGATAGGAGAAAGGCAATCACCAAGCAAGAGTAAGGAATATAAAATGACAATCATACAACAAAGGATGTACGTGGTTCAGCAAAGAAGTGCATACGTCCATGGTGGTGCAGTCAATGTAATTTCTATATACTCGGGGGAGTGGTTACAGAGAATACAACTTGTCCGTTGCCCCGGACTTGGGGTTCAATATATACATGTTCATTTTAGTAAGTGGGGGAGTTGGACTCCCCCACGTCTTCCATTTATCCCTTGAACCTCCCTTAATGGGAACGTGGGAGGAGAATGGATCATACTCAAAATAAGAGATGGGGGGTCTAGACTTTGGGCCGCCAAAATTGGGCTACTCGTCTAGGCCCATCATCTTAATTTCGGGTACCCACAATTGCCCCTAAGTTTATTGGGCCATGTTTTGGGGCTCAATAAATTTAAATGATTTGCTATAATGGCTGCTTCGTATCTCCTGCAACTCTGCAAAAGTTGGAGAACTGATTTTGGCGGCATCCGCTTTGAGGTCTGTGCATTATGATTAGCAATACTTAAAGGTTTTCTAGAATAGTTACTTTTTGTCCGTCGTTTCAACCTCCCCAGCATTCTTCCCTTCCCTGTGAGCTCTAGCGATTCGTACTTTCTTCTCTCAGTCTCCATTCTCATTGTTTCCCTATTACTCGGGCTCGTCCTTCTTCATCGTTCTAGTCAAACTTCCATCTTGTAAGTCTCCTGTGCCTTTTATTCATACTTTCTCTTTGAATTTGTAGTTTTCTAGGGTTTTCCGATGGCGAAGATTGGGAATAGGTCGGTCTCTGAATTTAGGAAGTTTTATAACATCCCAGAGTAGGTAGATATTGAGTGCTGCGCTTCCCCCTAGAAACGTTAGAGATATAGAGGATGCCCATTGGCTCCATGTTTTGTTGCTTTCCCAAGGGGGACTCACTTTTCCTCCCAATAATCTGTTCTTGCACTTCTTTGGCTATTTCAGTATTGTTCCTGCATAGTGCTCGCCCAATGTGTGAAAGATAATTAATGGCATCCATAAAATAAATCAATTATATGGTACCAAGCTAGGGCTTGCTGAGGTCTGCTTTTGCTATTCTTTTTCTTGAACTAGTTGTGGTGTCCTCTACCTCAAAGCCAGGAGTCCTGATAGGGTATTGGTAGTAAACCTACCTGATTCCCATTAGTACTATTGGCAAGAGGGCTTTCTTGCTAGAAATTGGCAGTTTTCTCCCCAGTTTGAAGGGTCGAGGTCTGATAGGTTCTTTGTTCCCTTTTATGGGGAAGAATACATAGGTAGACTTTGCTCTGCTCTTTTAATTTTTTTTGACTTCTGATCTTTCTGACTTTTCTCTATTTTGTCTTCAGCAAGGTCGAAGAATTTGGAACCTGCTCTCAGCGAGGTTCGTATCTCCGAATTGGTAAAGGCCTAGAATATCAGGGAGCCTTTAGCTGACGGAGAGCATCCTCGGTCTGCTGCTTTTCTGCTCGAATATAAGAATGTAGGCTCCAATTTTATAGCGAGGCCGGTGGACAATATCCCTGAGTTTGATACTTCTGAAGAGACTACTGCGGGTCCTATCCAGTTGGACGAGGAGGAGAACAGTTCTAAAAGCGATATCGCAGGTGGTGCTGTAGGCAATTTGAGTGAAGGGAGCTCCAGTAGTAGTAGTTCCTCTGATCGTGGGGAAGTTTTTGAAGCTCGAGAGTCATCGAGCACATTTAGTAGTTCGAGCGAGGATATGGTTCCTCCAAGGAAGAATTTAATTCGGGATGACGACGATGAAGACCACATGCTTCTCGCGCAGAGGTAGAAGAAGAAGAAGTCTAGCTCTGGGGTCGTGGATACTGGTTCTCGGTCTTCTTCTCAGGAGCAGGAGAAGAAGAGGAAAGAAGAAGAGCAGGTGAGATAGAGAGAGAAAAAAAAGGAAGAAGAGAGGAAGAAGATGGAGGAGAAAAAGAAGGTGGAGGAGAAGAAGAGGGTAGAGTAGAGGAAGAAGATAGAGAAGGAGAAAGAGGAGGAGAAGAGGAGGGTGGAAGCGAGGATGAAGGCTGGGCAGGCCTTAGTCCCGGTGTCTGCATTGCCCAAGGGGGCTTCTGTTGCAATTTCTCCTCAATTGTCCCCCGCACTGCTCGAGAGAGCTGTTCTCCCTGCTGATCACCAAAGGGCGCTGGGGTCTGATCAATTGGCCCTACAGGCTAGTCAGAGGCTGGTCTTGGTAAGACCATCTCTTTTCTCCAATGCTTTAATGAATTCCATCATTTTTTTCTTCAAATGTCTTCTCCTTTTTCGTAATTTGTGACCGAATTCGCCGTGCTCTATCATTCTCGCGATGAGCTGGTGAAGAGAAATGGTGAGTTGGAGTAGCAAAATAAAACCTTGAAGTTAAAGGGTACAGAGCTCGAAGCTGGTTTCAAAGTCGTTAATGCTGCTCGGATATCATCTGATCTGGCTCTTGCTACAGCCAACCGGGATAAGGACGTGGCAGTTAAAGAGCTGAAAGAGCTGCGAGAAGCCTATGACATGGTTTGCTCGAGCAAGATGGCTGTCACAGAGGAGAATAAGGTTTTGATCGAGCAGTTAAAGGGGAAGGAGTCCCAGGCAGCCACCATCAAGGAGGATTCATACAATTACGGGTGGACTGCTGCATATGAAGATACTGAGGTTCAGATAGGCTACATCAGCCATCTGAACTTCAATAAGGGTTGGAACAAGGCCCTCTTAGCTGCTGGGGTTGATATCGATTCTCCTCTGTTCGACGAGCATGACCCGAGTTCGAAGCCGACTGTGGATGAAGATGCTCCTGCCCCTGCTCTTGAGGGTGTTGATCCTGTCTCCCAGTCCCTCGTTGTGGCGACAAAGGTTACCCCTGCTAAAGGCAGTGCTCCTGCTGATAAAGAGAGGCATCCATCGACCTCTGAGCAACCCGAGGTTGCTGACTAGTTGTCTTCTAGGATTACTTTATATTTTTGCTTTTTTCTGTCTGTAAACTTTATTTTGCAGCTCGATGTACTTTTAATCCTTATCAACGAAAAGATTTCTTTTTCCCAGGGCACTGATTTTGTTTTTATTTTCGATGTCTTCTTATGTCTTGTAGTTGGTTGATGTAGAAGAGTATATTCCTGCCACATCTCAATTAGGCAAGACCCTTGGTCCTAATGTGAGTCCTCAGGTTCGCCAGGCCTTTGTTAAGCTTTTCAAATCCCTTAGGTCTAGGAATCAAAAGTATAAGGACCAGTCTGAGCTTGTGGCCAAGTTGAAAGACAGGCTCCAGGAGATGGAAGAGGTTGGTGCTTCAGTGTAAGAAGAGGTGAATGCGTTGATAGAAAAGCTTCTTGATGCTTCCGAGATCAACCAGGTTGGTGAGATGCTTCAGCAAGAAAATAAAGCTTTAAGGAAAAAGGTCTCGCATCTTAAGGAACATGCGTCGAGCACCGCTCCTTCAGTGTTGCAAGGCTCTTCATCAATGCAAGCTAGGGCTGGCTCGAGTGATGTTCCCCCTGTGCTGTGAGGTTCTTCATCGACACGAGCTAGGGCTGGCCCTAGCGATGTTCCCCTTGTACTGCGAGGTTCTTCATCAACACGAGCTGGAAGGAGCACCATGAGCCGAGATAGGGAAATGGAAGAGCTTCGAGAGAGGGAAATGGAAGATCTTCGTGGTGATGTCCACCGAGCATATGTGATCGCTGCTGGGCTTCAAAGGGATGTTACTCGGCTGCGGCACCTGTTTAAAAAAGGACCTCGGTGGGTATGGACCGACGGTTACAATCAGGGTTGGCGAGATGCTCCGACTAGGCTGGCAGAATTTGAGGAGCTCGCCTTCATCAGGGGGTGGTTGAGTGCATTGAAGGAGATGCAAGTCCCATGGAACTCAATGCTCTGGTATCACCATGAAATCTCCCCCTCTACTCGGATGCCCAATCCCTTTCGGAGAGATGATCAGTGGATACCCATCAATGCCATCCCTCGGCAGTTGTTGGAGTCGGATGCTGATGAAGTTGAGGAGGGGTTGGCCCCTCATCCTGATGATGGCTGAAGAGCCCAAGTGGATGATTACCTTGCTCAAAGGCCTCATCCTCATTAGTATTTTGCTAGTAGTTTCTCTGTGTATGTTTTGTAGTGTAAATGCTTTGAGCGAGTTCGCTGACTAAACATGTATCACCATAGTTGTAAATATAGTGGATTAATAAAATTTCTATTTTGGGCTAATTTAGCCGAGTAAACAAGTGCATTATATTCTCCAAGTTCTTACTCCTTAGTGATCTTATAAGTTTGTTTTGTCACGCAAGTGTCCTCCCAGTCCAGTATAACATCAAGATACCATTGTGCACCACTTTACCTTTTAGGTCATGTCATCACACTCCCTTAAGACTAAGTGTGGCAATTGGCAAGGACACACCTGGTGTTGGATATTCCATCCGATCAGGATTTTTTTTAACCAAAGAAGGTTTGGTGACCAGTTTAGATTTGGCCATTTTGCCTAAGGATCTCCTCTAGGGCTTCATATATTGCCAGGGGCGATGTCAAGAGGTCTTTTGTGTTTCATAACGACAACCTGAGGAGGGATAATTCCCTGCTATGATGTGATGATCAATGTGTCTCTTATTTGGAAAAGATGTGTGATAAAGCTCGTATAGCTGTTACTCATTAGAATGCAACCGTTTTAAATAATTTTCATTAATGACAAGGAAAACGAACTTCTAGTTCCATAACAAAAGAATAAAATAAAGATCTAAAAATAGAATCTCTTGAGATTGGCTGCGTTCCATGCTCGGGGTATCTCTCTGCCTTCCATCGTTTCCAAGTGATAGGTGCCCTGCAGATCGTCTCTTGTTATCTTGAAGGGTCTTTCTCAGTTTGGTCCTAGCCTTCCATCTGATGGTTTTACTGTGCTGCCCAGGACTTTCCTCAGGACGTAGTCCCCAACTCGAAATGTCCTTGGGTTGACCCTTTTATTGTAATGTCTTGTGAGTTGTTGCTGATAGTTCGCTAGTTTTACTAGGGCTAACTCTCGGCACTCGTCGGCTAGGTCAAGCTCAGGGAACAATGCTGCATCATTATAGCCCTGGTCGACAAGGTTGGATCTCATTGTTGACAAACCTGCTTCTAGTGGGATGACTGCTTCCATCCCATATGTCAGTGAAAATGGGGTTTCTCCTGTTGCTCGCCGTGGAGTGGTTCGTTAAGCCCATAGAATGTGTGGTAATTCATTTACCCATGCACCTTTGTCTCGTTCCAATCGCTTCTTTAATCCTTCGATCACAGTTCTGTTGGAATCCTCAGCTTGGCCATTGCTCTGAGGATAGGCCACCGAGCTGAAGTGGTGTATGATACCGTGTTCGTTACAGAAACTCTGAAAAGAGCCATTTTCGAATTGTGTCCCATTGTCGATGATGATGGTTCTGGGTATGCCAAAATGAGTGATTATATTTCTCCATATGAATCTTATCATATCTGCATCTCGGATGTTCTCCAGGGGTTCCGCCTCGATCCATTTAGTGAAGTAGTCGGTTGCAACCAACAAATATTTGCGATTTCCGGTAGCGGTGGGCAATGGTCCCACGATGTCAATTCCCCATTGGGCTAATGGCCATGGGCTGGTAAGTGATTTTAGGTCGCTAGCTGGTTGGTGGACCATAGGAGCGTGAAGTTGGCATTTCAGGCACTTGCGGACATATATCGCAGAGTCCCTTTGCATATATGGCCACCAATAGCCCTCCTTCATTGCTCGAAAAGCTAGAGACCTTCCTCCGATATGGCTTCCACAGACTCCCTCGTGAAGCTCATGTAGCACTTGCTCGATATTCCCTAGGTGAACGCATTGGAGGTAGGGTCCAGAGAAGGATTTCTTATACAAGTTGCCCTCTGGGGATAAGTGAAAGCGAGCAGCTTTGACTCTTATCTGGTGGGCGGTCTTCTTGTCATTTGGGAGCGTGCCATCCTTCAAATAATCCTTTAAGGGGTCCATCTAGCTGGGAACTGATCCCACCTGGAGTATCTGTTCCACGTCGGGTGGCTTACTGCCGCGGTTAATGCTCGAATGAGTGAGGAAATTGATGGGGATGGTTCTTTTTAGGTCGGAGTCGACTGCCGAGCTCAGGGCTGCTCGGGCATCAGCATGGCTGTTTTGCCCTCTGGAAAACTACTGGACATTGATTTTTTGGAAGCTCGCCATTAGTTTTTTCACTAAGGTGAGGTAAGCTTCCATTCTTTCATCTTTTGCATTATAGTCTCCACTTATCTGATTGGAGACTAATTGGGAATCGCCGAACACCTGTAAATGCTTTGCCCCCAAAGTGTGCGCCTTCTGGAGGCCAACTATTAGGGCTTTATATTCTACTTCGTTGTTGGAGGCTGTAAATCCAAGCCTGACTCCTTGTTTAAGGATTGTATTCTCTGGAGTAACGAGGACAATGCCTATCCCTGCCCCCTTTGAGTTGGAGACTCCATCAACAAACAATTTCCAGGCTTCCTCTGTCGTTTGGTTCTCCTTTTGCCTTGTTGGTTGGAAGGTTCCTCGCCCGTGAATTCGGCTATGAAATCAACAAGGATCTGCCCCTTGATTGCATTCCTTGGTTGAAATTGGATGTCAAATCGCCCGAGCTCGACTGACAATTTAGAGAGTCTGCCCGACAAATCCACTTTCCTTAGGATTGCCTTAAGGGGGTGCGATGTTAGGATGATGATAGTGTGGGCTTCGAAATAGTGCTTTAGCTTCCTCGAAGCCACTACTAGTGCAAAGGCGAGCTTCTCCAGTGGTAGGTATCTCTATTCGGCGTCAAGTAGGGTCTTGCTCGCGTAATAAACAGGGTGCTGGATACATTTAACCTCGCATATTAACACAAAGCTGACAGTGTGGCTGGAAATGGAGAGGTACATGTATAAAGAATCTGTTTGACATGGTATAATGAGCAGTGGTGGAGAGCTTAAGTAAGCTTTGAGCTCGTTCAATGCTCGCGAGCAATCTGGGCTCCACTCTACCGTTTTGTTCCCCTTTAGAAGCTGGAATAAAGGCTTGCATTTCTCGAAGGATTTAGAGATGAAGCGATTTAAGGCAGCGAGCATTCCAGTGAGCTTCTGTACGTCCCGGATCGTTCGAGGAGGTTGTACCCTGTTAATTGCATCGATCTGGTCTGGGTTAGCGTCTATGCCTCTCTTGCTGACCAAGTATCCAAGAAATTTTCCTGACTGGACACCGAAAGAACACTTGCTCGCATTAAGTTTCATTCGGTATTTCCTGAGGATTTCGAAGGTGTTTGACAGGTCTGAGAGGTGGTTTTCTTTCTTATTGCTTTTAACGAGCATGTCATCGATGTAGACCTCCATGGTGTTTCCCATCTGGTCTTTGAACATATTGGTGACCAACCGCTGATAGGTTGCCCCTGCATTCTTGAGCCCAAAGGGCATGACCTTGTAGAAGTATAATCCAACTGTCGTGATGAACACTGTTTTGTCCTGGTCTGGGGGATATAAAGGGATCTGATGATACCCTGAGTACGCGTCCAGAAAACTCATTCGCTCGTGAGCTGTAGTGGCGTCTACTAGTTGGTCTATTTTTGAGAGGGGGAAACTGTCCTTAGGGCACGCTCTGTTGAGGTCAGTGAAGTCGATGCAAACTCTCCACTTCCGGTTGCTTTTTGGAACCACTACTGGGTTGGATAACCAATTGGGGAATTGTACTTCCCGTATGGATGCTTCTTTCAGCAGTTTTTCAACTTCTTTTTCTACTGCTTTTGCCTTCTCGGGTGCGGTTCGCCGTGGTTTCTGGGTGATTGGTTTGAAGGTGAGGTCGACATACAACTGATGACAGACCATACTAGGATCGATTCCAGGCAGCTCGTATGGTTCCCATGCAAAAACATCTACGTTGCGTCTCAGCAGAGTTGTCAATTCCTTCTGTTCCTGGTCAGTCAGAGATGCTCTAATCAGGAGGACTCTATTACTGTTTCCATCTCTAGCCGTAACTTCTACCAGGTCCTCGATGACCTGTTCGGAGGGGAGGAGCCTGGTCTACTCTACTTCAGGTCTTCCGTACTTTAATTGTTATTTAGAAGGTGTCAGACCTTCTTCAACTTTCTCGCTGGGATGATCGACCTTCTTCTCGGGATTTGGTCGGATGGCTGCTATAAAACACCTTCTTACCATCACTTGATCGCCATGGATCTCCATTACTCCTCGCTCAGTTACGTACTTGAGTTTCTGATGGTAGGTCGAGGAGACTGCTTTCATTGCGTGGAGCCATCCCCCGCCGAGGATGGCTTGCTATGGCGAGTCGATGTCCACCACCAAAAACTCAATCATCTTGGAGACATTTCCCGCGCGAACTGGCAGTACAATTTTTCCCAGGGGCATAGTTATTTTTCCATTGAAGCCAACTAAAGGGACAATAGCTTCCTTTAGGTCGGCGACGCTTAACCTCAATTTTTTGAATAGGTCGAGATACATTACCTCGGATGAGCTTTCTTGGTCAACGAGCAACTGGTCGACGTCAAAGTTAGCTATTCTGAGGGTAATGATCAAAGCATCGTGATGTTGGGTTCTTACTCCCACCAGATCTTCATCTGTGGAAATACTATGCTTGTTATAGTTGACGTCATTTGCTCGTCGACGCTTTCCTGACTGTGACTTTGCTGGATCGATCTGAAAAGCTTGCATTACCGCTGTAAGTTTCTTCATCTCCATCTGAGCTGAATTTCCTTGGATCTTCTTGGCATCAGATGCCCCATGAATCACCGCGAACTCATGTCCAGCGTCATCTTCGTGCACGTTGTGAGCTCTCGCCTCTCTATTGGCAGCCACTTTCTCTTCCTTTTTCTCCACAAACTCGTTCAAATGCCCGGATTGGGTTAGCTCTTTGAGGTGGGACTTAAGAGCTTTGCAATTCTCAGTCTTATGTCCCCCCTCTTTGTGAAAGGAGCATCTCAGCGCATTGTTCCTTTTCATGGGATCTCCTCCCATCTTCCTGGGCCACTTGATGAATGGCTCGTCCTTGATCTTTGCGAGAATTTTGTAAATTGGTTCCTTGAAGACGGTGTTGACCGCCTGAAATGCTTTTGACACATCATTGTTGCCTCTGTTCTTGGAGCCATTTTTGCCCCCGTTCTTACCTCCCTTCTTCTGGTTCTCAGTTTTATCACTGCCCTTGGCAATGAGTTTAGCCCGACCGTTTTCCCCTGTACTGAGGCGGGTGACATCTTCCACCTTAGCGTACTTCTCGATACGAGCCATTAGGTCGTCAATAGTCATAGCCTCCTTCTTCGTCAATGACTGGTACATAAGGGAAGACTGGGTAACCCAATTTTAAGAGAGGCCACTGCCACTTGCTCTGAGAAATCCTCGACCTCGTTGAATAAATCCCAGTGCCTCTTTGCGTAGTCTCGGAGCGTCTCTTGAGGTGTTTTCTTCATCGTCAGCAAAGCATCCATCCTTTTGGGATGGGAGCTACTGGTAATGAATCGGGCCATAAAGAGCTCGGCCAGGGATTTGAAACTCCTGATGGATCGGTGGGAAAGCCTCTCGAACGACTTCTGTGCTACGTCACGCAGGCTCGAGGGAAAAATTCAGCACATTAGTGCATCCTGGTGGTTCCAGAGGGTCATGGACTGCCGGTACTGCCTGACGTGATCAATGGGATCAGTCTTACCGTCATAAATCTTGAACCTAGGAATGGCAAATTTCTTGGGGGCTTCTTCTTCTTTAATTTCCATCATGAAATGCGACTTCATCTGGGTTTTGAGAGCTCGCCTAGAGAGTTCTCGGGTCGATCTGGTACCGTGGTGGGCAGGATGTTGGTCCATCTCCCTTCGGACCAGATCTCGTATGTTCTCATTGCTGCGAGTAGGGCTCTGGTAACGATGAGCTTTTCGCAGCTACTCGCGTAGGTCATCGTCTGATTCGTCTCCCTCCATCTTCTGGGATCCTCTCCTAGGGCTCTTCCCTCGGCTGCGAGACTTGCTCGCATGAGGGCTAGGAGTGCGGTATGGACATCTCTTAGTGTCATGATGAAGTTCTCTCTCCAGTCTTTCTAGTCTCCTTTTCAGGTGAGCATTCTCAGCCTCGTATTTGCGGGAAGACTCCCTCTGCTCGTGCAGCCTTGCCTCATATGCATCAATCAGTCTGGATATCTGCGTGGACCTCGCTGGTCCTTGGCTTTCTTCTGAGACTGGCCTTTCTAAGAGAGCTCTCTGATCTGAACGTCAAACTTCAGATCTAATTCTACGAGGCATAGGTGGTTCTTGAATATCCCCTGCCTGGGGAGCATTGCTACTGTGACCAGACATTTTAAACTCCTTTCTTGGTGTGGGCTTTTCTTAGGGAAGATGAACATTTCCCACGGACGATGCCAATTGTGGTGACAATTATTATGCCACATAAATAGATAGGAGAAAGGCAATCACCAAGCAAGAGTAAGGAATATAGAAATTACATTGACTTCACCACCGTGGACGTAGGCACTTCTTTGTTGAACCACGTACATCCTTTGTTGTGTGATTGTCATTTTATATTCCTTACTCTTGCTTGGTGATTGCCTTTCTCCTATCTATTTGTGTGGCATAATAATTGTCACCACACTAAGAATGAACCAACTGGATATTCTGATTTAATTTAATAAATGACTGATCACCCAATACTTTATTAAGAGGGGTGTCACATTCTCATTGCTAGGGCGTTTAAGGATAAACGCAGGTGTAACCCTTATTAATGGTGATAACACAACAACAAAGATACTCGCAATGATGATGAATAAAATCAAGTATAATGAATAAACTCACGTGTATAACTGAATGATTGATAATAAATGTAAGTGTTTTGTAGTAAATGAACCTCAGAGAAATCTAGATGGAGGAAGAGAGAAGCAAGCACTCTGAATACATCTCTTTTAGGCAGCTAAACGATAAGGTATTAAGGAATAATAGTCAAAACTCAATAAATGCTTATGCTCTTAGAAAGATCTTTGGAAAAATAATTAATGGTAAAGGATAAAATATTTAGTTTGCAATAATTCTCTCAAAGCCTAAATATCACATGGTTTGTTAAATGGATAAAAAGGGTATATATATGCTCTACTCACATGTGTGGAACATCAGGTGCATTAATTATTGGTCAGTCCACCATACCTAACAAGTCAAATGCATTAAATGTTGAATGAAGTCTTGAGTGACTAGTCGCTATGTCAGATGATGCCAAAGTGTGTACAGACAAAACTAGCCAGTTGCTTGCCAAACCTTCAATGTTTGAGGTCAATTTGATTTGACATGTGTCAGGTATAGTATGACGTTGCATATATCTTTTTTGGAAATATACTCTTTTTTATGCCAAAACTCAATGGAAAATAATCGAGTAAGATCAAGGTTATTCTCTCATGGTTGCCCAAGTAGTGCTCAATTGGGCTAAGGTATAACTCTTTTATGTCCTGGAATAAGTTTAGGTGTAGTTTCTCGAGAAATTATCATTCGAGATCAGCCAATTATTTTACTTGGTGTATCTAAAATGGTTGAATCATGTTTAACGAAGCCTTGATCCTCATCCTGCAAATATGTTCCCTCAGAGATCCTAAGTGATATTGTTAGATAGAGAATAAAAGCCCTTGCATACCCTGCAAGATATGGTCCATCGATGGTATCGAGTAACCTCATCTACATATTATGACATAACACATAAATTACATGAAAATAGATAAAATGCATAGTTTCGCAACTAGATTCTTCTGGAAGTCTTCCTTAATATTTTATTAATATCCACTCTGCCTTGATTTTGAATCATTTGGATTAAATCCTCACACTGGTAACAACCCGTATGCTCGGATACACTAGGTTACCTCTATTCGCACTCACATTTTAAAATCGCAACTACCAAATGATATAAACCTATAAATATCCAATACCGGTATGAGACCTGATAGAACTAATAATGTTATTAAGTACCCAACTACATACCAAATAAAATATACAAAATTACCTAGATTGACCCCTTAGTTTATAAAAAAATCATAAAATGACCTTAAAAATTTCAAAACTTTGTTTTAACTTAAACTAACCCTAACCCTAAAACGTATTTACATAAATAACCCATAATACAGGAAATTACCACAATTACCATGACCTACCCTTATAAGTTTGTAAAATTACACTTTAGCCCCTAAAACTTTCAAAGTTCATGAAATAGCCTAGATACTCAAACCTAAACCACCTAGGGACTAAATACATAAACCAAAATAATCTTACTAAGATCACTGCTGAGATAAAATCCACTTTGGCAACCATATAAGCTTGTGGCATATGAAATCACATGCAAAACCATCGGTACCCTGATAAGCACCCAAAACTATACATTTTATATCCCGAATATACGTATTTTTGTTGCTAATTCTCGATAATTTAGGTCTTATGCACTTAAATGTTTATTTTGTGGGTCAAATTGTGCATTGCAGAGTTCAAACGCTCAAATCAAGGCAATTGTGCAAAAATGGTGCTAAATACCTTGTCCCATAACCCTAGCCTACCCCAACCCGAACCTAAACCAGTCCCTAAACCCACCTAAACCCTGTCCCGAGCCGTGTGTGTTTGATTTGTTCCCTTTTGTATTTTATTTTATATTTTTAATTTTTAATTTTTAATTTGAGTCATTTTTATTTATTTTAGATTTATTTAGAATTTTTAGGATTTATTTTCTATTTCTTTTAATTTAATGTTGTTTTATTTTGATTTTTAGTTTTTATTTTATTTTAGGATTAGTTTTTTTTAGTAATTCATTTATTTTAGTTTTATTTGGATTTTCATTTTTTTAGGTCTTTAGTTTTTATTAGATTTTTAGTTTTATTTTATTAGGATAAGTTTTAGGAATTTATTTTTCTACTTTTATTAGTTTATTTTTTTAGGACTTGTGTTTTAATTTTTATTTTTAGGATTTAATTTTTTTAGTTTATTAGTTTTTGTTAGTTAGTGTTATTTTTCTAAGGGTCACAATTTAAACACACACACAACACCTAACTCACTCACACCTAATTACCCTACAACCCACTCATACCACACTATCCTACACCTCACATAAACACAAACCCCCCAACCACACATTTACTCTCCTACACCCTCACCCACACTAACACCCCACCATTCATCTTCTTCCCCAAACACTAAACCCATTTATCTCTCCTCTCCCATCCCTCCATTAACACGACCTTATACCACCATAACCACACAACCCATTCAGCACAACAGTTCCACCACTCAGCCCCAACCCGCTGCAGCTCCGGTGACCTACCCGAATACCTCCAAACCCGGTCGCATCCTCACCCCTTATAACTCCTGCTTCGGCACGTTTCCCACCATCGCCGCCAGCTAGTGCTGTCTAGCCCCTGGCCCAACTCCCTTACCCCTCGCTTAACTCTAACTTGAGGCAACCCCTACCAAACCATTACCACCAACCATCAAACCCGTCGCTGTCAACACCGTCCGATCCTTACCTCCATCCTCCATACCCGCGCCGATGAAACCCGAAACCAAACACCCACCTACTCGAATCCGACCAGCTTCTCCAGCACCATACCTGATACCCCTCAACCCGGATCCCAAAATCGACCCTACCACCCTTTACCCGCCACCTCATAGACCTATTTTCGAGCCCCCTGACCCACTAACACAACTGCCTGAACACGACCCCTTCATCCCAACGATGACCACAAACCCGCGAACCTCACTCCACAACCCGGATGCTACCATGCCTGTTTCGAACCCGGATTGCCATATACCCATCTCCCAAAACCGTGATTCCACCCCTATACCAACAACCCATTTACATCCACACTCACTTCCCAAGCCAAAAACCAAAATCGTGCTTCTACCTGCTTCTAAAATCCCAAAGCCAAGACCAAGTCAACCTATTAAAACCCACTTAAAATCATTTTACCCAAATACCCCCAACTACCACTTCTACCCCAATTACCCAAAATAACCCTTAACTAAATCTGATTTGCTTTATTCCAATCCCCTCACCCACATGACCTCACACCTCTCTTACCTCATGTGTACACACCCCATTTTCATGCACATTAAACCTTCCCAAAAATACCCCTTATCCCCATGCGTGCCATGCATCTACTATAAAAGAAGACTCAAGACCCCATTTGAAGAGAGGAAAATATCATAGAAAAGAGAGAGAGAGAGTTAGAGTAGAAAATTAGGTAGAGAAACATTTTGTAAATAGTTTTAGTTTTATTTTCTTTGATATTTGTGAGGAAAATTTTTGTATGAGATTTTATTGAGTGGGTATTATTCCAAACTACTTGGATGATCAATTAAGAGGGTTGTATACTTCAAATTGGAGGATTGGAGTCAATTAAATTCAAGAGATTGGTTTGATTGTTCTTCTCTTTTCTCTTTTGTATTAAATGCCTATTAATTATTTGATTATCATGCTTCGTATTATGTTAGGCTAAATACCCTTTCAAGGGGTGGGGGGAACCCTTATTTGATGTTATTTTAGTTTAATTAGTTTGATTACTTGAAAATTCCCTTTGAATATTAATTTTGATCCCTCACCCTTACATTTACGCCTCGAGAGAGGGTAAATGATTTTTGAGAGAAAATCGAAATTCTAGTTATAATACTCATTTTAGATTCGAACTAGAGATAGGGGTTTCTTAAGTGGGGTATTATTACTTGAATTTCATCTCTATTTTTATTTTCTAAGATTTACATAAATTTTAATCGATCGATCCTAGCGGGTGATTAATTAAAAGGAGTGTAGGTCTATTTTCTAGAGTTGTGGGGTATTAAACTTAATTTTCTAAAAGATTACTATTATAATTACACTTGCAACGAGAGTTGATTTATAAATTTGATATTAATTTGGGAGAATTCAAATAATTAAATTAATTAATTAGAATAGCTAAAATTTGTGGTGTAGACCCACTCCTTGATTGTTCTCACAATTATTTACCTCACTTTATCTCTTATTTTAGTGTTAGACCTTATTTTTCACTTTTAGTGACTTTCTAGTTAGTTGTTTTCATCTCGCAATTTAGTTTAGTCTTATTTCACCTCACCTCACCCAATTGTTTTAATATTGAAAAAGCTGAAAAAATAGAAAAAGCAAAAGCCCAAAAAAGAAAATAAAATTGAATTACAATTGAATTTGTCTCTTGCTTACCCCCTTGATGTGGATTGATACCCTTACTTACCTCTACACTTGAGATTGTTATATTTTGTAGGTAATTTGAGGATTTTTGATTGACTTGGCTTTCAACAATGACATACACACAAAAAGCTAGATATCATACCCATAACTCCTTACACCAAAACTCTAATAAGTGCCATTTGAACTACTCCTCCCGATCCACCAATCACCTCTCCTCCATATCTCTATTAACATTCCTAGTTACCACTGCAAAAATGTCCCTTTTCACTTCTTAAAATCAAAGCTCAAATTTAGGAAATTTTAATACCCAATCAATTTGTGTTAAAATTAGTTCTTTTGATTTTGTTCCATTTGTACACCAACCTTGAATAATTTTTAGCATTTACATTTTATGTTTTATGCCATTGAAGCTTGAGCTTCAATGGTGGATTTTGTGTTCATGTCCTTTAGCTGGTTTCAAGGTGGGAAAATTCGAACTCTAGGTTTCAGGAGGCTTGATGCAATTGCTAATATGTACATAAAATATTTTAGCTACCTCAAATAACCATTTATATTTTCCGACTTGAACGTTTTCAGAGAGAAAATTCTTTCTATAAACCATAAGTAAAGACCTCAAACAAAATCCATTTTCCCTATTGTTACCCAAAAACATAATTATGCTCATGCCATGGATCGAATTTAAGCACCAAACCATGAATATTAGGTCAAACTCTGGGCATTTTTTCAGAAACTGGTTACAGATCTGTAGGCAAACTCAATCTATAAAACTTATACTTTCATAATCCTCATGAAAAATTAGAAATATTAGATTTTTAATGAAGTAAAATGATATTCTATACAACCCATAATTCCTAGTCAAAAATTTCAAACCCTAGAATCAATGGATGAAGGTAGGGAATGAAATGGCTTACACACGCGCGAGTGGGGTCAACCAGTTCGCGTGTGATGTTTGAATGTGAGTGTGAGCGTGACCAATTAAAAAAATATGAAGTTTTTTTCAAAAAAATTATTTTATTTCTCTGGTCAAAATGGTATATGATAACAACAAAAACTATTTTCGTAAAAACCTTAGAAATGAAATAAAAAAGATAAAGGTTACTTTGGGCATAAGATCCTAAACTTTTAATTTAGACCCAAAATTTCATATATAGATTTTTGAGTATATGAGGGACAAAAATATCTATTACACCCAATTTCAAATATGACTGTAAACCTAGCTAATTAAAACAAATCAAAATTTTATTTTAAACCCTAAGGTTATTTTCATTACAAAAATGAATACATTATATTACTGATTTTTTTACAAATATTGTCTTACCTATTTTATTTTATTGTAGACAACCCCAGTTCCCAGCTTTTACAGGATGAATCAATTTAAAAAACAAACCCTTATCCAAGTTGGTAACTTATATTTCCGTAATATTTTAGCACTTACCTTGATTATGCCAGTTGTTCATATCACTTTTGGATAGCCCCATAATCTTATTCTCATTTGTTAACTCATTTTGTGTAGTTCACAATATGTTAAACTTGATTCGATTTTAAAAACCCCATGTTCTTTTTGGGTAGATAATTTCAATTAAATCTGATTTCATTAAACCCTTTTATAGCATACATTATAACTAAGGAATAAACTACAGTTCTACCCATGGTAATGTTATTAAGTTATAGGACTCAAGGTATTGGGTGCCTAGTTTTTCTTACCATACGAATGTCGCCCTTCGTAGTCTGGTCTCAGTAATTTTATAAGACTACAGTTACTTTACATCAAAATCTATATTTGATGATTGTTATCTTGTATTTCTTATTAACCCTAATCCTCTATGACTGGATAATTATTGGTTATCTTTTTTTAGAACTATTCAAAACTTTACCCCTTCTGGAGTGCCAGCCCAATCAGGACAACGAAGTGTTCAAAAAAATACCCATTTTCCATCTTCAAGAACTAGAAGAACGTTATTCCTGGAGGCTTCTCAATCTAGACGTACTGACTCATATCGTACTGAAAGATCTAGTGATCCTTCGTATCAACCAGGCCAGACTTCATTAGTACGAGCTACTGATTCCCATCGAAATGTCACTCTCACTCCAGAAAGGACTAGTGCTCTAGAAAGGTTGAGTAGAGTCTGTTCTTTTGATCGATTGGGCCCTAGGAGGAATATAAGTCCTCCTAGGATTGCGTCGAGGAACTCTCAACGACCATACGACCTAAGGGAAGGTTTTTCCCAATCACGCCCAGTAGCCCATAATGAAAGATCCCAAGAGAAAAAATCAACGTGATTAGTTGCTCGAACAAATAGGCCCAAGGTGGGAAACGATGCGTGAAAAGGTTCTATTCAAAGGTTAGAGAAAAGATTAGGGGAGATGGCCAAGGCCAAGAATCCTCTACAAAGAAATTTTATCCAAGGGACACCATTCGTACATGCAATTGTGGATTTTCCCACACCATCAAAATTCAAAGCTCCTATGGTGACGCCTAAATATGATGGAAAAACTGACCCTATCCTTCATATAGAACAATACCAAGCTGCTGCCGATATCTATGGGGTTCCAGACGCGATGAGATGTAGGGAATTTTCAGGAACTCTCACCGGATCAGTCCAGATATGGTACAATAACCTTCCTCGGGGGAAGATCGTAACTTTTCTTCAGTTGGCAGAGCTTTTCATAGGGAATTTCTGTTTTTGAGCAAAACCAGTTAAACGAGTAGCACACTTACTGAGTGTTAAACAGAAGCCAGAAGAAAGTACCAGGGACTACATTACTCGTTTTAATAATGAGAAACTTGAGGTCATTGATTACGAGGATAAAACAGAAATTACTGCTCTGATGAGTGGACTATTACCAGATAAGTTGTACTATACTTTGGCCAAAGATCCACCTAGGACCATGGAAGAACTGATGGCAAAGACAGCCAAGATAATGAACGCTAAGGAAACTATGGTTGCGAAGAAGAATACAGACACCAAGGAGACCAAAGTAGAAGCTGGTAAAATCGAGAAGAAGGATCAGAAGAATAATGGTGGCAGTAAGCAGTCGAAAGTCAAGCAAGTATTAGAGCAGATGAGGAAGTATGGAAATTATACTCCCTTGAAGGTAAATATAAATCACATTATGGAGGAGGTCAAGAATAGAGAGGAGTTAGCCTGGCCAGGGAAAATGAAGGCAGACCCTGACAAAAGGGACAAGTCCAAATATTACAAATTCCACAAAGACCATGGTCACACGACCAAACGTTGCATAACTCTCCAAAATGAAATTGAAGCACTCATCAGGTGAGGAAGACTGGCCAAGTATGTTAGTCGAGAAAATAGTGGAAAGACCAGCGACCGAGGAAGGCAAAGATCTAAATCTCCTCGTCGAACAAAACAAGACAGGTAGAGTTATCACGAAGAAGATCCAGAGGATGGCCCCGATCTCCCCAAAAGACCAAGACAACCAAAACGCGAGGTATTTTCAATCCATTTTAGGTCATTTGAATGTAATGTCATTACAAGTGGAGATGCAGGAGGTGGAGATCTAATTGCGGAGAAAAAAGCTTACCTAAATGAGGCTCAAGCTTGCTCGTACATACAGCGAATAAACTTGGCTGAAGATGATCGCCCGAGAAAGGTAAATAAGGACAAATTGGTCATTGGGTTCTCTAAGAACGACCCGGAAGGTGTACTATATCCTCATGATGACCCATTGGTAATCAAGATGAGAATGAAGGAAGTGGTGATTTCACGAGTACTAGTGGATAATGGTAGCTCGGCAGATATCATGTTTTACCCATGCTTTGACAGTTTGAATCTGAAGTTAGCCCAGTTGGAGCCCTATCATAGGCCCCTCCTCGATTTTATTGGCGAAAAGGTTTTTCCACTTGGGACGATAAAGTTTGATATGCTTATTGGTACATGGACCGCTTGTCGAGCAGAAAGGGTATGCTTTTTCGTAATGGATAAAAATGTCCAATCAGCTTATAATATCATCATGGGAAGGGTAGGTCTGAAGAAATTCGAAGCAGTACCATCTACTGTACATCAATGTTTAAAATTCCCAACCAACTTTGGAGTGGGAGTGGTGAAAGGCGACCAAAAAGTAGCTCGAGAATGCTACTATTCATTTTCATAACAGGAGGAATGCGAAGAGTCCCGAAAGAAGACTATTACTTATCAAGTGGATGAAATAGAAGATGCAGAGATTGAGACATTAGATCCTAGAGACGAGTCTCAGCTCGTGAAGGGCCAGGTCATGGAAGCTACCGAAAATCTCATTCTAAATGATGAACACCCAGAACGAATAACCCAAACTGGTGCGTCATTGGATGAATTGATAAAAAGGAACTGATAGCATTTCTAAGGCGCAAAAAATAGACTTTTGATTGGAGTCATGAAGACATTCCAGGGATAGACCCGAGTTTTCTGTGCCACGAGCTCAACGTAAACAAGGAGGTCAAGCCAGTAAAGCAGCGAAGAAGGGTGTTCAGCCCTGAAAAGAACCAAGCTATACAGGAAGAAGTAGAGAAACTGCAAAAAGCCTTTTTTATTGAGGATGTCAAATATCCTGATTGGCTAGAAAATGTGGTGATGGTGAAAAATAAAAACAATAAAGGGAGGATGTGTGTGGACTTCACTGATCTTAATAAAGCCTGCCCAAAGGATCATTTTCCTTTGCCTCGAATCGATTAACTGGCGGACGCTACTTCGGGGCATGAATTGTTGAGTTTCATGGATGCTTATTCTAGTTATAATCAGATTAAAATGAAGCCCGAGGATAGGGAAAATACCTCTTTTATAACCCCAAGGGGAACTTATTGCTATAATGTTACGCCTTTCGTACTTAAAAATGCAGGTGCAACATATCAGCGGTTGATGAATAAGGTGTTAATAGAGAAAATTAGTCATAACATGGAGGTTTATGTCGAAGATATGCTGACGAAGAGCAGGAAAGCTGCTGATCATCTAGTTAACCTAAGTCAGACTTTTGAAAAACTAGAGAAGTATAAAATGAAGTTGAATCCCACTAAATGCATATTTGGGGTGAGAGAAGGTATGTTTCTCGGATATATTATTAACCAATGAGGTATTTAGGCGAACCCTGAGAAGATCAAAGGCCTATTGGAACTACGATCTCCCACTACGAAGAAGGAAGTACAAAGTCTCACAGTGCGAGTTGCAGCACTAAACAGATTTGTGTCGCGAGGAACAGACAGATGCCTCCCATTCTTCAAAACACTCCAAAAAACTTTTAAGTGGAATGATGAATGCGAGGAGGCCTTTCAAGAGTTGAAGAAATATTTGGGGACACCTCTATTGTTATCTAGACCGGTGATGGGAGAAAGATTATACTTGTACCTGGCAATCCCAGAGAATGCGATTAGCTCGGCGTTATTAAGGGTGGAGGACGGAGTACAAAAACTGGTATACTACACCAGCAAGGCCTTCCAAGGAGCAGAGATTAGATATCCAAGACTGGAGAAGTTGGCATTAGCACTTATCGAAGAAAAAAGAAGGATGAGGCCATACTTCCAAGCCCATACTATAGTGGTGTATACTGATATACCATTAAGACAAGTCCTGCATAAATCGGAGAAATCAGGAAGATTGATGTACTGGGCAGTAAAACTTGGTGAATATGACATAGTTTATGAGCCTAGATCGTTGCTCAAAGGGCAGGTAGTAGCAGATTTTATCGCAGAGTTTACTCACTCTGATACCTCCCAAGAGTAGGAGTTTAATACAGACCAACCCGTGGATGTTACGGGATCATCAAACTTAACTCCCGACCAACTTCTATCAGTGGACGATCAAGAAAAGATAATCAACGAGCAGCGAGAAGTTCCAGGGGAGGACAAAAACATGCATCAAATATTCCATCAAGGAACTCTGTCTGATCAAGAGTTTGATAATGAAGTACCTCTATGGAATCTGTATGTGGATGGCTCTTCATGCACTACAGGTAATGTAGCAAGAATTATTTTAAACAGTCCTGATGAGATTGATATAGAATATGCTCTGCATTTTCAGTTTAAAGCCTCCAATAATGAAGCATAATATGAGGCTATTATCGTGGGGCTAAGTTTAGCCAAAACCATGAAGGCAGAGCAGGTCGTGGTGTTCAGTGATTCATAGTTAATCGTAAATCAACTGATGGTACTTTTTCTTATAGCCTTGATGTAAAAGTGTTGTAGATTCTTTTTACTGATGTTGAAGCTCCTCGATCGTTCCTTGAAGATCTTCAATCATCTCGTAGTAGGCCACATTGTTATCTACAGCACGATCAAGTAAGCACTTCAATACTGGTAAGCTTCAACTGCTCGGTCAGAAGCACCTGATTCGAGGATGTCAGCTATCTGGGCCTCATTAAGGTCTGCATGACCATATTTGAAATATTCATTGCATTTCTTCATCAACTCTGTATCCTGAGCTGATAAGAGCTCCATCCTGGCCATAAACTAGCAAAGAGAAGAATAAAAAAATCAACCATGGTGCGAACAGAGCAAGTAAGAGAGAAATTCCAGACGAACAACTGAAGTTTAAATTTTATTCATCATAATAAAGGAAAACATAGTTCAAGGTTACATTCACAAAAATAGCAAAACAAAAGACCCGAGCAACTTTACACCTTCTCCTTATTTCCTACAACTTCTTCAGATGGTTTGGATGAAGGGGTTGGTTTCTCGGAGGGCAAGGGCAGCTGCTCGGTAGATGTGCTAGCTTGTTGGACTTCCTTTGAGGGTTGGGAAACAACAACAACATGGACCTGATCTCCTATCATCAAGGAAGACTCATCTGAAGATGCTTCATCGTCTTCTTCTTCTCTAGGAGGGGGAGGAGGGCCATGAGTATGCTGCTGGAACAACTCAGAATTCTCTGCAACCTTCAACTCCTTCAAGGTTGCTACCCATCCATCCTTAAAATATTTAACACTGGCATATTCCATTTGAGAATAAATAACATCCAGGCCCTTGTTCCAACCCTTGTCCCAACCAGCACTAAAGGATTTTTTAATAGCAGCCTTCCTTTTAGCTTTTTCCGAGGAGGTCCTTTCTCTAAGGATCTCCTCGACAGACTTCTATTTTTCTTCTAATTCTATCTTATGTCACTCGGCATCTTGGAGCTTGGCAACATTTTTCTCAGCAGATTTAAGCTTGATCTCAAGCTCCTCTTTACTTTGATCGGCCTCCTTCAATTTCTTCTCCAGCTCTTTGGAGGCAGTCACAGCTTGATCTTGGTTTGCTTCAACAGACTTGAATTGCTTCTCCAAAGCATCTTTGTCTTCCTCGTACTTATGATGAGATTCCCTCAAAGACTGGGTTAGTCCAGCAAAAGCTTCTTCTACCCCACCCGAGGAGCTGGAAGCCCTGATGGCTTCATCCTTCTTCAAAATACTATTGAAGCAAGTCACAAGCTGAAAAAAGGAAGAATTTTATGTCAATATATGAACATATTACTGGAAATAAAGGACTCAGACTAAAGACACTTACTGAAGTAATGTGTTGAGCAACAAATGTAGTAAGTCTCTCACGATAAAAGGTGTCTTCAACACCTTGGAATTCTGGAACAGTCCAGGATCTTATCAAGCCCATAGCAGAGCTCGGAGGAATAAGAGCTGGAACACTACCTTCAACATTTGAAGGTTGAGATATAGGTTCAGCAGGTCTCTCAGAAGAACTTCTTTTTAATCTCCTCAGAGGAGTAGGAGCATTTTCAATTAAAGGAACTGTCTCTGTTGGTAGAATGACAACAGTCTCACTCGAAGGTGAGATGATAATAGTCTTAATGGAGGCACAAGGGGCTTCTTGCCAGCTTCCTTGGCAGCAATAGAAGGAGGTACATATTTATTCTTTGTCCCTTCATCTGGGACATCTTGTTTACTCTTCTTTGCCTCATCGGTGGCAAAGGCAGACTTGTCAAAAAAGGCAGGAGCTTTCCTCATCTTCATTAGATCAGTAATAGTAATACTCAAGTCAGAATAAGAACCTTCCACACTGGTCTCAGAGGTTGGTACCCGATCAAGATCAACTACCACAGGACGAGCAATGAAATACGAGGTGTAACTTCTATATTGCAACAAATAAGAGGCATATCTAATATGCTCCCCAGCAACAAATTGATGCAAACCCCAGATATGTTTTAAATGCTTTATATTAAGCTCGATTTCTTTTGGATGTTTTCTTTTACTGTCAACTGTAACAAACAAAATCAAATTTCAGTGATGCATTTCATCGAATATAAAGAAAACAAGATTTCAAAAATGAAAACAACCTATCCCATTGCCATAAAGCGGACACCTGGGACCTTGGTACACGTCATCTCCACTTAATGGAGGGTGTTGACAATTTTTCATCACAACCCCATGATCAAAATAATCCCTATTGTCATCGAGAAGATTGACAACTAACACTCTATTCGAAAACCTAGTTTTTAAATAGAAAGTATTGTCACTAGTGACCCATCTATAGTAATACATAATTTCTAGAATTACCAAACGAGTTCCATGAAGTTGATTCAACCTATGTACTCCATTAACTACCCTCCATGTATTTGGAGCTACTCTTACAAGTACAATATCGAAATATTGGTAAAACTCCAAACACAGGGGATTTGGCGGGAAAGAAAAATCACACTCAGCTACAAAAAGACTTGGGAACCAGTGTCCATCCGCCAAAGAAACTAAATCACAAGGATAAGAAAGTTCTTCCAAAATAACCCATGAAGGGATTGAAAAGTCATACCGAAACTTATTCAATGATTCAACAAGATAAACCATGATGAATAAAGTAAATAAAGAAGAGGGAAGAAAACATTACAGAAGAAAGAGAGATCAGTTGACAATGAACGATGGAAAGAACGAAGGCTTAAGATAGAGAGAAGATGAATAGTTCAGAGATACAGATTTGAAAAGTGAAAGACGATAGGATTTCTATCGCACTTAAATACTTTACCTCAGGAATAGAGAAAAGTAATGATTACAAGGGAAGACGTTTGCGTTTTCGATGGCTAAAAGAAGAAAAAGGCACAAATATCGAAGTGATCGTGAAAATTCAAAATATTTATGAAGCCTAATATTATGCATTCAAAAAGGAATTATATACAAGGAAAGTCTTCCTAAAATTCAAGAATAATAGTAATCCAAGCAATTTCAAGCAAAATATTCCACACTTTCCTTCAACCTCAACTGTGAAACATTGGGGGCTTCTGTTGATACCATCTTTAATCTGCTGACATGGACCAATCACTTGAAGACATGTGTCAACCTACATGGAAAATACAAATACTTTAGATGAGAAACTTAAGCGTACCGAGCAATTCAGAAACTCCGAGAAACTTAAGCGGTCCGAGCTACTTAGCGTGCAGAGCATCCAAATCAAGAGAATCAAAAGACAACTACTCATTAAATGTGCATTATTATTATACAGATGTATATGTCTACTAGATAACAGTGCATTATCCTTTCATAGGTACAACCTCAAGGCTATAAATACAATGTAACCTCTTCATAAGAAGGGGACTTTGGATCTCTTGGTAAACCTATTATCGGGATTCCAAATAAACAGTCAGCAATACGAAAACAGTGGACGTAAGCCATTTTCATCAGGCAGAACCACTTTAAAAATCCTTTGTCTTATTAATTTATTTATCTGTAATTGATTAATTAGAGGTAATCTAGTTTTTTACATCAACACCCGTGTCTATGTCTTCTCTCCCTTCTCCTTTATATATGTATTGTACATGTCCTCTCCCCATTGGACAATATACTATGGAGCTGGATGATCTCGCATCTATTCTTAGGATCTGGTAGTGGTGGACGCTGGTCCTTATCTTGTTTGCCACTCTTCCTTAGAGTGTGGCATAAGGTATTTTCCATTGTTAGGGATTTTAAAGTGTTGATATGTTTACATTATAGACTTTACCCAATTTATTTTTGTGCCCGTATGTTTGGGCATTTTATATTCGGTATTGATATTACTTGTGGATCCTATAATTGCTATGGTGTGTTTTGGTTACACTAGTGGGAGTGTACATGTTTACTTTATTGCATTTATTTTGTTTTTGTTTTTGTTTCTAGTACCAACATATTGAAAATTTAACCGAAAGTTTAATTTGGGCATATCTAATCGAATTAGATTTAATAAGAGGGGTTTTCATAGTTGGTATCAGAGCACCCGAGTTTTAGATCTTTTAGCAATCTGAGGGCATCCATCACATTTTTTGCACAATATTTCTTTGATACTTAGAGCTTTACGACTAGGTTTTGTATTCTATGACTTCAAGGACGATTCAAGCCACTTATTCGACACGACCGAATGTGCGTTCCTGAGTGCATGGGAGGGGTTCCTTGTTTGGATTTCTCTTGCGAGATGCTCCACGCATGAGGGTTTCTTTTTATCAAGAATTAGTACTTTTGTCATGATATATATCCATCACTTTAAACCATTGCACCCAATTACATATACGATATATGATTTGAACTTTTCCTTATAGTTCTCATATGATTACTCTCTTTAAATGAGGAGACGTAGTGGTAGACTGACATGAGCAGCAGGACAGGTGGGGGCCTTGGATCAGTACTCTCCACCCACATAGAGGACAATATGATGTTTTTCTCAGGTTGACTTGATGGGCATAGCACAAGTTGTAGCTGTAATAGTAATAAGAACACTTTCGGTGCCAACACTAGCCTTTGTACTATCTATTGTCATCATACCACTTGTAGTGGACCAGTTAGATCCATAGGTGCCTTTAGTTGTGTAGACCACCTTGGCATCTATTGTAAATGGGTTTGATAAGAGGCATTCGCCTTCGTTCATTGGTGATGTGGGTCCGTTAGAAGAGCTTCCGTGGAAGCTAGACATATGCATACATTTGAAATTGGTTGACTACACAAAGGTGGTGCATAAACAAATTTTAGCTATCTTTCATCTGATTGGGGAGGTGTTATGCTGGTGGGAATCTATTACTTCCATAGCTCAATGGGATGTTATCCATATTGCTGACTTTTGGGCATTTTTTAAGGCGAAGTTTATGCCTCCTGCGTAGCGTGTGGCTTTAAGGAGGAGGTTTGATATTTTGAAGTAGACTGGTTCAGTTTTTTAGTAAAGTGAGAGTTTACATCATTGGCAGAGTTATCTCCCGAGGTGTAGAAAGATGAGGATTTGAAGACTCAAAGGTTCATTGAGGGGTTATCTTATCCAATTTTGGGGGTCTTGCTTGCGAATCCATGTTTCGATAGCTACGAGGTAGAGGTGAATTCAACATTGCATCACTGAAATGATCACTCTGAGCATGTGGTACACAAGAGAGGGGTGACCGATCAACATGTTAGGCTCTAAGAGGCGTAGTTATGGGCCAACAGGTTCCACAGGGGGCCAATAGGCAGGAGGCCATTAGAACAAGAGATTCATAGGTTGTTACCATGGGAAGAAGGCCTAGGGCCGACAAGGTTAGGCCATTCAGGCTCCTTCGATTCAAATAATTCGAGGTCAAGGTCATCCGCATCAAGGCCAGGGCCATAAAGGGAAGGTCCAATAGGACCACCAAGGTCAGGGTGCGAGAGATCAACATCTAGCGAATCCACCCAACATTGAAGATTTAGTGAACCAAGCATGATATGGGGGATCCATTATATGATTCTAGTTCAGCGACACTGGACACATGAGGAAGGCTTATCCCCGATTACAAGAGCACGTAGGTAAATCATAACAGCAGTAGATGCTCCCATTTTCACCACCATTTTTGGCATTTCTATCTGCACCAGTGGCACCAGTTCGGTCGTAGTTGTACAATGGGCGTGTATTTGACATTCAACCTGTTCAGCCACAGGTGCGACCACCTACGATTCAGGTTATGTTTTCTGTATAGATTTCTCATACTAGAGTATTGTTTGACACTGGTACATCACACTCATTCACTAGTTATTGGTTTTCTAGGCCGTCAGGATGATAAACGTAGCAGAGTCAATAGTCACCCATGTGAGTACACCTTAGGGTGGTACGGACCTTTGCCACATTTGTAGAGAGGTCGCAATTGAGATTAGGGGACTTCACTTTTTTTTATCAATTCTATTTTGATTGAGATGCATACCTATAAGGTGATTCTAGGTTTTGATTGGTTGTCTGTGTATCACGACCATATTGATTGTTGTGGGAGTGCGATCGCATTTTCCATTCCTGGTGAGGAGATGTACCTGATAGCATTGCCTGGTCTGGAGGGTGGATCTAGCACACACCTATGTTTACATCAAGGAGGATTATCTTGATGGGGTGTCTGTTTCTTTTTATTTGATCCCTATAGTGAGGGAGTTCGTGAACAGTTTAGCTAACATTCCTAGTTTATTTCTATCCCGCGAGATAAAGTGTTGCATAGAGTTAACGTCGGGCACGCGATCGATTTTCAGAGCCCCGTACCACATGATAACCTTTGAGACGAGGGAGTTTAGGGAGAAGATTCAACATCTATTGGGCAAAGGTTTTATCCATAGAGTACCTCCCCTTGGGGAGTTTAAGTGCTATTCATAAAGAAAAAGGATGGTTCACTTCGATTGTCCGTCAATTATTGGGAGTTGAATAATGTGACGATTTGGAATAAGTATTTATTACCTCACATTGATGATATGTTCAATGAGTTGAGGGATGCTTGATTATTTTTTAAGATTGATCCGCGCTCTGATTGTCACCAGTTGAGGATTTGGGAGGCAGAGGTCCCTTAAAAAGTGTTACTAACTCGATATGGTTCGTACGAGTTTCGAGTCTCGCCGTTTGGCTTGACCAATATGCCTGTAGTATTCATGGATTCGATGAACCGTGTATTCTAGGACCAATTTATTATCATGTTCATTGATGATATCCTGATCTATTAATAGTATGAGGAGAAGCATGCTAGCCATTTATGATTGGATCTTTAGACCTTGAGGGAGCATTAGCCTTACGCTAAGCTCTCCAAGTGTGACTTTTTGCTGCGAGAGGTATAATTTTTAGGCCACATTATGACGGAGCCTGATATTTCAATAGATCCTACCAAGGTAATGACACTTGTTGAATGGGGGCATCCCACTACGCCAATAAGGATTCAAAGTTTTTTGGGTCTAGCGGGTTACTATCAGAGGCTTATCCAGGGTTTCTAGAAGATTGAGAGTTCTCTTTCCCATTTGATAAATAAGGGTGTTTATTTCGTCTAGAGTTCAGAGTGTCAGGAGACTTTCGATAATTTGAAGAAGAAGCTTACGTCAACATATGTCCTTACGTTGCTAAAAGCTGGGGTTAAGTATCGTGTGTACATTGATGTGTCATTACAGGGGTTAGGAGATATTCTGATACAGTAGGAGAGGCAAATTTCCTATATTTTAAGTAAATTGATTCCTCATAATGACCGTTACCCAACTCATGACTTAGAGTTGGCAGTAGTTGTTTTTGCGCTATATCCGTGGAGACACTACTTACTTGGGGAGAAATTTGCGTTGTTCACCGACCATAAGAGTCTTCAATTTTTTTTCTCATTGAATAACATGAACACACGACATGGTAGATGGGTGTAATATGTTAAGGACTACTAGTTTACCATACAGAACAACCCTGGTAAGGCAAACGTGGTTTCTAGTGCGTTGAGTAGGAGTCCCGTAGTGTTGTTGTCCACCTTTGAGGTGGAGAAAAATGTTGAATTATCAAACTTTTGGGAAGCTCAGTGGAAGGAAATGGGT
Source organism: Sambucus nigra (assembly GCA_949130495.1). Classification (NCBI taxonomy): domain Eukaryota; kingdom Viridiplantae; phylum Streptophyta; class Magnoliopsida; order Dipsacales; family Adoxaceae; genus Sambucus; species Sambucus nigra. Next base: position 468,436,100 of record OX422208.1, on the reverse strand, counting down.
AGCCTTGACATTGTCAGAGTGTTTATGGGGACTATATCTATATCAGTTTCTATGGTTGAGCGGGTTGCGAAGGCCCAGTCTTTTAATTGCTTTTTCCACAAGAAGGTAAAGGCGTTGATATCCGGGTGTATTCGGCATTTATCGATTGGTTCAGACGACTAACTTTGTTACCAAGGATGAATTTTTGTGCCGAGTGATGCCGAGTTGCAAAAGTCCTCATTTTCTGAGGCACATGGATCTAGATTCACTATTTACTAGATAGGTGATAAGATGTATCAGCACATGCACCAAATGTATTTGTGGGTTGGGTTAAAGTGTGTAGTAGCTGAGTTCGTCTCGAAGTGTGAAACTTTCCATCTTGTAGAGGTGGAGCATTAGAGATCTGGAGGGGAATTACGACCATTTTCCATTCCCGAATGGCAATGGGAAAGCACATCCAAGGATATTATTATTGGGTTGCCAAGATCGTAATGCGATTATGATTCAATTTGGGTAATTATTGACAGACTGACAAAGGAGGCACATTTCCTTCCCGTGAGGACAGATTATATGGCAAAATAGTATATTAGGATATTTATTTTTGAGATTGTGAAGTTACAAGGGGTACTACATGATATCATATCCAACCTTGGCAGTGTGTTTATCTCTCACTTTTGGGGCGGTTTTCAGGAGGCGATAGGAGTTCAGTTGAGTTTGAGTACCACATTCAACCCTAACTCTAATGGTTAGACAAAACAAATGAACCAGATCTTGAAGGACATGTTGCGAGTTTGTGTGTTGGAGTTTAAAGGTGGGTGGGATACACATTTGCCACTGTTGGAGTTCGTATACAATATTACCAGACTATTGGCAAGGCACCATACGAGGCTTTATACTATAGGCCTTGTCGATGACCTACATGTTGGTTGGAGTTCGGAGGGCACGGAATGCTGGGTCCCGATGTTAGGGAGACCTCAGAGAAGTTTGACTTAATTAGTGCACGGATGAAGGCCACACATGATCGTTACAAAACTTATGCTGACACACAGTGCAAGAAGATAGAGTTCACCGTTGGGGATCAGGTCCTGTTGAGTGTCTCACCCATGAGAGGTATTGTTCGCTAAAGGGAAGCTTTCTTTTTTATACGTGGGTATGTTTATTATTGTATACTGGGTGGGGACGATTGCCTAACATTTATCCTAACCCGACAATCCCTAGTGGGTACACAATGTTTTTCATGTTTCCATGTTGAGGAAGTTCTTACATACCGAGGAGTCACAATTAAACATAGATTTAGGCGGGGTTGAGCTATAGAACAATGGGAGCGATAAGGAGAGGTTAGTTAGGATCCTAGATCATTGTAAGAAGCAGTTGAGGTCCAAATTTATTCCTCTTCATCGTGCTCTATGGATTCATCATGATGATTCTGAGGCCATATGGGAGAGAAAAGATGAGTTATGAATTGGTCACCCATACCTCTTCACTGAAGATACATGCAAAACTACCTTACTTGACTTGAATTGTATCGATTTGTTTTATTTGTTTTATTTCAGGGACGAAATCCCATTCGTAGAGGGGGAGAATGTAATTTCCCTCATTTTTTACTAAATTTAAATTGAATAAAATCCCGACTTAAAAATAATACCATGCGATAAAATATTAATAAGTGGATAAATAAGGAATGCGAAAATTATATTCGTACATATAATTGAAATGTTTGGAAATGAAAAGTTAAAATGAATACATTGCCATACGAATATGCGAATTAAATATTGCAAGCGAATTAAGACGTAAAAGGATCGAGTGGGTCAAATTGGGTCGATGGCATTTTTGTAATTAAACTAAGCTTAGGTATAAATAGAAAAGTTAAAAGAAAACTATTAATATCTCATTACACATAAAAGAGGATAGGGTTTCGATAGAGATAGATAGATAGATAGATAGATAGATAGATAGATAGATAGAGAGAGAGAGAGAGAGAGAGAGAGAGAGCTCAAAGAGAAGGAGAAGAAGAAGGTTGCATCTTGGAACTCTTGGAAGTGGTTCATCTTCTTCACCAACACGTCATCACACAAAACAAAGGCAAATTAATCTAGATAGTTTGATGAAAAAGTGTATGAAATGAGTTGAATCCATAAATCTTGAAATTTTTGAGATGGAATTAATATGTAAATAATTTATGATGCATCCCACTAGAAACGAATTGAACTCATACAAATTCGAAAAAAGGGCCAAAATTGTATCTTGGTTTTGGGTCTATTATCAGCAGGAAATGGTAGTGTGATCATGTGTTGCTATATAAAATCATGTTCTGAACAACTTTATAGTTTTAAGTATCTTCAAAACTGGATAAAAAAGCCTCAAATCTGGGTTTTATATTTTTGGGAAGAATGTTGTTAAAAAGGGGGCGAACATTGCATATTAGTTTTGGGTTTATTTCTAGCTGAAAACGCTAGTGTGACACGATTTATTATATAAAATCATGTTCTAAACAACTTTGTAGTTTTAAGTTTCAGCAAAAATGGATCAGAAAAGCCTCATAAATGCGCTTTATATTTCAGGGCAGAATGTTGTTGAAATAAGAGTGCTAAGTTTTTCCATGTTTTTTGTAAGATAATTGGGGTGTTTTGCTTAATCTTCTAACTTGATCATGTAGGTATGATTGTCAGGGATATATAACCTTTAAATGATTTTGATATTTAGTTAGTAAATTAAGTATGTAAATTATGTTATATCATAAATAATGACAATTGTATAACTTAAGTAAGCGACTTGATACAATTGTACATATAAATATGTGTGAAGTTGTTTTACATGTATATCATCAAGTACATGCCAGACTAGTTCTCCGGTCGATGTTGGCACATGATTTAATGCAATTTTTTGTGATTGTTAAAGTCTGGTTTTGCTCAAGAGCCATGTTAGAGATAAACCGTCAAAAACGAACACGTGGTTGTAATGCGGGTCAATTAGGAAGGCCTTGGAACGCCATGTGATCTAGGACTTAATATGATTTCCCTTGCCACATAATATTGGGGAATATTCAAGGGTAGGCTTAGCGTTACGACTTGTTTCCCTGGGTAACGATAGTGACCCAATATGATTTGTTGTGTGAGATATTATTCTTATGTTTTGAAGTAGTATCCCGAATTGATTCACTTTATATTCTACTTGAACGAAATATTTCGATACGTTAACTAATGAAATTGGATTAATTATGATTAATCATGATACATTATGATACTACACGTTACTCGAGTTAGGATCGAATAGTCAAGATATAGGATTATTGGTTTGGTAATTCAATGACTTAATTACTGGAGACAAGTTGCATTGAATATGCATTCATTATACATAAATATTATAACTGTATAGAGTTTCTTGCTGTTGACACCCGTTTCTATGTCTTCTCTACCCTCTCCTCTATATCTGTATTATATAGGTCCTCGCCTCGCTGAACAGTAGACTGTGGAGAGGGATGACCTCACAGCTATTCTTAGGATCCTACAGTGGTGGACGCTAGTCCTTATCTTGTTTTTTCACTCTTCCTTCGAAAGTTGTATCATATATTTACCATTATTGGGTATTTGAGAGTTTTGAGAGGTTTACATTATACATTTTACCCAGTTTATTTTTGGGCCCTTATGTTTTTCATTTTATATTCAGTATTGTTATAACTTCTGGATGCTAAAGTTGCTATGATGTGCTTTGGTTACACGTATGAGAGTGTACATGTTTAATTTACTACATTTATTTTGTTTATGTTTCTAGTATAAACATATGAATAACTTTGCCTAAAGTTTAATTAGGTATAGCTAAACGAATTATATTTCAAAGGAGGGTTGTCACAGCTAATCTAAATAGTCGAGGATATGTTGAGATCATGTGCTTTAGATTTAGAAGGAAATTGGAGTGATCATTTAGCGTCAATTGAATTCTCTTATAATAACAATTATCACGCCAACATCCAGAACGCTCCTTACGAAGCACTTTTTAGGATACCATATCGTACTCCATTATGTTGGAATGAGTCAGGAAAAAATAGTATTTTTGGACCTGAAATAGTAGAGGAGACAACTAAAAAGATATGCCTGATTAAAGAAAGACTATACGAGGCTAAAAATTTACAAAAGAAAAGTTACATAGATCATAAGAGGAAACCCTTAGAACTTTAGTTGAAGGATCAGATAATTCCAAAAATTTCTCTGAGAAAAGGAATCATACGATTTAAAAGGAAAGGGAAACTAGAACCACTATATTGGATCCTTTGAAATCATATAACGACTAGGGCCAGTAGCATATCATTTAGATGTACCCGTATAATTATAAAAAACATACGATGTGTTTCAAATATCACAATTATGAAAATACATATATGATCCTAGGCATATAATTACATGGAAAGGGATAAATGTGCAGCCCAATCATTACTTTGAGGAGAAACCCATTAGGATATTAGACTATCACGATAAGATTCCTCGCCACAAAACCATTTTATTAGTCAAGGACTTTTGCAGCATCATGGAGCCGAAGAGGCCACGAGGGAAACTAAAGATTTAATGAAATAACGTTATCCTGAACTCTTTTATGGTAATTTCAAGGACGATTTTAACAACACGTACATTTAGATACACTATGTTTCCTCTATTCGCACTCTCATTTGAAAAATGTGACTACCAAATGTTATAAACGTATAATTATCCAATACCCTTATAAGACCTAATAAAACTCATATAGTTTTTAAGTACTCAACTACATACCAAAGAAAAAGTACAAAATTACCTAAATGTCCCTTAGGTTACAAAAATTTAAAAAATGACCCTAAAAAATTTTGAAACTTCGTTTTAACTTTATAAACCAACCCTAACCCCAAAACATATTTATGTAAGTATGTAAAATTATAATTTCTTACCCTTGTAAGTATGTAAAATTATACTTTATCCCCTAAAACTTTTAATAGTACATGAAAAAGCCTAGATACTCAAAACTAAATTACCTAGGGATCAAGTACTTAAACCAAAGTAATCTTGCTAAGCCCCCTGCTGAGGTCAAAGCCACCTAGGTGCCCATATCAGTTGGTGGCACATGAAATCACATGCAAAACTATTCGTAACAATGACCCCTTACCAAAACTCCGATAAAAACCATTTGAACTACACCCCCTGATCCATCATTCACCTCTAATCCATCAACCATATAAAAACTCATTGTTACTAGTGTAAAACATACCTTTTCACTGTTCAAAATAAAAGCTCAAATTTAGGAAATTATGGTACTCTATCATTATATGTATTAAAATTAGTTTTCATGAGTTGTTTTGTTTTTAGTGCCAACTTCGAGTCATTTTTAGCATTTACACATTAAATTTTACGTTGGTTTAACAATGAATAGGTTTGAACAGTAGAAAACTGTAATACCCCATATTTTTCACGATTTAAATAATTATGTGATTAATTATTATTATGGAAATAAGTATGCGATTAATTATTGTTGTTGGATTAATGAAATTAAAATGTGAGAAATTAATTTGTTATTAATCCGGATTAAAATAATTACTAACTAGCGTGCTAAGGGTTAATACTTATTGTTGAGAATTATTGAATATTACTGTGTGATATGTAATATGAAATTATAACATTTGATAAATTGTCGAAAGTGAAAAATACGACAGTTTGGTAATTTAAGTCTGACACGCGTGTGAGTCGTGTCGGGACTAATTGAATAGAATAAAAAGAGAATTTATTTTTATTAACTCGTATGGTAATTTTAAGTGCGCCGTTGAGTCCAAAAGGGTCGAGATAGTCAAAATAGTATACCCGGGTGTTTAGTTTGGGCCCCGGGGCGATTTTAGGCCTAACTGGCACCCCGAGAAGGCATTATGGTAAATTGTATTTTTGGGCTAAATAAATGGACGAAAATTAAGAGTAATTATATCATCCAAGGAGATTCCATTAGGGTAAAAAAGTTACAGGAAGTTAAGAACGACTATAGGAGGTGTGAGGGAGAGCTAATTCCAAGGGAAAAGGGCCAAGATAACACCACCTTGCACAACAGAGACCACCAACACGTAGATCGAGAAGAGAGGAATGTATGTACCAACATCACCAACGAATCAGACCATCATATTCGAGGCAAGTATTTATTACTTGCTTTCTTTTAGCAATAATCATGCTCATGTTAGTGTAGGTGAAATTAATCATGATTTACATATGAATTGGGTGAAAATCGGAGATTTAAATTATGATTAAGGATTGGTTTAATTAATGGTTGAAATTCCTTCATGTATGTAGAGGATTAATCACGGAATTGGATTATGTATTGATGAACGAATCTGGGTTGATTAGGTTCTTTAAATGAAAATTTGGAAACTAGGGTTCATATGAATTAATTTGGGGATTTTAAGTAATTATGATGTTTAATGACGAATTAATGATCCTAGGATGTTGGGAATGATTTATAATCCATTAGGTGTTGATGGATATTGATGATGAGGCGTTGGGTGTTGAATATTAGAGGTTTTAGGTCCAAAAATGGTAGAAAACACTGAAATTTGGTGAAGAAGACGAAACAGCGGGTCTCGCGCGAAGTGGTTCAAAGGAGATGGGGATTTCGCGCGAAGTGGTTGGAACGACATGTCATCCTGGTTGGAACGACATGTCTTTCTGGTTTGAACGACATGTCATTCTGGTTCGAATGACATGTCATCTGGTTCGAGCGACAAAAGGAATTTTTGGGAATTTTCATAGAGTCCAGTTTTGAGTTTACCAGTTTATTGGAGTGAGAGAAACTTCCAAATAGTAAATTTAAATAAAACGCAATTTCGGGAAAGTATGTGAGAATAAATACTTTAATTATTTCTGTATAGAGAGAATATACCTTGGATATTACGAGAGAGATAGTAATCTAAATATTTATACTATACGTGGAGATGAGATTAAAATACGTATGAGGAGTATATATGTAGGTTGGAGAAATACCTATAAATTATAATAGGATGTGTGTATGCTTATTATGGGAAATTATTGTTAAGAGGACTAATGGTTGATAACCCGGGGTGCAAGAATATTATTGTTAAGCGCACTAATGAGTGATAACTCGGGGGTGCAGAAATTCTATTCTTAAGTGCATTAATGGGTGCTAACCCGAGGATGCAAGATTCTATCGTTAGGCGCACTAATGGGTGATAACCCAGGGGTGCTGAATTATTATTGATAGGTGCATTAATGGGTGCTAACCCGGGGATGCATGATGTTCAGGATAGGTGCACTAATAGGTCTTAGCCCGGTGGTGCAGGATTAGTATATATATATATATAGAACTTGTGAATATTTCTACTGTGTGAAATTAGTAGACGTGGTAATAATAATAATCATTACATTGCACCAAGTGGTCTTAACCTAGAGTGCAGGATTAGTGTATATATATAGCGATGATGAGACCATATATATGTATGAGTGTACTTGGTTAACTTTCTACTTTATGAGAATAGTAGATAAAATGGAATTTGAGAAATGAAATAAACTTAGTGGATAAAATATTATCCATTCATATGGTGAATAATGAAACTCAGTATGTGAGATAAACTAGCTGAATATCATATTGTATGGGCGATACGGGAATACTACTTGTGAGCATAGTTAGTATTAGTATGGTTTCTGACTAGTTATACTTGGAGGTATAACTAGGGGAAGATTAGATGTGCGGTAGGCGTGCAAAATAGACGAGAGGTGAGAAACTCATGTGAGAGTTCGATAACTAACATGCGTATAAGACTTGTTTTAAGAACCAGTTTTAAATACTTGCTAATTCATTTTTACACGTTGGGCTCTGACCCGTTTCTTGTATCTCTTCTCTATTTTTCTATATATATGTATTATATCAGGTGCCCAGCCACAGGGACACCGAATTTAGAGATTTGGATTGCTTGACGTGCTGCAGCTGTTGTGAAAGCTGTAGGTCCTTGCAGTAGACGCATCTATCTTTTTCGTTCAGTTTCATCTAGAATTATTATCTAGGGCATGGGTCGCCCACTTCTAGTCTTTCATCAGAGTTATTGTATTTAGTTTAGTTTATGGTTTGGAGCTTTGAACTGAGAGTTTTACTCAGTCTTATTTATTTTAGTACTTGATTCATGTTCTGTATTTATTTACATTTCGATGTGTGGTGAATGGTTTATATTTCGAAATTTAATGGAAATGGATTTACTTGGTTTTACTAAATTGGAAATGTTTTGACACCTAGCTTAATTTTATATTACGTAATTAATATGTTAAAAAGTTTTTCGACAGTGATGCTAAGAATGAACCAACTGAATAACCTGTTTTGAATTGGTAGATGACTGATCACCCTATATTTAATTAGGCAGGGTGTCACTGGTGGTATCAGAGCATCAGGTTCTAGTGTCCTTATGATCTGTGCGGCTTATAACAATTCAGCGCATTGTTCTTTAATGTAGAGCCTTATGATAGGATTGTTGTGTTCCCTTACGTATGCGACTTACGTTCTCCTACTACGAATTATTATGGATGTGGCTCATTATATGAAATTATGTGTGATTCTAACACTGAACATTTTAGGATGACCAGCGAGGGACGTAAGAAGAACTACGGGAGAAGAAGCTCAACAGAAGACATAAGAGCAATCGGGAAAGAGTGATCGGGACAAAAATCACCAAGAGAATTACTTAAGAAAGAGATAGTAAAATCGTCACTCAGGTTCTGTGGGTTCCCAGGACACAGTCATAGATAACGGTGGAGTGATTTCAGGACCACCTAACATAGTCGATAAAGTGGAAATAAGAGGGACTCTTTTAAAAACTCATCGGTGAAGATGCAGAGAAGAAAATGAGAAAATGTAACAGACCAGCGGAAGTAGAAAATCTGAAGGCAATGGTGTAGAGTGGGGTGTGATGACACTCATAATTAAATTTGGAGTTAAAAGTTATAGCTCTTAGGAGCATCATGTAGTGATTAGAGGCAATCATTATATATGAAGAAGTGTGTTTGAAATTTAGAGAGAAATTTGGGTACGATTTGACCGTGAGGTCTTCCATTCGATGTGGTAATAAAATTTGAGTGAAATTTTGATGTTTATCACTATGGGTAAGATAGAAACTGATCATGAGAGAAAGGTTGAATTGCATAATGAACTTCGTACTTGACAGAGGGGTATAAATTATCCAAAGGGTTTATAGTTGATAAAGGACCTGTGAGTAGAATACAAGTATGAATAGGAAATATGGCTAGGATGACTAGTGCCGAGTTCGTCAAGGTCATAAGTTAGTATGATAATGTTAACGCTTCCAAGAGAAGGGAGTAAAGAGGGTTAATGAATCTGCTGAAGAGCAGAAACTGAATTTAACGGTGTTAGTGAAACCCCACATGAGAGTATACCCAGTAGGGAACTCGGTTAGATGATTTTTAGTGATTAACTTCAAGAGTATGATGAAGTCAATCAGGGCTGTAGAGACTGACCATAGTTTTGAATGGCCAACGTAGCCAAAGGGACAACAGAAGAACAATTGTGAGTTAAGACTGCTGGTCCGAGAGAAGGACATTCCTAAAATGGTCAGTGGGACCAGTGACGGGGAAATGGTTCGTGAAGTTTTCCTTATGTGAAGGAAGTAGAACTACAAGTATTGAAGGTGTTCACAATTGAGATGTGAGACCGAAGAGATTAGAAATGGTAAATCGGGCCAGTGAGGCATAACAACTAGAGGAGTGAGACTTCCAGTGAAGGAATTTGGGGTCAAAACAATTAGGCCCATGAAATTTATAACCCGAAGTGATGGGTTCAGGCTGGACTAGTAGAGTCCTCGTTAATAGTAGCATATAGTATGTCAGGGTCCTCGGGGCTCGGGATGTAAATGGGAGTTCAATAAAGCTATAATTGAGGCCTAGAGAGTTTGGGCCAACGTTTCAATAATGGACGCGAAACTCACATAATGGAATAAATTGTCCATGATGAGAGAGGATAACTATAGGATGAAATCCTATTATGTATGATGATTGCAGGTGTTCATGGGTCGTGATGGCAGCCACGTGTTGAGACCCTGTGATTTGGCGAGACTGACGAGGTTTTGCTTCTTCCTTGTGAGTAAAGGATAGATTCTAGTGACATGGGTGTGCCACAACTTTTATGTAAATTGGAAACCCTAAACTTCGCATGCGGGTCGAGTTTAGGGGGAACATTAGTTTTAACAGTCTTGTTACAAACGTATTTCTCGTTATTAACAGGGCATTTTGATGATTGCCCGTGAGTGAACCGGGTGGGCCCTAAGAATATGTTTTGTTGTTATAATTTACTACTGCATTGAGTCAGATTTAGTAGAGTTTATTATGGTAATGTATAGTGATTAATTGCCGTATGGTTAAACGATAGTAAAAATGTAGTGATATGACTGTCATTCCGGATACTCGGGAGGAGAAATCATTATTTTTTGCGGCGCGACCTGAAATAGGGTTGGGTCCAGATAGATGAATATATGGAAAATTTTATGGTGTTATAGACCTCAGCGAGTATGTTGTCTAATTATATGTGATTCCCGAGCATATGAATTTATTTATCTGTTAAGACTTAGAATACATTGTGTTATTATTGAGCATCGAAATATAGCTCGTTATATATTTATAGGGCCAAGTACTTGGGATAGTGAGGGAGCCATGCTTCATGTTACATTTTTAGTGACATGAGAGTGGATGAGTAAACTTTTAAGTCACAATACGTAGATTGTGGGAAAGTACATAGTATGTACTGAAGGCCTTACGGACCTCGACAACCGGATATGTTAGATAGTAGTGTATCGTGGGGGGGTTCCTTGTTTGGATTTCGCTTTGCGAGACATCCCACGCATGAAACTAGCGAATGTCGAGAGTTGGAGAGAATTTTGGTCGATAGTACATAAGTGTTGTATGTTGGTTATTGTACCTATAAAGAATATAATTGAGAGTCGATAATTCTTATATAACTTAAGTCCAATAGAGTCGCTTAGCCTTAGTACCATTCTGAATAGAGCGAGGATACCGTTGAAGGATTTATTAGGTTTTGACTAGTGGGGTGGTTGAGTGCACCCCTACCACATCAGCATACCGAGTGTGCAAGAATTGAAGTAAGAACATTTTTTTCAATTGTATAATAATGAACGAGGCATAGGGTGTATGGGAGCCTTAGGGGATTGAATCAAACGGTGTATTATGATTATCTTGTGAATTCGATAACATGTAGTCTGGTAAGCCAAAGATTACTCCGTAAGATTTTTTAGAGACTTACGTTTAAAAAAAACTGAGATTTTTGAGCGGGAAAAGAGACTTGTGTCACACGATACGACAAAGTCACATGTATCACGATTAGAAGTACATTCAAGAGAGTATAAAAGGTATCAGGATACAAATAACAATGGTAATGGGTTTAATGTAGAGTAACCTTCAAAGTTAGTCTTGCAGTGGGTCAGCTGACTGTTAGAAAAAGGGCGGACAATTCGAAACCAGCAGGGGCTCTTTCCACTAGAGAATGGAAGAGTATCCCCAAGGATCTTCTCATGTAGTTGAGATAATAAGAATATAGGTACTAAGATGCAATTGAGTATGGCCTAATACCCACAGAGGGATGGACAGGACAAGCGGTCTAATCGGATACGGGAGAGAAAATTTTATGTGGACCCTGAGATCTTAGGGGAGGACGAGAGTAGTACCTTCCACTAGTGGAGATTTTGTCCAAATAACTCCTATAAGTTCACGTTCGGGCAGAGTGCCAGTAGAAGTATGGCACGATAAAATTTGTTGTTGTCCTACTTGAGAGTTAGAGTTGGGGGACCAGTTATGATTACAAATGTCGGAGAAGAATCGATATTATAGTATATATTGTGTGTGAAATATACTACTTGAGAGTTATAATTTATTTTTATCAACTTGTATGGTCATTTCGAGTTCACCGTTAAGACCAGAAGGGTCGAGATAGTCAAAATAGTATACTCGGGTGTTTAGTTTGGGCCCAGGGCGATTTTAGGCCTAACCGGCACCCCGAGAGGGCATTATGGTAAATTGTATTTTTGGGCTAAATTAATGGACGAAAATTAAGAATAATTATATCATTCAAGGAGAGTCCATTAGGGTGAAAAATTTATAGGAAGTTAAGAACGGCTATAGGAGGTGTGAGGGAGAGCTAATTCAAAGAGAAAAGGGCCAAGATAACACCACCTTTCACAACCGAGACGACCAACGCGTAGATCGAGAAGAGAGGAACGCGTATGTACCAACATCACCAATGGATCAGACCGTCATATTCGAGGCAAGTGTTTATTACTTGGTTTCTTTTAGCAATAATCATGCTCATGTTAGTGTAGGTGAAATTAATCATGATTTACATATGAATTGGGTGAAAATCGGAGATTTAAATTATAATTAAGGATTGTTTTAATTAGTGGTTGAAATTCCTTCATGTATGTAGAGGATTAATCACGGAATTGGATTATATATTGATGAACGAATCTGGGTTGAGTAGGTTCTTTAAATGAAAATTTGGAAACTAGGGTTCATATGAATTAATTTGGGGATTTTAAGTAATTATGATGTTTAATTATGAAATAATGATTCTAGGATGTTGGGAATGATTTATAATCCATTAGGTGTTGATGGGTATTGATGATGAGGTGTTGGGTGTTGACTCTTAGAGGTTTTTAGGTCCAAAAATGGTAGAAAATGCTGAAATTTGGTGAAGAAGATAAAACGGTGGGTCTCGCGCGAAGTGGTTCAAATGAGATGGGGATCTCGCGCGAAGTGGTTCAAAAGACATGTCATCCTAGTTGGAATGACATGTCATTCTGGTTCGAACGACATGTCATTCTAGTTCGAACGACATGTCATTTGGTTTGAGCGACTAAAGGAATTTTTGGAAATTTTCTTAGAGTCCAGTTTTGAGTTTTACCAGTTTATTGGAGTGAGAGAAACTTCCAAATAGTAAATTTAAATAAGATGCAATTTCGGGAAAGTATGTGAGAATAAATACTTTAATTATTTCTATATAAAGAGAATATACCTTGGAGATTACGAGAGAGATAGTAATCTAAATATTTATACTATACGTAGAGATGAGATTAAAATACATATGAGGAGTATATATGTAGGTTCGAGAAATACCTATAAATTATAATAGGATGTGTGTATGCCTATTATGGGAAATTATTGTTAAGAGCACTAATGGGTGATAACTCAGGGGTGCAAGAATCTTATAGTTAAGCGCACTAATGAGTGATAACTCGGGGGTGCAGAAATTCTATTCTTAAGTGCATTAATGGGTGCTAACCCGGGGATGCAAGATTCTATCGTTAGGCGCACTAATGGGTGATAACCCGGGGGTGCTGAATTATCATTGATAGGTGCATTAATGGGTGCTAACCCGGGGATGCATGATGTTCTGGATAGGTGCACTAATAGGTCTTAGCCCAGGGGTGTAGGATTAGTATATATATATATATATATATATATATATATATATATATATATATAGAACTTGTGAATATTTCTACTGTGTGAAATTAGTAGACTTGGTAATAATAATAATCATTACATTGCACCAAGTGGTCTTAACCTAAGGGTGCAGGATTAGTATATATAAATAGCGATGATGAGACTATATATATGTATGAGTGTACTTGGTTAACTTTTTACTTTATGAGAATAGTAGATAAAATGGAATTTGAGAAATGAAATAATCTTACTGTATAAAAGATTAATTATTCATACGGTGAATAATGAAACTTAGTATGTGAGATAAACTATCTAAATAGCATATTGTATGGGTGATACGGGAATACTACTAGTGAGCATAGTTAGTATTAGTATGGTTTCTGACTAGTTAGACTGGGAGGTATAACTAGGGGGGGATTAGATGTACGGTAGGCGTGCACAATAGACGAGAGGTGAGAAATTCATGTGAGGGTTCGATAACTAACATGCGTATAAGACTTGTTTTAAGAACCAGTATTAAATACTTGCTAAATTATTTTTACACGTCGGGCTCTGACCCGTTTCTTGTATCTCTTCTCTCTTTTGCTATATATATGTATTATATCAGGTGCTCAGCCACAGGGACACCGAATTTAGATATTTGGATTGCTTGACGTGCTGCAGCTGTTGTGGAAGCTGTAGGTCTTTGCAGCAGATGCATCTATCTTTTCCATTCAGTTTCATCTAGAATTATTATCTAGGGCATGGGCCGCCCACTTCTAGTCTTTCATCAGAGTTATGATATTCAGTTTAGTTTATGGTTTGGATCTTTGAACTGAGAGTTTCACTCAGTTTTATTTAATTCAGTACTTGATTCATGTTCAGTATTTATTTTCATTCCGATGTGTGGTGAATGGTTTATATTTCGAAATTTAATGGGAATGGATTTACTTGGTTTTACTAAATTGGAAATGTTTTTACACCTAGCTTAATTTTATATTAGGTGATTAATATGTTAAAAAGTTTTTCGACAGTGATGGTAAGAATGAACCAACTGAATATCCTGTTTTGAATTGGTAGAGTACTGATCACCCTATATTTAATTGGGCGGGGTGTTACAAAAACTCCATTGAAGCTTGAGATTCAATGATGGATTCCGTGTTCCTAACCTTGAACTAGTTTCAAAGTGGAAAAATTCAAACTCGGGTTATCGAGAGCCTAGGTGCAATGGCCAATTTGTGTATAAAATAATTTAGCTACCTTAAATCACCCTTTATATTTTAAGGCTTGAAAATTTTCAAAGATGAAATTATATCTATAACTATAATTAAGACCTCAAGCAAGACCATTCTACCCTATTGTTACCCCAAAACATAACCATGATCTTATCATTGCTCGAATTTAAGCATAAAAACATGAATATTAGGTCAAACATTGGGAATTTTTTCTGAAACTAGTTACACCTCTATAGAACCTCAATCCATAGAACTTCTATTTATAAAATCTCCATGAAAAATTAGAAATATTGGCTTTTGAATGAACTAACATGATATTCTGTATAACCCATAATCCTCAGTTAATAACTTTGAACACTAAAGTCAAATGTATGAAGGTAGGGGATGAAGTGGATTACACCGGCACGAGTGAGGTTAACTAGAGTGCATGGGAAGTTTGATTGTGTGCGTAAGGGCTCGTGGCCAATCAAAAAAATTTAATATTTATTTTTAATAAATTATTGTATTTTCCTGGTCAAAATAGTATATGATATCATCCTCTTTGGTTACCTAGAAACAAATTTCGTTGAAACCTTAGAAATGAAATTAAAAATGTAAGGGTTACTTTGTACATACAATCCTGCACTTTTTTAACTTAAGAATTTAGACACCAAATTTCAAATATATGTTTTTTTTAGTACATAAGGGTAAAAAACGCCTCTTACACCCAATTCCAAATATCCATATAATCCTAGCTAATTAAAACTAACAGAAATTTTTGTTTAAATTAAATAATAAATACCTTACATTACTATTTTTTATAATAAAGGTCTTACATATTCTTATTTATTACATACGACCCCGCGAACCTTTATAGGATGCATTAATTTAAAAACAAAGCCCTCATCTAAGTAGGTAACTTCTATTTTGGTGAACTTGCCTTGAATACACCAATTGTTCATATCACTTTGTGATAGCCCAAAAAATCTTATTCTTATTTATGAACTCATTTGTGTAGTTCATAATACATTAAACAAGATTCAATTTAAAAACCCTACATTGTTTTTGGATCGATGACTTCAATTTCATTTGATTTCGTTGAACCCTTTTATAGCATACATTATAACTAGGGAATAAACTACCGTTCTACCCCTAGCAATGTTATTTGGACTATAATACTTAGGGTATTGAGTGACTAGTTTTGCTTACCATATGGATGCATGTCTTCGGAGTTTGGGCTCGACAATGTTACGCCAACTACTCTTACCTTACCTCAAATTTTATATTTGATGATTGTTATCTTGTATTTATATTCACCCCAAGCCTCTATAACTGGATAGTTATGGGTTATCTTGTTTTATAATTATCCGTAACTTTACCCCTTCAGACATGATATTTTTAATTTAAGTTATGTCATCATACAACTTTATTTATACTTCTTCATTCAGGTTATTATTACTTCAAGATTCCCCCCTTTTATAAATTATCTTAAAATATATTCAAGTGATTCCTCTAATACTCAAAAGTTACTTTTATAAATTGTTATAGGCTTAGAGTTATCTACTTGGAATTTCTTTTCTTATTCTTTTTCCTTCCAGATGGACCCCGTTCTCGAGGAAGACGAAATACCCTCAAACCCATATACGTTTTAGCTCCATCATAAAAGTTTCTAATCAATTATGAACGTTTGAATAGTTGTTACCCAGATAGGTGAAACAAAATGGATTATGTATACTATTACTTATCGATTGATGTAGTTATAATGTATAAATCCATTTGTTTTCATTTTCTGTATCACAAAAGACACGTGGTTGAAATAAATATGGTGCTTCAAGCACCAGGGTTTAAATAAAGTTCGATTCCAATATCAAACTGTTTTGTATTATGTAAAATTGTCTTTATATTATGGTTACCATTATGCGTACGAAATGTTTGGGATGTGACAACACTCTTTTGTGATGTCACTATTCTTTGATGAATCCTTCTCTACTTTCTCATTTAATCTCTTAATGAGTAGGTTTATCCCTAAATAAGGGGGTTAATCTATAATCCCTGCTACATTTTACCCTTATAGAGAAATTTATTGTGGAAGCAAATTTTTTTGTACAAAACCCCTTGCTCCGATAAACCATAAATCAAAACAACTTGAACCAAAAAACCAAATTTCAAAATAATTTGAACCGACTAAACATATTTTGAAACAACTTTGGCCAAAGCAACTCGATCTGATGCAAGTGGGCTTTATGCATGGGGATCCACTAGTAAACTCTTAACTTCCCCGTTTCACACAAATGGCTAATTGGGGTAAGTTCATAATCACGCTAGAAAATGTGTGTGAATGGTATAGATTAGTGCCATGTAGTCATCTCCCTTATGATGCCACCCAAATTGATGTGAAGGAGGAGAATTAATATGATGTTCTTGACGAGCTTGATCATGAGTGCATTGGTGATGCCACATTTTTTCCACTATATTAATTATTTCTTCAATCCTTATGTCAAGATCACTCAAGATAAGAAGGACAATGAACTGATCCAGTCGTGGGATTTAGTGAAGCCTATGGAAGTGAGTTTAAGAAAACTACATACATTCTCTACAAGCTTTTATAACTTTTTATCCCTGGGATGCCCAACGATTAACCACGCTAGGAATTGGTGAATAATTTTGTCAGGTTGGTTCATGGTGTCAATATTCATGTAGTAGTTATAACTCTTGGATCTTCATGAACAATATTGGACCCGTGTCATCTTGACATGGAACACTCAATTAGCCATTTTGATGTGACTAATTTTAGTAAAACCACTTTGTTGATTGGATTTCTCAATGTAAGGTTTCGCGTGATTCCCCTAAGGATCATCCCATTACCGTGCATCCTCTGAAGCATCCACTCATAACCTAATGGAATTAGAAACAAACCAAGAAGGAACTTTTGCCTTTCATTAATGATATAAGCTAATTTGAATTTCTCCCTTATGTTGGAGAGCCAATGCTAAAACTTGGCAATTCTTTAAATTAGAAACTTTAAAAGATTGTCATTCTTATAATAAAAAATTTCCTCGGTGAAGCTTATTTTCTAGGGAGAAAAATCTATTTAAAAAGATTGATCTCTTATTGTGGTTCTTCTAATTACTCCCAGCCTTCTTCCCTCTCACATAGAGGGGTGTTCTAAGTGAGGCCAATAATACTTATATGTGTTCTCGTTAGTTTTATTAGGATTAAATATTAACCAAACTTGAGTATGAATCACATAGAGTATATTGCTCAATTTTTACTACTAATCTTGATTTTACAAGGAGGAATCTCATTGATCTATGTGTTCAATGCCAAAATTGTGTCCTTCCCGAGTAGAACAACCTTGGAGATGTTTCTTTAGGCTGGCCCTATCATCATTGCCAAACTCAACTCGATTCCTTTGCATATTTTGTAAAAGTTAAGCCCAAGTACCCCGTGATAGAGACGTTTGGTCCTCTTTAACTTGGTCTAAAATATATTTCCACCAAAACATGGAATTTCCTCTAAGCCTCACAGAGAAACCATATCCAAAGAATTTTTCTCCTTTATTTTCCACTGCTAAGGTTGATCCTATGCCATTCAATGAAAAAAAAAGGTTCCATGGCCACCATTGGAATAAATAGAAAAGATGTTGCAGATGTTGGTTCAAGGGCGAAAGATGCCCCCCAAACACAAAAATGTCCAAGACCACCATAGGTGCTTTAAGGCATGTCAGTTCTCCTCTAGATCGAACGTTAAATGAACAACCACCTCCTTTAGTGGTTGACATTATTTCATGAATGGGGTCTATGACTATTACTCCCACGGATATTATAGACTTTATGGAAAGAAATAATTCGACGAATGCTTTTGTATTTCCATAAGTTCTTTGTAGGAAGGTTGATCCTGTTATGCCATAAACACTCATTCCCCCCTAGTTGCATGTTCTTAGCCCAAGTAGTTTTTCAGGAAGAAACTCAGTATAATGCGAGTGGTTTTAACTCCAACTCCCACGACCTCAAGTTCTTCTAAGGAAACTTTAGGTGATAGGACATTTAATGATGTTGTGGGTTCTTCTGCCCAAATTAATCTACATGTGTAATACCCCGCATTTTTGATTGAATTGAAATTGAAACAAAAAAAAAAAACTATGTCAGTATATATATTCGAAATGTTTGGAAATAAAACTATGTCAGTATATATATTAGAAATGTTTTGAAATGAAAATCAAAATGAATTCATTGAGATACAAATGTGCGACTTAAATATTAGAAGCGAATTAATGCGTAAAAGGATCGAGAGGGTTAAATTTGGGGGCAATGGCATTTTTGTAAATAAACTAACCCTGGGTATAAATAGAAAAGAAGAGAAGAAGTCTTCATTTTATCATTTCACAAATGGGGGCTAGGGTTTGGTAGAGAGAGAAAGATTAAGAAGAGACGAAAGCTAAGAGGATTTCAAGAGGATTCAACTTCTCCATACAATCCAAGGCAAGTTAATAACCTATATGTGTATATTATGTATCTATAATGAAATTTCACATGAACATGTATTTGGATCCCTAAATTAATATGATATTGATGTTAAAAATGATATTCAATGTATTAGGATCACCCTACATGTAGATTCAAATGCAATAACATCATTATAGGGATTGAATTGTTGAACAACCTCTTGAATTTGAGAAATCTAGGAACATGTAAATCGTCATATTAAAAACTGTTTTGAGCTGTTTTGGTTCCAAAAATGGATGTTTCGTCCACGTTGCTCGACAGAAAATTATATTCCGAACAACTTTGTAGTTTTAACTTTTTTCGAAAACGGATCGGAAAAGTCTCAAATCGGCGTTTTAAAATTCTGCGCAGGAAGTTGTCGTGAACAGGTCCGAAATGTATATGTTAGTTTCGGATCTGTTTTAAGCAGGCTACGGTAACGTGCTTTCATGTCCTTGTAGAAAATCATGTTCCGAACAACTTTGTAGTTTTAAGTTTTTCCAAAAACGGATCGGAAAAGCCTCAAATCGGCATTTTAAAATTCTGGGCAGAAAGTTGTCGAAAACAGGGGTGAATATTATATATTAGTTTCGGGTCTGTTTTATGCAGGCTATGGAAACGTACACACAAGTCCTTAGAGAAAATCACCTTCCAAACAACTTTGTAGTTTTAAGTTTTTCCAAAACCGGATCGGAAGAGCCTCGAATCTGCATTTTAAATTCTTGGCAGCATGTTGTTTAAATAAGAGTGATAATATTTTTCATGTTGTTAGTAAGATAATTGTGGTGTTGTGCCTAATATCCTAACTTGATCACATACTTATGGTTATTAGGGATATATAACCATGAAATGATTTGATGTTGAATTAGTAAATTAATGATGTAAATTATGTTATATTATAAATAATGACTATTGTATAACTCGAGTAAGAGACTTGACATGATTGTATATATACATAAGCGTGAAATTGTTTTACATGTGTATTGTCGAGTATACACTAGACTAGTCCTCCGGTCGACGTAGGCACATGTTGAATGCGATTTTTTGTGATTGATCCGGTTAGGTTCCGCTCGAGTGCCGTGTCGGAGATAAACCACCGGAACCGGACACATGGTTGTAATGCGGGTCGGATAGAAAGACCTTGAAACGCCATGTGATTTAGGACTTAGTACGATTGCCCTTGCCACGTAATATTGGGGAGTATTCGTGTGTAGGCCTAGTGTTACGACTTGTTCCCCCGGGTAACGACAGTGACCCGATATGACTTGTTGTGTGAGATATTATGCTTGTGTCTTAAAATAATATCCCGAATCGATGCATTTGATATTATGCTTGAAGGAAATATTTTGATACGTTAAATACTGAAATAAGATTAATAATGATTAATCATGATACGGTATGAGACTACACGTTACTCAAGTTTGGGTTGGGTAGTCACGACATAGGAACATTGGTTGGGTAATTGAACAACTTAATTACTAGAGATGAGTAATGACTAGTGTGCTTTCATTATAAGTACATCTTATAATCTTATAGCTTGTTTTCTTGCTTTGACATTCGTCTATCTTGCTTCTTGCTCCTCTCCTATATATATAATATATGACAGGTCCTCGTCCCGATGGACAATAGACTATGGAGCTTGATGAGATCATATCAATCTTAGGATTCCTGTAGCTGTGGAGTTATTTTATTTTAATTTATGTCGCTTGTTTCCCTTTTCTTGAGGGTGGTATCAGAGATTAATATCACGTTGTTTTTACTTGGTATTTGAGAGAATTGTTGTATTACTCTTTCCCATTTTGTGTTGGGCCGCATGTATTGGCATTTTATATTTTCAGTTTGAGATTACTGATGGATTATTGTAGTTAATAGTTATGAGTTGGTTTCACTTGTTATAGTTGTTATTATATGATTTGGTTACACATATGAGAGTGTACATGTTTACTTTACTGCATTTATTTAAATTTTGTTTCTAATGCCAACATATTGACGCTCCGCTTTAATTTAATTGGGCGTAGCTAACCAAATTAGATTTAAAAAGCAGGGTTGTCACAACATGTGCCTCCTCATGAGGGAGCATAGGTAACCTACTTTTCTCTTGCAATTCCCTTTTCTTTAGTAGGATGTTCCTCCACCTCCTACGTAAGTTGTGTCTATTATAGATGAAACTCCTCTTATAAGGGACCCTTCGATCCTAATCATCAAAGTAGATATTGTTCCAAGTTATAAATTACTCCCCACTTCAAGTAATTGGTGAACTCATTCCAGGCATGATCCATCTTTGGGTGCTTCATCGGTGGAGAGAAACTTTCCTACGAATGAGTAAATAATGAAGGGATCAAGTGAAACTAGTGATACTTTGAGTGAAATTACTCCCTTAGATTCACTTGAGTTACCACTGAAAATTGTTCCAACAACTTCTTCAACTTAACAAATATGAATTGTGATTTTTTCTTCATAACATAGTATTTTCTCAATGTTTGTGATTGTCAAGACTTAGTTTGATTTTTCCTATGTAGGTGGATGTAAGCCTCATACGCTTTGGTTATGAAGTTGATGTGGTGGACCTCATGATGTTTATAACTTAAGATATTCTTCCTTATAGCCTTATGAGACCAATGACAAATTTAGGCCTTCCAGTTAGGATACCTGATTATGTGGTAAATTTGGACAGATAGTCCCTTATTAGTGCTACTATCGGCGAAGTATATGTACTACAAAAATTTCTCTAAGTTTTACTTAACTTTCATAATTATTAACTCATTTTAAGATTCCACTATTCATGGAGTTTCATCCTTCCATCAATGAGGAGAGAGAGCAAATAGCTTCTCCCACTGAGGTTAATAATCCTCAATGGACATTTTTCCATTACATTTTGAGGTTATGCCTCCTACAATATAGCCTATTGTTTTAGCTATTAAGGGTACTTCAACTGCTAAAGTTTAACTTCAACTTTCCTCTATTCCAACTCAATTGGATCAAGCTTAACCCCAAACATAACAACTTGTTGATGATGTAAACTTTCCCCTTCGTCATGTGTGTGCAGTTTCATTCATTCTCGTAACTCTTTTTATTTTTCTTTATGTTATATTCTTATTGGATACACCTTAGCAACAAACCTTACATGGCTAGTGGATTTCCTTTCACAACTGAATAATGTATTAAGTTTTGCCACCTGCTTGGATATGTTCTCAACTTTGAATGTTTTTCTAAATATACACCTACTTGGTAATTTACCTTGCTTGGGTATATTTGAAATAAACACCTTTATGGTGACTCACCCTCCTTGGGCAAGATTTCTCTAAAACTACACCTCCCTAGTGACTTGGATCTATACTTTCCAAGATTTTCTCATTTTACTTGCTTGGTAAAAAAATTCAACCAAAATTTGGCTAAATAATTTTATTTGTTTTCTCTTTTTAAGACAGTGATATACAATATTCATCCTTATGTACCTCAAGTAGGGATTACTCAAGTTAATGTGTGTGCTCAATTGAAGAAGGTTGCTCATGTTATAGATCCTCATTCATAAGCTAAGTCCTCTAGTGAAAGTGATCATGTATCCATAACCAATGTCAATATGGAGGAAAGTGAATTTGATTATGTTGTTCCAATGAACAACATTGCACCACCTGAGTTCTATCAGCGAGTTATTCAAAATCTCCCTTTCATTAAAGGCTCTCTACGCACTCTAATAATTGATTCTTGTCCTGCGACTTTCACTGCTGATTGTGTGAGGCCTAATGATGTGATTGTGGGCTATTGAATCCAAGGCATGGTAGTTGTTTTGTTAAAAATTATGAACGCGCCCATTTGAGCCTTAAAAAGGTTAACACTGAGCAACCTCAATGGCCAATGGAAGGATGGCTTTAATTTCACATGGGTCATTAAAATTTTAAAATAACATAAGGATCCTCAAATGTAAACCTAGGATTTCAACTATGTTAAGAACATGGAGGATCTTAAGGTTGAATAGGGAAGCCTGAGGGAAATTACCCCCAATAGAGGAATATAATTAAGAAGTAGCAACCATCGAAGACGCTCTAGCCAAAGCCAAAGGCAAATGTGAAGCTGAGTTGAAATAAAAGGTTAAAGCTGAATTGCGTATTTCTGCCATGATTGAGTATCAACGTGATGCTACTAGATATATAGCTTCATTGATTAGGAAAGGTTTTTTCACTTCCCTTGATTTTTGGTTCCTCTTAGTATAATTTGTTAATTATATTTCTAAGAAATAATCCCAATTTTGCATTGTAACTATTTTTCTAAGTGAAACACAAAGGGAAATGTGTTCTTGAACACATGTATACTTTACTTATTATTCTTGCTTCAACACTTATTTATTTATAATAATCTATAACCAAACTTTACATGTGTTTCATTGCAATCTCTAAGTACATAAGTAAGAACAAATAATAACTTTAGAGGTGTTCACTCTATACATGATAAATCTTTAACCATTTTTTGTTAACTTTGAACGATCTATCTTCCTCAATCCAAAAGATAATCTATTAACCTGAATCGTATGCCTCTCAATAACAAATGGTCCCTATTAATTTTTTACAAACTTTGGAAAATAAATTCCTTTAATTTGTCTAATAGAATCCTTCAAGATTAAATAACCTTCCTTAATTTTTTTTGTCTCACCATGTTCTCATAAGATCTAGAGAGTTTTTTCGTATAAATATGGAAGTTCCTTCTCTAATTGTTTTTATGTTCATCTAGTACATATGGATCAATGTACCTGCTTTGTGGAAGCATGTTGATTTACAAGGTATATCTAGACGAAGGTACTTCTAACTCTACAAGGAAGATTTCCCTAACTCCATAAACTACGAAGAAAGTTGTATAGACTGTTGGTTTCCTCTTAGTACTTTGATAGGACCAAATCACCATAGGTAAATTTTCATCCCACATGCCAGAGAAATCTTCCATTATCTTGGCCAAAATGTTAACCAAGGTCTTGTTTATGGCCTCATCTTGGCCATTTCCTTTGGGGTAGGATACTATTAGGGTGTGGTGAATGATCAAATATTTGTTAGACAAGGTTGCCCCATATTTATTTTAAATGGAGTTCCTTTTTCTGATAAAATAACATTAGAAATTCCAAACCAATAAATGATGTATTCCTTAATTAATTGTGATACCACACCCGTTGGTTCTCATATAAAAGGTACAACCTTTGCTGAACTGGAAAAGTAATCAGTTGCCACAAGAATTCATATCTTTCTAGTATAATATAATTTAATTGCCCTCACCAGGTCAAACGCACAAGTATGGAAATGATAGGGAGTAAGTAGAGAATCAAGTTCCATCGACATAGAATGGATTAAGTTGCCATAGATTTAGCATGATTTTCACTTACAAATGAACTCAAATGAATCTTTTTTCCATTACTGTCCAATAATAGCTAAGTGTCATGAGTTGGTCACACATTTTGGCTTCCCCAATATGAATGTGATCGTGGTCTTGCTTAAGAACTTCCTCTACTTCCTCCCTTATAATGAAACATAATGGTCTATTGAAGTATTCTCTGTGAGAGATCTTCCCTTCCAACCCGTAGAAATTTATATCCCTCCTCGTCATTCTTATGGAATTAACTTTCTATCTTGGAACATCTACGTCTTTGATAAAACTAATGTAAGGCAACCTCCATTCCTTTTGATATTACAAGAAGTTACACTCAAATTGTTGAAGGAAAGGTTGACACTTAGTACATTGCCTTTATATTGTGACAACATCTTGTTTCATCGTTGGTAAAAATTAACCCTCTCTCTGAATTCATCTATAGAGGGGGGTATCAATGGTTTCAAAATGCTCATTTTGAGTCTTCATGCATCTAGACAACATGGTCCATGGATTTTTATATTACAAACTTCTTTAAAAATGAAAATATTGTGCAAACGTGGTAAGCTTCATCTTTCCAATTTCTATATTCTCCAACTATCTCCTTATCTCTCCGCTCCAATATGAATAATCATAGTTAGGAAAGAGTTGGATCATAGATAATATAGTTGTTATACTATTGATAACCATGGTGGTAGACTCACCATCTATAATTACCTTACGTGCAATTATGGTGTAGGCATCAGTATAACGATTCATCATTATTAGGTGTCCTTATACTTTAACCTCATAAAATTGTTCTAATAACCTTTGAATGATCGTTCGGTAAGGGGATAGACTGAGATGCTTCAATGCATATTCTCTATTCACTTGTATAACCACCAAGTCGGAATATTCTTTGATGCAAAGTAAACAGATGCCTCTTCGCAATGCTTCAAGCTATCCCAAAATTATATCTTATTAATCTACCTCATTATTTAAACAATGAAAGTCCAACTTAAAATAAAGATTTATATTATATTTTCCTTTATCCAACATGACTCTTTCTCCTCCTTTGTATATTATTGATGAACCCTCAAACTCCATGGGCCATTTATTTATATCTGGCTCGTAAAGATTGGCTTGTAAATGATCAATCTGAATATCTTCTTGTCTAAAATAAAACTGAAGGAAAAATGGCCAAAAGCTCCATATGAGATTGGATCTTGAAAGTATGTGGAATCATCTTGCTGTTCTCCAATCAAAATTGTTTGTGTAAGAAAACACTTAATAGGATCATATCTTGTCACTATATGAATAGTAAAAGATAAGATATAATGTTTAAATTTTTGTGCAACAAAAATAGGGCCAAACAACGCCTCTCTATGCTAGTATTTGTTATCTTAGGACCATGGATAATTATACTCAGGTAGTAGACCTCATAGTAGTGGTGAGATATAACAATAAAGGTACTTCAACTATAGGTGGAATCATCGCTTGGGGATAAATGAGAAATTTCTTCGTGTTGTCAAAAGCTTCCTGGTGTGGTTCTTGTTATTTGAACTTCACGGTGTTTCGAAATAGATGAATAAACAGATGTTTAATCTCACATAGACCCAGGATAAATTTTCTAAGCTACAAATTCTTTTGAAGGAGACTGTTCAGCTCCATTTGTGTCTTTGGATATGGCATGTCAATAATGGATTTCTGCTTATTTTAGTTCATCTGAACCCCTTGTCGATCCATTAAAAACCGAAGAATTTCCCACTTGTTGCACCAAAATCACATTTGAATGGGTTCATTTTCATCTTATATTTCCTACACTTTGTAACACACCGCATTTCTGAGCATTAAATATTTACTTAATTCAGCAAAATTTAAATTACAAGTTTGTCGTAATTTAATTGAATTAATTGTTATGTGTCTATTTAAATATTAATCGAGAGAGATAATGATTAATATAAATGGAATAATATTTACTAAGTGGGTAGTAAATAATACATGGCTATTATTATACGTTGTAGTGAGTTAAACGACTAGATTTTATTATATCTCAACTGAGACTAGGGTATAGACTAAATTAAGGTCGAGATAGGTATTTTTAGTAAAGTGACTCGGATGATGATTTTGAGATCATGGATGATTTCGAAAGTGTCAAAATAGTCAAAATAGTATACCTGAGGTTATTATTTGGGTCCCGAGGAAATGTTAGAATAAACCGACAACGTATAAGGGTATTTTAGTCATTTGGTAATCTAGGGTTAAGAGACCTACGAATTTTCAAAGACTTTATCATCATATAATTGGGAGAGTCTAGGGTTAGAAATATAGAAAACAAAGAGAGGCCATTAGAGAAGAAGGAGAAACCATTTTTGAAGCTTAAGAGAAAATTCATAGAGGATCCAAGCTTGTTCTTGCACCCCATCATCATTGGAGAGTGGATTAGAAGGGAAGATAAACCAATTCATCATCAATTCACGAATTTTAATCATCAATAATAAAGAGGCAAGTGCTTATTTGGAATTTATTTTGATGTTATGATACCCATGTAGAATATGGTGTTAAAATATGATTTAAATGATGTTCTTGAAGTATAGATGATTAGAACACATAATCGTGGTATGATTTTCATGTAGAGTTGAGCAACACATATAGAGTAGACTAAATCAAATTATATATGGTGATGAACATGAAGAAAATATAGTATACATTAAGAACATGAAAAATCTAGGTTTGGGATGAATAAACGATTTGATATGTTATTGAATGGAAATCATAGTGTTTTGATGTAATAATAATATTGGAAATCATACAAATACATGTATATAATGTTTGGGATAATTGGGTCTAAGTTTAGTGAAGGATTATGAGAGTTGTGTAAAAGAAGAATAGTGAAAAATGCTGAAACCCAATGAAGGAGATGTCCTGCTACACTTCGAATTGATTTAGCCCAAGGGCGAATTGATTCGGTGGCGAATTGATTCGGCTCGATAACAAATCGATTCGGTTTGCCCAGATTTGGAAGATTTCCCTTTTTAATCCCCTAACTTTTGAATTATTCTTTGAGAAACTTTTGAAGAATCCTTTAAACACAATAAGAGATCTATTGGATTATAGTATGACTATGATAGGGTTGTGAATTAGTCTTTTTGATAGAATTAAGGAGAGGATTAATCGGGATTAAATCATAATGTAATTTATCTTAGAGCACGAGAATGAGTTATGGAGATTTCAAATGGAAATTTTATATTGACCAGTAGGGTATTATTGAGCTAACTTCTAAAATAACTTAAAGGATTAACTAGGACCCTTAGAGTAGAGAATATTACTTGTATATTTACGAGGAGACATGCCAAACCAAAAGTTCTTAATGTAGTACTTGTGATACATGGACTTGATAGTAGAGTATGGCCGTATTAATGGTGGTTATACTAAGGGATGTCGTAATTGTATATATTAGTGTGTAAAATATATATCGACATGGACATTCTACTTACGTGTGGCAGTGGAAGGTTAGATAATGTATATCTAAAAAGAAAATTAAGTAGAGGAACTCAATTAAATGATTAAATGATAACATATGGGAGATGTTACTTAAAATATTAATAACATACACTACATCAAATCTGCACTATTGTCACGGTCATTGACCTTGACAAGTTGGACTTGTCAAGGTCAATGACCGTGACAATTCGGGGCGAGACAAATTTTTTTTGTCACGGACGTGTCACGGTCATTGACCTTGACAAGTTCGTTAGAATTGTCACGGTCGTGTCAAGGTCATGGACTGTGACAAGTTTAGTCATGGTTAATAACCGTGACAAACCCGTGACAATATTTAAAAAAATTGTCATGGTCAATGACCGTGACAATTCTGGGCAGAATTTTAAAAAATTCTGCTGGGCAGTATGGTCACTGCCACCGCCCAGCAGTATATTTGTACCTGTTATAACAACTTGGTTGTACCTATTCAAACATCATATATCCAAATAAACTAAAGATAGTGCAAATATATATTCATGACGATATAATCCAAATATTAAAAATAGAAATAATATACATGATGATATAATCCAAATATAATTAAAATGGACAAACTTAAAAATAATGTTACTACATGTCTTGGGTAAATGTGAGGAGGTGAGTTGGTCACACGATATACGAATTGACACACCCACTAATATACATCGTGACGCATTGTTCGCACAACCACAATAGGGAGTTCTCCTTCCCGGGTATCACATGCGTGACGAGCACTTTGGACTCGATCCCTTGAAGTGCACGTCCATAAACTATTCCACCCTCGACGATATTCGGGTCCTTCAACCCCCTCCCTATCCGCTGGCCATCAAATACATCCAATATGAACACGCTCGGCCAACAAAGTGTCGACATCGGTCTGGGGAAGTTAGCCAAATAAGGAAGTGGTCATCGAAATACGCAGGTGACGGTGAAGAAGCAGCGAGGTCCACATCCTCGTCCTCCTGCGCCTCGTCCTATTGCGCCTCCTCCTCCACCACTTTCTCCTCCTCCACTACCTTCTCCTTCCCTTTCCCCTTCCCCTTACGATCTCCTCCCAATGTACGCTTCATGAATGCGTACATATCTTGGACCGTCGCCTCCAAACGGGATAGCTTCGCATCGTGTGAATCCACCATTCGAGCCAACCCGGTGTCGCTCGTCTCCAATCCGATCATCCTAGATTTGGCCACCCGCGAGCTCACCCCCCTTGTCCTCCCCTTGCGATCAGAGCCAGGAACTTGGCTGAGTGCATCTGTGGACAAAGATGCATTATCAGCATCAGACTGCGACTCATGCACTTCCTTAAGCTTTGCCTGAAACGACAAAAAGCACATGATTAGTAAAATAAGTAAATTAAAAAATTATAACGTAATTAACAAAACTTAAACTGTCGGATTACTTACAATCATGGCCGCGACGCTCGGGGACACCTCCTTGTCCTTACCCTTTTTCGTCCGAAGAGCCACATAAGTATCTATCCTATGTGGCTTACCCCCTAGCCCACTCCCTACCCCCTGAAATAAAATAAAGTAAAATTAGTATCGGCCCCGCAAAGTAAAATAATGAAGACTAATATATTTCTGTAGTTATAGAAAAATTAAATCTTACCTTCATCCTATAGTCCACCTCGGCATAAGAGGTCCGGCACGAGTAGTGCACGTCCATCTTTTTTGCCCGATTATCCCTCCCCGATTGGCGAGATGACAATTGTCGATCCTCGATCTCATTGTCAATGAACTTTTTCCATTGTGCAATGAGATCGGCTCCTTGGGCGGGATGGATCCACGCCATTGTATAATGGACTCTCATGTTTTCTCAAAGTACCGTGTCCGCATATTTTTCTTCCACGCCTTGTGTTGCTCCCTCAACTGCTCCAAGACGGAATCGCGTAGCTTTGGATCCAAGTTGAATTGTTACTGTCCAACAAATTCAATGTTAGATGCGAATAAATATAAATATAAATATAAATATAAAATTAAATCGAAATTGAAATTGAAATTGAAATTGAAATATTCATATAAATATAAATATATTACCTGTAGTGCCGCCCAAACAGCTAACTTGAGCTCATATGGCACCTCCTTCCAACTCATAAACCTCAGGCCGATGACCGTCTTTAGCAGCTCGAGGGATCTCGGTAATAGCCCCGATTTGTTCTCGATGGTAATCCCAAATTTTCCATATTTGGGGAGCCTAGGGGCGGAAGAGCCCTCGTCGCCTCCGCTACAAACGAGCCCAGACGACATCATCATAAACAACATCATCATCTTCGCCTTAATACCTGAAGGAGATATTTGTTGTAAAAAAAAGTTATTAGTACAGATAAAAAAAATGTTATTAGTACACATAGACACACACACCTACCCCTACCCCACCCCCACCACACACACGCACACGTACACGCACACTCCCCCCCACCACACCCCCTCCCCCCACCACACCCCCTGCCCCCTCCCCCACCACACACCATGACACACATATATACACACATACACACACATATACACATATTTAATTTCAAGTATGTTTCATTTAATTATCATACTTTGTATATATTGTTCGATATACAGAGTAATTTTAAAAAAAAGTTGAAAAATCCCACCCTCATATGGACAATAATCCAGTGGTCATGCCACTTTTAAAACTAACCAACCCAACATTTATTAAACAAAATAATCCAACAACAATTTCAACAACAAATGTGTAACCCGTACTCCTTCTAATTCATCTACTAAATTAATTCATTTCATCAATTAAACTAACAATTAAAGTATACAATTATTAATTTACTAATTTACAATGAGGGGCAATCCTACTTTCATATGAAATTGGCACTAATTATTAATTTACTTTCATCTAAAACTATACAATTAAAATTACAATTAAAGCTATGGAATTTATTAATTAAATCTATACAATTGTTAAAATTGCCCCACCACACCCCCACCCCCACCACCCCCACCACACCCCTTGCCCCCCTCCCACCTCCACACACACACACACACACACCTACGTACACACACACACCCCACCCCTTCCCCCCCAACCACCACACCCCACCCCGACCACACCTGCAGCACCCCACCCCACCCCCACTACCCTCTTCGTCTTAATACCTGAAGGAGACATTTGCTGTAAAAAAATGTTATTAGTACAGATACAAAAAAAATGTTATTAGTACACATAGACACACACCCCTACCCCACCCCCACCACACACAGGCACACGTACACCCCCCACCACCCCACCCCCTCCCCCCACCACACCCCCTGCCCCCTCCCCCACCACACACCACCACACACATATATACACACACATATACACATATTTAATTTCAAGTATGTTTCATTTAATTATCATACTTTGTATATATTGTTCGATATACAAAGTAATTTTAAAAAAAAGTCGAAAAATTCCACCCCCATATGGACAATAATCCAGTGGTCATGCCACTTTTAAAACTAACCAACCCAACATTTACTAAACAAAATAATCCAACAACAATTTCAACAACAAATGTTTAACCCGTACTCCTTCTAATTCATCTAATAAATTAATTCATTTCATCAATTAAACTAACAATTAAAGTATACAATTATTAATTTACTAATTTACAATGAGGGGCAATCCTACTTTCATATGAAATTGGCACTAATTATTAATTTTGTTTCATCTAAAACTATACAATTAAAATTACAATTAAAGCTATACAATTTATTAATTAAAGCTATACAATTGTTAAAATTGCCCCACCACACCCCCCCACCACCACACCCCCACCACCCCACCCCCTCCCCCTCCCCCCCACCACCCCACCCCCACCACACCTGCACCACCCCACCCCCACTACCCCCTTCCCCCCTCCCCCACCACACACACATATACACACACATATACACATACATATACACACATATATATACACACATACACACATATAGAAATGAAAGAGAAAGAGAGGGAAAAAAAACATACCTTAGAGAGAGAGCAGAAATCGCTTAGAGATAGAGGGGGGGAAACCAAAAAAGGGTGGGAAAAAAGAAGCCTAGGGCTTTTTTTAATGCATAAGATGTCAAGGTCATGTCAAGGTCCTTGATCGTGACAATTATTTAAGGAATTGTCACGGTCATTGACCGTGACAAGTAAATTTGTCACGGACTTGTCACGATCAATGACTGTGACAATTCTTTGTCACAGTCGTGTCAAGGTCAATGACCGTGACACAAAACATGTGTTTTTTGTCAAGGTCAATGACCTTGACAAGGTTGGTCGGCTGAAAGGTGACAATTTTGTCATTTTGGTGTAGTGATACAAGAAATGTTAATTCGAATAGCATAATGTATGGGCGGTACGGGGTCTTAGACATGTCGATGGTTCAGTTAAATACATATGTCTAGTTAGCTTTGGTAGTTTGGCTAGGTGGGCTAAGTAGAAAAAGTTAGGCATGCATGATATATGAGAGGTGCGAAAACTCAAGAGAGTGTACGTGAACCTAACATGTGTATCTAATAATTAATTTTTAAACTATGATAAACACTTGCTAAATGTGTTTCAAATATTTTTGGGTTCTAACCCTTGCTATAAATATTTTTCAGAACCTTTTAGGTGTCCAGCCACAGGGACGCCGGACTTGATTATCTAATCCAGGGATGCGTAGCTATGACATATGTGGATGCATGCAGGATTTAGACTACATGCTTCCGTTGTTCATTCTAGATTAGGATTTCATTATCCCAGTATTTCATATTTGGTCATGTTTCCCCTACAATACTTTATTCAGTTCAGACTTGTGTTAGGTTTTATTTATTTATCTGTTGGATTTATTATTTAGATTTGGGTTTTGTAGCTGATGGCTTATTTGACAAGACATTTATTTATTTATATCCCGTGATGGTTTAGACTCTATTACTGTGTGAGTGGTTTATTCTAATCATATTAAAAACTTTTCTCAAATCATCTCCATGTGATTACTTCTTATTTGCTTTGATAACCAAATCATCCATTAAAACTCCTGAAGGCATAAAATTATTGGGAAACTAAAAGGATTAACATTATACCATCATTAGAATAAATGAGGAGGTCATGAAAAATGGCCATCATTGTTCTTTGATAGGCTGCCCCCATAATTTTTAGACCAAAATGAATAACATTATATATGAAGTTGCCCAATTAAGTTCTAAAATCCATCTTCACTGCATCAGTTAGATCCATCTTGGTCTTATTATAACTTACACAACAATCCATAAATTTTTACATCTCATTTCCAACTATTAAATCGGTCAAGCTATCGTATGAAGGCAGTGGGAACTCATATTTGGGACAAGATCTGTTAAGGTCTCTAAAGTCAACACAATTGATAATTTGACTTTTATCCTTCTTCACCACTGGCACAATGTTAAAAAGTCAAATTATATGTTGAATCACCTTAATAAATGCAACTTCTTATAACCATTCCGCCTTATCCTTTATTCTAAGATCTAGCTCAGCTTTGTACGTTCTGGTGGACTGCGTCACCTAAATTAGTTAGGGCATAAAATCGAGTTTGTGGAAACTCACGTCTTTGACCAACCCCAAAGTATCAGTTAACTTATGCGTGAGGACATCAGTATACTTTTTGATGATCTTGTTGAATTGTATCTTCTTTCCATCCCCCAGGTCTTTCAATATAAAGAGTAGCCTTGTTTCCTCATCTCCCTCGACTAGATCAACCTTCTTCAGTTTTTGAACTCAGGGCTTTGGGTGATCTTGCATGAACTTAGGTTCATCTTTGATTGTAATCCCCCGACCTTAGTTTGAGTCACCGTTGGGTCAACCCGCATTGAATTAAGGAGTTAAGGGGTGGGGATGTGGGGGGTGGAGGGAGTCCATTTTTATTATTGCAGAAAAACCCCTTTGAATTACACCATTTGTCAAAGACTGATTTACCAGTAATAAGTTGGAAAGGGTGTCCACTTTAAGTATTTACGTCAATTTACAAGGTTTATATATATAAAAAATATGATTTAATGCACAATGTTGATTAAATAGGAAATAAACCACAGTCATCCCTGTATTATTATAAACCATGGTCAAAGGCCTGAATAAAAGTTTATATGTCCCAAATTATCAATGTTTAAAAGATAATTTGAAAAAAAAATCAAAGCCACTAATGACGTTGACTTCCCTTTGGGGCCTTACCCGCGCCCTCTACGAATTCCCTACTCAGAGTACCTAGGGTGGGGTTGCTGTTTTTAACATACTAAGCCATACATTTTCTACAAAAATACAATACATATAACATATATATTAATGAATGCTGAGAACATTTAACAATTTTGCTACTATTAATGCAACAACTATGCAATGCACTCAAGCGACGAACTCATACTCACACTTAACCCTTTACCGGGTCTAGAGACAATTAATAATATTTTATTCATTAGTTTCCTTCTTTGTCACATGTCATTACCTTGTATTACTTACACATTTTTTAGCACAACCATTATCATTTTCATTTTCCATTATCTTTTATCAAAATCTTCGAATATCCACATACTTTAATGGGCTCCGCACTGCTGGATATGCTACCATATGGTCTGGCCAGTGATTTTGGGTCTTTTATCCCAGGGCTTCGGGTCCTTCTTAATTATTCTCGGTGTCATCCGAGTCCATATTAATGTGTTTTTAACATTTTTTCCAATGTTTGCAATATTCCATCATTTTACTATTTTAATCATCTCTACGGTTTATATAACTATTTCATGTCGTCAACGTGCCATTTCATCCACTTTATCAATTTTCACCAAAACCCAATCGATAAGGTCTAATGAGGAAATCTAACCACTAGAGCCTTCAATTTGTCAAAATTATCATTTTGCCCATTCTTTCATCATAACTTTGTGAAAAACATGTTCAATTCATTATGTAACTGAAAATCAACATTTTCTTTCAAAACATCCTTTTTATGATTTTATGTCCAAAATCATGCTTCATTATTTTATGTTTAACTACATAAAATACAATCTAACATTTAAATACCATTTAAGCCAAATGTCCACTATGTAGCCCTATTATTTCATGCGACTTTAAATATCATTTTTCTTCATTTTAAAAATATTTATGACACATATTTACAAAAAATTTCCTACTTTTCATCATTTCCTTAAAAAACCCATTTCAATATGATTTATCAAGTATAAAATGCCATTTTCTATAATACTACATGATTCTACACATGTTAAGGAGGATTTCAAGCCTGAAAATCCTCAAAAAATGGACTACATAATATTTAACTCGCGGCTTTACATTTTTCATGCTTTATTTCAATATTTCAAGGTAAAAAATGCCATTTATTTACAAACAACGCATTTAGGGTTTGTCTTCTTCAAAACTCCATATTTGCAAGACTTGAATATATTAGCAAATATTTTTGGAATTGAATTTTATCTAGCATGCATCAAACACATTTTTCATAGATAGACACCTTGAAATCTTAGGAAGAGGAAAACCCTACCTTATCGGTTGAACATGAGACAAATAAGAAAATGACTATGGAAGTTCGTAGGTCTAAATACCCCAAAAAACTCTTTAAAAAATACCCCAAGGCTCTTCAAAATACTCCAAACCTTCTCCTACTTGCTTGACTCTACTCACTTCTACCATTGATAAAGCTTGAGGATGAAGAACAAGACTTGTAAATGGGGTATAATGGTGTATTATCATGGTGGTAATATGTAACTATGGTGGAAAATGCTTGGGGGAAGAAGATGGACTCTTGAATCTTAAAGAGAGAGAAGAAATATGTCTGATGTAAATGGTGGGGGGAAACCCACCCTCTCTTATTTTCTAACCCCAAAATATGATTTAAAAACCCAACCCCCATATGCTATACATGTTTTGATCATCTGGTGCCTTTACATATCAACACATCATCAATCTAGGGCTCCAAATTTTGACAACACATAAGGGCAATTAAAGATATTAAATTTTAGGTGCGGTCATTCGAATGACATCTGGTCTCATTCATACGAGACTCCTCTTCGTTCGAATGAGCATCCAATAAGGTTCTTGAGGTAAAAAATATAGGCTTAAAATGAGAGGTGAAAATTATAACGACAACCGCTTTTGTTCGAATGATAAGGGACTTGGTTCGAACGTTGGTTTATAAGGAGATTTTAGAGAGTGAGCAAAATCAACCATTTTCCAAGTCATTAGAAGATCATTCAAATGACAAAGACCCTCATTCTAACATCTTCTTTTTCCTATGAAATGAGCTTTAGGCCACAAAAACTCCGATTTGACACGCATGAAGGCGACGATGATGGTTAAACGTTAATATTCATTCATAAATACAACAATACATGGAAAGGGATAAAATCTAAGGCGTGGGTATTACATTCTCCCCAACTTAGGTATTTTATATGTGAAACAAGAATAACTAACTAGGGAAAGATTTACAGGTGCTTCTCCTGTATCTCCGACTCACGTTCCCATGCCACACCTTCAATACCTTGAAACTCCGAAACATCCTTCACCAAGGGGATGACCTTATTGCGTAATACCATGTCCTCGCAGTCCAAAATGGATATAGGTCGTGCTGGAAAAGTAACATCTTCCTCTAATTTGATGTTGTTCCAATCGATGCAGTGTCAGGGCTTGTGAAGATACTTCTTCAACATAAACATGTGGAACACATCATGAACATGGGACAATTAGGGAGAAATGCCATGCATAACAACACGTCCCCAATCGTCTACAAAATATCAAAGGGACCGATATACCATGGGGACAACTTCCCTTTTTTCCTGAATCATTGACTACCGATTTTTTCTCTAACCCACAACATCACATGGTCACCCACTCTAAACTGAATTAAACGAACTTTGTTCATCATCTCTTGGATTAATTATGAATTTGTGAGATGCTTCTCACCCACCTCAGCCAAACAAATCGAAGAGCGGCATGGACTCCCATAGAGGGCCTCATATGGAGCCATCTAGAGACTTGCTTAATAACTGTTATTGTAGGAAAAATCTTCTTGATGAAGATTCTCTACCCAACTACCCTAAAAATCCAATACGCAAGCTCTCAGCATGTACTCAAGAATCTGGATAATTCATTCTGACTTCCTTCCAGTCTCACTATAATACGCGTACACATATTAAACTCGGTAGCCAACTCCTGTTAAAAATTCTTCCAAAACCGAGATGCAATTGGGGATCCCTATCCGAAATAATCGAGAGCTAAACAACGTGAAGTCTGACTATTTCTTGAACGTATAGTCTCGCTAACTTAGCCACGCTGTCCATGATCTTTATTGGCAAGAAGTGTGATGATTTCTTGAGTCGATCAACTATAACCCAAAATGCATCATGACCATGCTCAGATCGTAGTAATGCTATGACAAAATATATTGTGATATGCTCATATTTCCATTATCCCATGGGTAGTGGTTGTAATAATCCCTGCTGGTTTCTTATGCTTGGCCTTCACCTGCTTACAAGTGTAGCACATGGCCAAATATGTTGACAAATCTCTCTTCATACCGAACCACCAAAAATTTCTGCATAGGTCCTTATACATCTTGGTGGCACTGAGATGAATGCTGAAGTGAAAATGATGGGCCTCTACTATCACCTCTTTTCGAAGCTCATCAATTAACGAAATAATCAACTATCTGTAATACCTCGTATTTTTACATGTATTTATTTTTATTATAAAATGTTAAAAATTTGGATTAATTAATTTAAGAAAGAAAATTTAAATTACCATTAATCCGAATTTTATGATAATAATTACTAGAGTGGTGATAATTAGTAGTTATTGAAATAATATTATGGTCGGGGATGAGATATACGACAGTTATATTATAAATATTCGCTGCGCGTATGAGTCGCGTCAATTGTATGTATTTGGAGGGGGGTTAAAAGATAATTTATTTTTGTATAACTTGTACGACCATTTCGAGTGCGCCAGAGTGTCCGAAAGGGTCGAAATAGTCAGAAAACACTATTCGGGTATTTTATTTGGAGTCCGAAATATTTTTAACCCAAAACGACACCCCGGAGGGGTATTTTGGTCTTTAGGAATTTTAGGATAATTAAATGGACGAAAATTAGGTTTAATTAAAATACATTTAGGGTCAGTAGCCGTCAGTTTCAACTTACGTGAAAAGAGAGGAAAAGAGAGAGAGAATGAAGGAAGAAGGAGACTCCATTAGAGCCCTAAGCAAAGAACTCAACCTTTCACCACAAAAAGTACACCAGCGCGTAGATCGTGTCAGGACGATCATTCATATACCACTTTCAATCTATGAATCAGAAGTTCATTTTAAGGCAAGTGATTATCTTGCTCTCTCATAGCAATTATTACTCTGGCTAACATATGTATTGGTTTTAGAACAATTAATACCAAATTTGTTTACCTATGATGATATTGTGTTGGAATCTTAGAAATTGATGGGGATTTGCATGTAGATGATTTTTCCCTTTATAGAAGAGTGAAATTAGGAGAATTATATGCTAATCACGAAATAAAAATGGAACTTTTATGGATTTATAATTCTGGGTTTATGTTAATATGATTCAAAGGAAAATTTAGGAGTTTGTTGAATTTGTTTGATGATTGGAAGGATTTGACCCCTAAACTATGTTAAGAAATGTTCTAGAGTGACTTAGAGTAGTTTAGAAACCTTTTACTTGGGTTGGAATTGGATTAGGTTGAAATTGAAATGGAAGAAATATGGAAAAATGAACTTTGAAGATGAACTGGGCAACTGCAGAATTTTCGTTAGAAGTCCAGCCCAGGTCGTTCGAATGACCTCGTTCGAATGAGACTTCTAATGAGTTTCCAGTGTCCCTTCTAATGAGTTTGGTAGTTCATTCGAAGTGGGGGGAACTTTGTTAGAACGATCCTCACTAGAACGACCTCGTTCGAACGAGATTCCTTGGGTCTTCTAACGAGATTCCAGAATGACTCTTAAGGTCCGATTTTGTTTCGAACTTCCCGTAGGCTTATTTATGTGAGTGTTAGACCTGTTTGAATGTCGAGTGACTTAAATTTATAATTATTAGTGAGCGAAAAATATGTTGACCCTCGGGAGGTATGCAATTCATAGAATGTGAGAGATGCAAAAATACAAGAGAGAATATATCTGAATAAGGTACGGGTATAATAGGGGATATTATGCGTACTGCGAATACTAGGCTGGGGGAAAGCCAATGAATTCATATAAGTTGTGTGCATGATTATTGTTTAAAATATTATGTGTATAACATATCTAGGTACTCGCTATCAAACTGAGGTTAACGCGTTATGGATGACCGGATCTTGTGTGCCTTTGGGGGATTTAGAGTCGTACCACTAGAGCATGGAACCTGGGAACGAGATATCCGTGAGAATGATAGTGATGATGGTCGTATGGGTGCGTAGGTATGTTCATAGCCCATCATCTTGGGAATATATTCGCCTCTAATAGGTGTTTGTGTTTTTATTGGTTCTCGAGAGATTGAACCAGTTGTCCTCTATGCGTGAGCGTTGCAATGGGACTAGATAGCCGAGTATGCGTAGCATTAAGGGTTTCTAAACTAGAAGTGGAATATTGTTTTATTTATATATATAAATTGATATGTATACATAAAGAGATGAATGTGTGTATAACGGAATCCTATTTGGTGTCTTATATTAATGACTCTATTTTGAAATGTGTACTTATGGTATTAACAGCTGGGTAGTTAGAAGAATATGAGAATAAACTAAGGTAGTTCTAACCCTATATTGAAGACTTAAGAATGTCGGCTTTGGGAAATTTAGGGAGCCTTCCCAACATAATAGTATGTGATTAGTAGCCAGTCAGGGTATCATGATTAGTATGGGTAGTTAGGCTCATTAGACGTGCACACTAGATCGAGGGGTGAGTATCTCAAGTGAGTACGCTAAGTTAACTTAGATAATAATTGTGCTAATTGAATCAATTTAAGGACTTGCTATATTAAGCTTTTTCAACTCGGGCTCTGACTCATTTTTCTATATATCTTTCTATTGTTCCATTATTTTAGGTGCCCAGCCACATGGACACCAGCCTTAGGAGACTCTATTCAGTTGCCGTGCTGTAGCTGCTATGGAAGCTGTAGGATAATTGCTATTAGACGACTCAGCCTATTCTTCTTTTCCAGTTATCTATTCTGTTGGACATGTCATCCCCACTTCAGTTTATTTCCTGAGATTTAGTTGTTTTAAACTGAGAATGTA
Source organism: Sambucus nigra (assembly GCA_949130495.1). Taxonomy (NCBI): domain Eukaryota; kingdom Viridiplantae; phylum Streptophyta; class Magnoliopsida; order Dipsacales; family Adoxaceae; genus Sambucus; species Sambucus nigra. The sequence goes on along the minus strand of OX422208.1, from coordinate 468,395,906 downwards.
TGCGCTAGCGTTCAAATGATAAAATTATATATTACACACCTTTTAACTCAAACAAACCCTAAACATGCAACAATATGTGATTGAATAAGATAATGAACTAAGCAAGAACATTCAAACACATGCTTGTGAGGAAAAATCCCCCAAAGGAGCAAAACCATTTATTTTCATTATAATATTGTAACTGTACAATTTCGAATTACAATGAAAATGCAAGTGACTAAGAATTACCCTCAGGTGTCGAATTCTGTAGTCGACGGATGGAGTTATCCCTTTCCAGTAGGGATGCAATGAAGAAGAAGAACGGTCTTCTCCACAATGGTATGAACAGCAAAAGTGCGTTCCTGGGTTGCAAAGTGATTCACAAGTGTTTGGAAATTTGTGTGAATAAAAAAATCTAGAGTCTTGGTACTCAATAGGTGAAGACTTAGAGTTTTTGTACTCTGAAAATCGTGTATTGAAGTCTATGAAACCAACTCCCCGTAGTGGGTTTATAAAAGAAGTCATGGGCCTTAAAAATCTGAACACGATCTGTTGAAGTTTATCCCAGGCGGACCGATTCGGGTCTGAGGCGGATCGGTTCGTTTTAATTTTGGCTTCTTCGATTTGCTTCCGGTCCGGGGTGTACCGACCTTTCAGCAGGCGGATCGATCCGGATGAGGGGCGGACCGGTCCGCAGGCGGATCGGTTCTTTTTCTCTGGGCGGACCGGTCTGGCCTGTCAGACTTTGATTCCTCTTCTTCTTTTGATATTCGGATCCGTTGATGACTGTATGAATCTTGAATTTCTTCAACGGTGTAACGACGTACGACATAATAAATTAATAATGGATAAAAATGTCCTTACAAATCTCCCCCTATGTCTATGCCGATACATACATAAAAACAAAAGTCCGAATTATCAAATATGAAATTGCCTATACAAATCAACCCTTCCATGAACCCAAAACTGAAAAGGTAAAATTGAATAAGACTTCATCGTTTGTTCTTCAATTCTTCAGGAATCTTCAACGTTTTTCTCATCAGGGTGTGCAATCCAATGTTAATCCATGTAGTACCTACACACATGAGAAAAAGTAAAATACCAAGTGACGTATCGAGTTTGAAGTGAGATAAACAGATATGCCAATATGCTAATTGGTGATAAACAACTCAACACTACAAAACTCACTCCCCCTTAATGTGGTGATAATTCTTTCTCCCCCTTTTTATGATGTCCCCAAATAGACAAATGAGAGAAATAATGCAAACAAGTAATGACGGGATGTCACAAGGAAATACACAACAATTTTTTTTGAATTTTTTCAAAATTTTTCAAACAAAATCACACCATGAATGAAAAGAAAGCAACCAAGTCGATGATAGCGTTAATGAATGGGTGTGAACATAATTCGATAGGAAGATCAATGCATACAACCAAGACATATGTGCACGATGAATATCGGATACTCATAACGAATGAACTCAAAGTCTTCCTTTGGTGTAAAAAAATGGAAATATAAGATATTGACTTAATCAAATCAACAAATCAAAGCGAAAAATGATTTCTACACCAATAACGCCCAAATTTTTTTATGCTTTTTCAGGACTTTCAAGGAAGTGCAAACCTGTTTATATTCTCCAACCAAACTCCCTCAGATATAATTTTGAATAGAGGCTTTCTAAATTCTCAAACTTTGGAGAATTGATGGTGAAACCTAAGTGGCCCATATTTGTCATGAATTTCTTGTTATTGCCTTTAAATTTTTTGGGCTCTTTTAACCTCTTTGGACCCCGGATATTAAAATTCCTCCATTTTTAGGTCCTTTTTAACGGTGGCTTTTGCGCAAAGGATAGATGATTACCTTTCGCAGCCCCTCCCCGTTATACAAAAAACACACAGTCTCACCAAAACGGTTTTTACATGCATTCCAATCTTGTCAAGTTTTATCGCATATGGAAAGTTGTATAGACAAAATTGAGATGGAAACACTCAAGCCAATATGAGATAGACAAGTGCAAAAATCAAATATAGACGTGCATGTGTGCAATAAAGGATATATGAGTCAAACATGTAGGAAGATATCACTAATTACATCTCAAAGACTCCAAACAATCTAAAGCACATGGATGAAATGATGTAGCCTCTCAAATCTCTATCAAACAGTCACATGGATATATGGAATGAAGTTATGACATTGGCTATCTTAAATGCTCATCCATAAAAAGAATCAAAAACAGAAATCTTTTTGGATTTTTTCAAAAATTTTATCAAAATAAAATCTTTTTGTGCTTTTCTTAAAATTTTTCTTAAAGGAAAATCTTTTTGTAGTTTTCAAAAGAAATATAAAAAGCAAAAAGAATAAATAAATAGCTATACAACTAAGCAATGATACAAATAAAACAGACTAGCAATAGGAAGCATATGATATGAACATGAAGAAGCATCCTATTCTAGACATAGACCAACCCCTCAGTCAACTGTGCAAATCCCCAAAGACTTCCTAAGACTCTCAAATCTAAGGGCATCTAAAGGTTTCGTGAAAATGTCGGCTAACTGACGGTCAGTGGGAACAAAACTCAGGGATAAAGTGTTCTCCTCAACTAACTGGCGAATAAAGTGCTCACGTATCCTGATGTGCTTTGTGCGCGAATGCTGGACGAGATTGCGGGATTTGTGAATCGCGCTCGTGTTATCACAAGAAATGATCATGGTGTCCTGTGAAATCCTATAATCCTCCAACATTTGCTTCATCCACAAGAGTTGTGTGCAATAACTCCCGGCGGCTATGTACTCAGCCTCCACAGTGGACAAAGAGATGGAATTTTGCTTCTTGCTCAGCTAGGAGACAAGAGCAGAACCAAAATAGAAACACCCACCAGAAGTGCTCCTATAACCATCTACATCCCCGGCCCAATCGGCATCCGAATAGGCGGACAAACGGTCATCGGTATCAAAGGAATACCAAATACCGTATGAGAGAGTCCCACTCACGTATTTAATAATACGTTTTAGAGCAAGTAAATGTGACTCTTTCGGGAATGCCTGATATCGCGCACAGACTCCAACACTAAAGGCTATATCGGGACGACTGGCAGTCAAGTAGAGAAGTCTACCTATCATACTCCGATACACGGTTTGCTCTACATCCTTGCCTGAAGTGTCCTTACTAAGCTTGGTCGTGGTACTCATAGGTGTACGTGCATGCTTAGCGGAGTCTAAACCAAATTTCTTCACTAGGTCTCTAGCATACTTGGATTGGGAGATGAACATCCCATCCTCTAGCTGACGAACCTAGAGACCAAGGAAGTGTGAAAGCCCAACTAATTAAATACTGGGTAGCTACTCCTTTATTAAATTAAATCAAAATGCCAAGTTGGCTCAGTTAATAGCATCACTGTCGAAAACATTTTATTATTACTACCCATCTAGTATTTAAAAAGTAAGTTGCCAAATTTTAATTAAAGCCTGATTAACATGCAGTAAAAGATTTAAAGCAAGAATAATATCACCAATCACCATAACGAAATAATAGAATAACCAACACATGACATAAATAAATCTGGAGGAAAAACTCGTCACAACAAAATCCCACAACTGAAGTAAGTAACGAAATACTGAATACTGAATTAAAACATGCCAGAGTCTGAAAAACTGAAATGGAAATGTCACTAATAGAATTTGGGCAACATGCCCTACAACTGAGGAATACTCAGTATGGAATCCAAATGATATAAGCGTCTAAAAGCAAATCCCTGTAGCTTCCACAAGCAGCTACAGCTCGTCATCTGAGTGAGAATCCTATGCATGGTGTCCTTGTGGCTGGACACCTAAAATGGTTTTACAACAAAAAATAGATTTGAAAGCAAACGGGTCAGAGCCCGAATGTGGAGATATTTTAAAAACCTGCAAGTGCTTTAAAAACATTTAAAACAGTATATGCAAAATACATGTTAGGACGTGCTCTCACATGAGATACTCACCTCTCGTCTAACTGTGCACTCCTAACATTCCTGTGCTCATCCATGTGTTATCTCATAACTATCTAATTCTCAAGAGTTTCTAACACTTCTACTCGGTTCACGTTTTAATTCCAACCTTAACAATTAAATAGAGAGTTCTACTTTAATTCTCGGATTCCCAATTATTAACAACACCACTTATTGATTTCAGTCCCCTTTTATCTTTTCACAACGTGATAATAAATATACACACAATTTATCATAGCAAAATTCCTTTTCCTTTAACCGTATATTATTCACATCATAAATATACAATACAAGCACCCAAAGGCTAAGCTGCGGTGCACACATACTCTGCTATCCATCCCGGTACATCACGTACATAAGGATTACGCATTCCGAATCTCTCATGAATCGTTCAGATAACAACATCACAAATAATGGAGGCGAACACAGTCACCATCACATGGGTCACGCACATACCTACGCTCCCACGATCAGCAAACTTATTAACATCCCAATAAGTCCTTCAATGACCTATGTTCATCGAGGTAACCAATCTAAATCCGGGAACACAAGGATAAGAAGGCCCTAAGCGAACGTAATCCTCCCGTGATAGCAAGTATGGTAGGTATGTCATACACATAAAGTTATATACTAAGCATTCACACATCTTAGATATCTCGATATTAATAAAGGTATACTCTACATCTTTATACCATTATTCCAAAGTCATATATTTCAAGTTTCCCGATAATATAAAAGTTAAAATGTCGACACGTCTCACGTCGTAGTTTCTTATACTTAAAACCTATCTAAAATAGATTATTAAGTCCCTATTATTCCCACATGTAACCTCTTTATTCCTAAGGTCTTTACTTCTGCCCCAAACCTCATTTCACCAAATTATTCAAATTTACACTATTAACCTAAATATTATCTCACTTATCGAATTTCATTAATTTAGAATAATTCCTCAAATTGAATTCTAATTAAGGTTCAATATCATAATCATGCCTACTGGTCTTCCTTAAGGTTAAGGGTATTCATAAAGTCTCCAATAATATTTTCCGAGGGTTACCACCATTAAAAATCAAATTAGGGAAAACTTTACTCATTCTGGGAAGGTCGATCGATCGACCTTTACCTTCGATCGATCGACTGAAGAACATCGATCGATCGAACGCACCAGGTATGGTTACGGACTGCTTCGTTTTGCAGTTACCAATTCGTCCCAAAACACCATTTACAAGCATGAAACTCTAAGACAAGGTTACAATATCATCATACTATCATTTTACAACAGTATTAACATTCTAAAACCCATAATTCATCATTCAAAGGCTTTGTTTAGATAAAAACTACATCATTAATTCCAGATTTCTTCTTCATTCAAGAACATCAATAAACTTCTTCTAAATTCCATTTTTAGATCATCAATGGTTCTGTTTTAAACACCTAGTTCGTCCAGAATATTACTACATGCAATACCTATCATAATTCATAGCTTTTAACTTCCAATTTATGGGTCTAAATCATCTTCCAAGATCAATTTCGAAAATTCCTAAACATGGAAAAGCATAGCTTGAATCAAATACATTTAAACCACTTGCCTTAATCTTTCTCTGAATTTGATGTTGAATTTGAAGGTTGAATCTGTCCTCTCTCTCTCTTTCTGCAGAATTCTTTCCTTTCTCTCTCTCTCTACAAGTTCTTCCCAAGGATGATGACAATGGAGGTGGAGTTGGTTTTTGGCAATAAAGAACTATTTCTTAACTTCTCCCGTAACCCAATAAGTCCCTTAGTGTAGTTAGTGGGTTTAGTGGATGGAGATTAAGTCAGATTTCTATTTCTAATTTTCGTCACTTTTAAATTCCAAAAAATACAAAATTACCAAAGTACCCTTTATGTTGCCGGTATGGCCTAAAAATACCCCGGGACCCAACCTAAACCCCCGGCTAGTGTTTTCTGACTATCTCGATCCTTCCGGATGCGTTGGCGCACTCAAAATGACCATACGGTTAATGGAACTAAAATCCATTTTTAAATATAATAATATTATACCATGACGCGACGGTCACACGCGTCTCAACAAAATTCCCAAATTGCCGTATTTAAATCTCACGACAATTTCAATATTTCCAATATTCATATATTTCCATATATACACATTATGATCAAATACTAACTCACATCTCGTTAATATTTTTATCCGGATTAATTTCCAAATTAATACACATTTAATTCAATTAATCCCAAAAATAAATATCACAGAAAATACGGGGTATTACAGGAAGAAAGTAAGCTCACCAACCATGCTCATCTCAAACTCACTTTTCATCTCCTCTTCAAAGTGATGAGCGTGTTGAGAGCATGTGGATCCAAAGACTATGTCATCCACATAGACTTGGGAAACCAAAATTGCACCGTCATCTCTCCTGACGAACAACGTCATATCAACTCCCCCTCTCTTGAAGCCATGGGCTAAGAGATAGGAAGTAAGCCTCTCGTACCAAGCACGGGGTGCTTGCTTCAGACCATACAAGGCTTTCCTCAGATAGTAGACGTGCTCCGGGTTCTGTAGGTCTTCAAACCCTTTTGGTTGTTCCACGTAAACCTCCTCCTGTAGAATGCCATTTAGAAAGTCACTCTTGACATCCATCTGATATAACTTGAAGCGCAGATGACATGCGATGGCGAGAAGAAGACGGATGGACTCAAGCCTCGCAACAGGAGAAAATGTCGCCCCAAAGTCTACACCCTCTATCTGTGTGTAGCCTTGAGAGACCAACCTAGCCTTATTTCTGATTATGGTACCATTTTTATCCATTTTATTATTAAAAATCCACCGGGTACCTATCACATTAGTCTCACTAGGTCGGGGGACAAGTTACCAGACATTGTTCTTTTTAAACTGAAGAAACTCATCCTGCATAGCAGATATCCAGTGTTCATCCTTGAGTGCTTCTTTATGGCTCTTGGGCTCGACTTTGGACATGTAGCAAAGATGGCTAACAACGTTCTCTAGCTGAGCACGAGTCTTGACCCCTAGAGTGGGATCACCAACAATGGCAGACGGGTCATGACACTTGCGAACCCAAGCAGATGTGTCCCCTAGCACATGAGTAGGGTCCACAGAGTGTGAGAGAGGGACAAGTAAATCACTATCAAAAAAGTCCTCATCCTCACACTGAAGGTTAGGATCAATAACCGTCGGAGGTTCGTCATCTTGCACGGTGACATTTTTTGATTCCATAACCTTAGATCTCTTCAGGTTAAAAACCCAGTACGCTCTACTATTCGATGAATATCCTAGAAATATTCCCTCGTCACTCCAGGAGTCGAATTTTCCTAATTATTCTCCATCCCGTAGGATGTAGCATTTACTCCCAAAAACACGAAAATATGCCAGGTTGGGCTTCTTGCCAGTCCACAACTCATAAGGAGTCTGAAGTGTGTGTGGACGTAAATAAACCCTATTCATCGTGTGGCATGCAGTAGACACTGCCTCTGCCCAAAATCTCCTAGAAACTTTACGACCTAGAAGCATAGATCTAGCCATCTCTTAGATCGTTCTATTTTTTCTCTCAACAATCCCATTTTACTGAGGAGTTCTCACAGGAGAAAACTCATGTTTGATCCCGAGGCTATCACAGTAAAGGTCTACCTTTGCTTCTGTGAATTCAGTGCCATTGTCACTACGCATCCTGTTAATAGTGACACCGTGTTGATTTTGCAGGACACGACACTTGGTCATTAAAAATTCTACAACATCGAATTTCTCTCTCAGAAAACCTACAATGGAGTACCTGGAGAAATCATCTACCATCACGAGGATGTACCTCTTACCACCTAGACTCTCAGTACGAGTGGGACCCATAAGATCCATGTGGATCAACTCAAGAACATGAGAGGTGGTAATGGAATGCAAATTCCTATGGGGACAATGAATTTGTTTTCCCATCTGACAGGGTCCACAAACGGTCCAAGTTGACTTTCCAAGAGATGGTAAGCCATGTACTAGGTCCTTTTTAGCTAAGCGGTTGAGATCCCTAACGTTCACGTGACCTAGACATTGGTGCCATAGATCCATAGGAGTGATCGTGGCGCTGTTGCAGATAAGTGAGGACGTGGGCTCAGTTCCATAGCAATTATACTCGGTGCTCACCCATTGCATCAAAAGTTTACCGGCTTGATTGTAGACTTTACACGCGTCCCGATCAAACTTTACTGCAAAGTCAGTGTCGCACAGCTGGCTAATGCTAAGAAGGTTTGCTTTCAAACCTTTGACGTACAAAACATTTTCTAGCTTAGGGAATCCAGGTAACTCGACAGTACCACATCCTATAATGCTAGACTTGCTCCCATCTCCAAAGGTAACTTTGCCATCCTGATAATCCTCAAGAGTCGTAAAAAATGAGGCATCACCTGTCATATGTCTGGAGCACCCACTATCAAAATACCACTGTGAGGTATTGTGTGCTTTGAGAGCAACATGAACAACAAAAGCTTTTTTATCTTTCTTAGGTACCCAAGTGGTGGTGACCTTTTGTTTGCCTTTGTTGTTGTTGGTTTTAGCTGGAATGTGAAAAGCATTCCCTAACGGCAAAGACATCCGTCGGAATTCTTCCATCAAACTCTGAGATGTGGCAGCTAAGAGATCAACTCGCTCTCTCAGACTAGAAAACTCATCAGTATGACGTGGTGGAGCAGTAGTACGTCGTGTCCGACCCATGCTATAGCAAAACTCCCTAAGGTGGCCTTTTCTTTTGCAATAAGTACAAAAGAACACAGTCAAAGGCGGACCTTGGTTTGTCTTTCTTGGTCGAACTCTCCTACGAGGTTTTTGACGATGGCCATAAGGATTCGTAGTAAACTCAGGAACTGGTCCAGCGGAAATTTGGGATGTGGAGGCACCATCATAGCCAATTCCTTGCCGATCACCAAAACCTAAAGCGGGGTCGAGGAGCATCTTTCCCATTTTCCCAGATTTGTCCTCGATTTGTACCTTGACTTCCCGTGCTTTCTCAAGATCATGAGTCAGCTGGGCAACAAGGGCTTCAAGTTTCTTTCGAGTCTCCATGGAGGAATGGAGCTCACTCGTAAGACTAGCTACTTGTTTAGTCAAGTCCCCTATCTCTTTCTCAAAAGCACTCTCTCTCTCTCTAAACAAACTCTCTTTCTTGACACATGCAGATTCTCTCTCTCTCTCAGGGCAGTGAAGGTGGAGGACTCTCTATCTTGCTCTTCTTAATTCTTCCTCTAAGCCGGTGATCTTAAGGACTAACGCTTTGTTTCGCTTTTTAGTTTTAAATGACTTAGAATATAACTCAGCGTAGGCGCGCTGAATATCACTCTCACTCTCACTTGAGTCATCCTCCCCCTCACTCACATCGATCTCACTATCGAGGTGTCCCTGTGAAGCATCATCCTCATCGTCGTGAAGAGAAGTAGGAGGGCTCACTTGACTGGCCATGAATGCGGTGAAGTTACACTCATGCGGTGACTCATCTCTTGAATCCACCGTCTCGACCTCACTGTCATCGTTAAGAGTAGCATTAAGGACAGCTTTCCCTTTCTCTCTATTCAGACGAGTGGCACACTCAAAGGCTCTATGACCCCTACCATCGCACTCAAAGCATCTCTCACTTTCTTTCTTAGGAGGATTTTTGGAATCTTTTTCATTTTTCTTTTCAAACTTATTTTTCTCAAATTTGTTTTTATCTTTAAAATTGCCATTTTTCTTAAATTTGAGAATCCTCTTGAATTTTTTTGCAAAAAGAGCCAAATCATCTAAGTCAAAATCACACTCAGAATCTGACGTGTCAATCTCTCTCTTTCTAGATGACTCTACCCTCTTTCTAGCCGACCCCTCAGTCCTTCTCTCTTGGGCATTAAGTGCAATTCCCTTATCTTTAGATTTAGCAGTTTTAGGGAACATATCAATTTCATATGTTTGCAAATCTCCTACAAGTTCTTCCAATTTTAGCGTATTTAAATTACCCATAGAATTTAGCACAGTGACTTTAGGGATAAAACACTTAGGCAAAGAACGAAGAATCTTTTTAACAACTGTAGCATTAGGAATATGTTCACCAAGATTAAAGCTACTATTCACAATGTCAGAAAGTCTAGCATAAAATTCATCAAAGCATTCAGATTCATGGATGGTGATGGTTTCCAATTGAGTTGTCAAATTTTGCAACTTATACTCCTTCACAGCATTAGTTCCTTCATGGGTGAGTTGTAAAACATCACATGCCTCTTTTGATGTGGTGCACGTCATTATACGTTTGAACTCATCAGGTGTGACAGACCCAGAAATAGCACTTAGACCCTTAGAATTAAAAGATGACCATTTAAATTCTTCTTCTGTCCAAGAAGTGACAGGTTTCAAGTTGATCACATTATCAACAGTCACGGAGGGAGGTGTCCACCCTCTTTTAACCAAAATCCAGACACGTTCATCAATGGCTTTTAATGCAGATCTCATACGGGCTTTCCAATAGGCATAGTTTGTCCCGTCCAAAACTGGCATTTTATTATATAACTTCTCCATTTGAACCCGCACTTTTTTCAAAAATCAATTTTTTTAGAAAATTGATATCTTAGAAAATTTTTACGGAAAATAGGAATACGCGATAGATTAGCGTAACCTGCTCTGATACCAATTTGAGAATGTATGCGCTTGCGTTCAAATGATAAAATTATATATTACACACCTTTTAACTCGAACAAACCCTAAACATGCAACAATATGTGATTGAATAAGATAATGAACTAAGCAAGAACATTCAAACACATGCTTGTGAGGAAAAATCCCCCAAAGGAGCAAAACCATTTATTTTCATTATAATATTGTAACTGTACAATTTCGGATTACAATGAAAATACAAGTGACTAAGAATTACCCTCAGGTGTTGGATTCTGTAGTCGGCGGCTGGAGTTATCCCTTTCCAGTAGGGCTGCAATGAAGAAGAAGAACGGTCTTCTCCACAATGGTATGAACAACAAAAGTGCGTTCCTGGGTTGCAAAGTGATTCACAAGTGTTTGGAAATTTGTGTGAATTAAAAAACTTAGAGTCTTGGTACTCAATAGGTGAAGACTTAGAGTTTTTGTACTCTGAAAATCGTGTATTGAAGTCTATGAAACCCACTCCCCGTAGTGGGTTTATAAAAGAAGTCCTGGGCCTTAAAAATCTGAACACGATCTGTTGAAGTTTATCCCAGGCGGACCGGTCCGGGTCTGAGGCGGATCGGTCCGGGTAGGCGGATCGGTTCGTTTTAATTTTGGCTTCTTCGGTTTGCGTCCGGTCCGGGGTGTACTGGACTTTCAGCAGGCGGATCGGTTCTTTTTCTCTGGGAGGACCGGTCTGGCCTGTCAGACTTTGATTCCTCTTCTTCTTTTGATATTTGGCTCCGTTGATGACTGTATGAATCTTAAATTTCTTCAACGGTGTAACGGCGTATGACATAATAAATTGATAATGGACAAAAATGTCCTTACATAAACTCTTTCTTAAATTTGATTTCCTTTTATTGGATTTATTGTATGGTATTATATCTGGACGTGTTTACTCCATCCATTTATTTTACTTCATATAGACTTTATTTATATTACTGTGATGTATGGAATTTGTTGGAATTCTTTTTGATATTGGTTAGTAACAAGATAAAATTTGGACATCACGCTTTTTAAATATTAGGTGGTTAGTTTTTATGAAATTAAAATTTAGTTTTCGACACTGATGCATTATTTGGACCAACTTGATATTCTAAAATTAATTAATTAAGGACTGATCACCCGATAATTAATTAGGCGGGGTGTCACACTGACCTTTATGTCTCACCCAACTGTCGTTGTCCATAATAGGGTTTGTCTTATTTAGGAATCCATTTTTTTCTGACTTGAATATATTAGAAGATATCTTTATTTTTGGCATTAAATCTAATCTAAGCATGCATCTTACACATTTTTCATAGCAATATCTTAGAAAAAGAAAAAACCAACCTTATGGATTGAAGACGAGACAATGAAAAAGATGAGTATGGAAGTTTCTACGTCCAAAAACTCTAAAAAGCTCTTTAAAAATACTCTTAGACTCTTCAAAATACTTTGAAGCTTCTCTTTCTTGCATGGGTCTACCCACTTTTACCCTTAATAAAGGTTAAGGATGAAGAACAAGGCTTAGAAATGGTGTATTATGGTGGTTGTAAGATAAAAGTATGGTGGAAAATGCTTGGGGAGGAATATGAACTCTTTAAACTCTGAGAGAGAGAGAGATAGAGATAGAGAGAGGAAATATGGCTGAGAAAAATAGTGGGGGGAAAGCCACCTTCTCTCTTATTATAACCCCAAAATAACCCACAAAATGATTAGAAAGACCAAATCACCACATGTTATACACGTTTTTGATAATATTGCTCCTTCAAAGATCGACACATCATCAATCCAAGGGTCCAAAATTCGAAAACACATAAGGTCAAGTCGATATATTAAATTTCAAGTGCGGTAGTTTGAACGACATATGATCTCATTCGAATGAGTCCCCTCTTTGTTCAAACAAACATCTTGCGAGGTTGTAATGAAGTAAAAAATCTAGGGTTAAAATGAGATGTGAAAAGTGCCTCGTTCGAACGACAACCCTTTTCGTTCGAATGATAAGGGTTTGGTTCGAACGCAGGCTTCCAACGAGATTCCTGAGAGTGAGGGAAATTGACAATTTTCCAAGTCGTTAGAATCTCCTTTGAACTTATTTTGAATGACAAAGACCCTCATTATAACAATTTTTATTTTCGATGAAATTGACTTTAGGCCATGAAAACTACTATTTGACACGCATGAAGGGTACGATGATGGTTAAACCTCAATAATCATTAAAAATATGACTTTACATGGAAAGAGATAAAATTTAGGGCATGAGTATTACATTGATATCTTCTATAAACTCTTGAATGTTGGAATTATAAATGATAAGACATTTCCCTTGATTATCCACTAGAAAAAAAATCATATTTCGGGTCATCTTCCTCAACTTCATTGGTTTCCCTCTCACGCCTTCAAAGGTGATACACCACAATTCCATCATCAAGAAAAACTTTTTTCATTGTTGTTTGTGAGGTGTTGGTGCCTTCATCTTCTTGGAAGTCTTAACTTCCTCCAGTTTAGGTCTAGAAATCCTACTCAACAGATTCTGGCATTTTACTCCGTTTTCAATCGGATTAATTCTTGGTTGCATTCTATCTCTCAGTTGTTTATAGATATTTTGGGGTTTGGGATTAAACTTCTTGACTTACTCAAGTTTTACATCTCTCCATCATGACCCGCCACCAGTCCTAATCTCACTTTGATCATATGAACTCTCACGACTTTAATGCGACTTGTCAAAATGTGTGTATCCTCATTTAGATCTGTATAAAAGGCAATATTCACAAAATGTGCTTTTTATTTGGAAATGTCTTCTTAGTTGGATGGATCACAATTTAAATGCCTTTTACATTTTCCTTTCGGAAGTGAAACTAAGAGCTAGGGTTTATGTGGAAAGGCAAAGACACACACAACTATTTTTAAAAATTTTAAATTGAAATTAAATTAACACAAATTAAATCGATTATTATGTTAAATAAATTAGACAATTTTATCTTAATCTAAAACATGCATTTAGGTGAGTACATAAAGATAAAATAAATTAATTGTTGAACGCTCGATGTTTGAGGAAACCCGAATGGGAAAATCTCCAGACGACCTAGACAATGGAATTCACTATGTCAGGAATTATAAAAGGACATGCCAAAAGACTTACACAATCGACTCGACTCCATCACAAGCCTCGAGGTTCCTTCATTCCATTGGCCCTGTACACGATGACATGTTGGAGTTCAGTTACTCACACCACAGGCTCATCAACCTTCATATAATATGGAGTACACTGTATGTAAACAAACAAGGCATGGATCCCGCCACAAGAAACAAATACTCAAGTGTAGATCTTAAGTTAAAATAAAAGATTGAATCTTGGATGTCAAACTAGTTGGGTGAAAATTGAGGTTTAAAGGCTTTTAATTATAGATAGGACATTAATTTTCACCAAAACACTCATTTAAAAATATTTATAGTCTGTCTATTTATATAAAAACATGAGTTTAGAGGTAGCACAATATCATTCGAATGAAATAGTAGGTTTGTTCAAAGGACGTGCATAATCTCATTCGAACAAAATCATACATCTCATTTGAACAAACATCAAATGACCTTCGAACGATAGTCCACTATAAAGATGAAAAGTTTCGTTTAATCATCATTTGAACCTCATTCAAATCGCAACCAAATTCTCATTTGAACCAACTTAAATCCTCATTCAAACGAATTTTATAACTTTGTTTAAAGGGTTAAGAAATATCATTTGAACGACTTTTTCACAAAAAAATAATTTTCTTTAAAAAGTCCTTTTATGAAATATAGACTCAAATAATATATTAAACTATCACCCAATGAAATTCCAACTATCACAATAATAATCCTTCATACCTCAGCAGATCCTTGAATGTTGAATAAAAAACGTGTCATAAAAGACGACACGGTGATGTAGACACTTTACTTGGCCACTGCGTTCTCAATCAAACATGTCATAGGCATTTGAAGGATAAACCAACTCAAATACTAACCTATGACTAAAAGGTTTTGTCCAAACATAAGTAATTTAACAAATACGAATTGAATCCGTTTAGAAAATTTTCCTACAAATCTCCTTCTTTGTTTATTCTTGGACGAAAAACAAAACAAAAAACCTATAAGCCATTAATCTCTCTAAATAAAAAATTCCAACCCCAAAAGGAATAAGTACAAACTTGACAGACCATACTCTGAGTACCTTCACTGTTTTGTAAGATTTTTCTCATGGTATCACAATGGGTAGACAAAGTTATTGTGCTGATCTGTAGTTGCACTTTGTTATAGAGTTATCTTTTTGCCCCTCTCTTGCGGTATGTTTGTTTCTCTTGATGGGTCATCATAGTGATAAGTTATCCGATGTGACTAACGATGAAGACAATTTTAATAATTAAGAGGAGTTGAATGAGCTTCATAGTTGTGATGAAAAGATAACTCGTTTGAATTTGATGTTTGCAAAAAGAGTTAAATATCTTAAAAACTAATGTTTTTATTTTAAAGATGAAATTGAATTTTTAGAACTATTCAAACTCAAAGAGATATCCTTCGTGATAAGCTCATGTACATAAATCATGATGTTAAAAAATTTAGAAGTTTTCCCAAAAAAGAGTGAGGATAGAATCTAGATTTTAGAGAATGAATTAAAGGACTCGGTGAAATTTGAGACTCGGGTGAAAGAACATGTCGAAGAAGACACTGATAAATTAT
The DNA here is from genome assembly GCA_949130495.1 of Sambucus nigra. NCBI lineage: Eukaryota > Viridiplantae > Streptophyta > Magnoliopsida > Dipsacales > Adoxaceae > Sambucus > Sambucus nigra. The sequence continues at coordinate 468,380,591 of OX422208.1, read as the reverse complement.
CTGACGATTTAAGGGCACCTGAAAAGACTCTTAGGGAGAAGTTCGCTTACATTTAGGGGGAGAGAGAGAACCTTGTAGGTATAATTGAAAATTTGAAGAAGGAGATCCTAACCTTTTAAGAGACTAAATTTTTGTCTTGAGTATATAATTTTGAAGTTAAAATATGAATTAAAATACTCGAGTCTCAATGGCATTAGCTTTGATAATCCAAATTCTTCTACTATTATAGACATGACCATCCTTTATTTTAGAGTGTCAAGCACTTCCAAAGACGTTAGACAAGCTCAACCCATAATTAACATTACTTGTGTTTACATATGTTTTCATTGTGATTAGAAATATTGCCTTAGACTATTTTGTTATGATCTTAGAAACGTGATAGGAAGTTTAGATCCTATGTCACCATGGTTCTCAAAACTCGAGTCGTTAAGTATTCATATATATAGGTTAGGAAATTACTTTTGGATGCATTAAAATTCTATACTCGTTGATTTTGGCATGCTTTTTCATGATTCTTCTTATGTTATATCTTATGGTTGATTGCATTTGCATGTTTTCCGTACATTAATTTTGTGCTTCATGTCATATGTTTTTGCTAGCTGTATGATGTTTATCGTTTGTATTTTGATATTCCATTTTGTTTTGGGTTTTATTGTGAGAAATACAAAAATGTTGTTTTTTTCTTTTGAGTTTTGTTTCCCACTAGTGTCATTTTCAAAAAATATTTAAAAAATCAAAACAATTTTTTTACATGTAATTTTGTTTGAATCCACTTCATTCCATGAATCCATGTGACTAGGACTTTTGATTATGATTTTCAATGCCTAGGATTATTTTTACTCATGCTTGAATGGAGTTGTTTTTACTATGATTTTTTTAATGGATTCACTTTGTATATGCCTCTGCACACACTGTGCTCGCGCTCTTTAGGATTTTAATTGAATATATTACATAATCTAAGAGAGGTGTTCTCCTATCAATTTTTTCATTTACATATCATTTAACTATGGGAGATTTCTTCATGTAAGAATCATTGCATGTGCGTTTGGTTTGTATTTATAAATATGAGTGCGCACGAGAAAAGGGCTATGAAAGGAAAAATCTCCTTCGTGTGAAAGGTCGCCGTTGGAAAGAGCCTAAAAAAAGAGAGGCAACTAAAAGAAAATATTTCCAACTCCAAATTTGTTTCTTGATGATTCAAAATTTAGTTTCTTCAAAATGAGAGGAAAAATTGATATATGTTTTATGAGTGTAAGAATTATCACAATGAATGATCAAGAAAGGAATATCAAAATGGAAGCAATTAATCACACAGACAACAACAAATATACGTGATTTTGTAACTAGCCTATATCCACATAGAGGTTACTATTTTCTTATTAATGTCTCTTATTGCTCGAGGTTACATCCCATTACCCCAGGCTAGGGTTTATAACTTATAGATGTGTAAAATAAGAGATTGAGTTGTACAAGTAACTCAATTAGATCGTATATAACTCATGGAGTCCCTAAATATCTATTTAGAGGTTGTTGGTAACTGAGTTGAGTATATCCCTATCTTATTTAAGAGCATGCTTAATACATGAGTCTTGAATAAATAACTAATTTGGGCCAGGCAGTCTGCTAACCATGCTGGGCTGTCGTGTAGTCTCTCGGCTAAAAATAAATGAGCCCCTATAATTTCCCTTAAAATTTTTGGGCTAAATAATTGGGCCAACATATTTTAAGTAATTCTAAGGCACGTAGCCTAAAACTTTTTTAAAACCGGAGTGGTAGACTTGCAATTCTTATGAATTTGAGAGGGCACACTCGTTCGAGGTCAAACACCATGGAAAATTTGTGGTTTTATTGGAAAAGTTGGGGTACGTTAGTCCGAGAAGTTTTTGGAGAGATAAAAATACTCTTTGATTCATGTTCTCTATCATTAACTCGAAGTTGAAAAAGATATACATCACCCCTAATTGCCATTTATCAAACACCTCTCATCCACTAAACTTACACCATTTATTTTTTCAATTATACATATTCTGAGAGCCATGTAAATTCTTCTCTTCTTCTCTTTGCCTTCACTTCTTCAACTGTTCTTATTCTGTTGCTAGAGTTTCTTTTTATCATCCATGGCTCTTTAAGATAGAAAAACGATAGAAATTTTTTGGAAGTCTTACAGTATAATTGATTGGGTGGAAATCGACTGTGCCCCTATCCCTTGAGATGTTCGTGACATAGAAGGGTGCGCTAGATTAATACCCTCTTGTTCACACGGGGGGGTTTGACATTTCCCCCAAACCTCTTTGTTTTAAGGTTCTTCAAGTACTTCAATGTCATCCCTTCTCATGTGCCTCAAATGTTTAGAAGATTATAAATGAGGTCTATTAAATAAATAAGCTATAGAGGTCCAGTTTAGGGCTTCTTAATCTTTGCAACTGCTATGTTTGGTCGCACACAAATTAAGGTATTTTTACTTAAAGAAGAGAAAATATAATAGGGTTTTAATTATATATATCCCTGACTCCCATAAGGATTACTGGTGTCATGGTTTCATTTCTCTAAATTAGAAAAATCCTCCCTTACTTGAGGGCGAAAGGTACTAAGGCCCCTAGATTTTTGACTTGGGGGTAAAACATATAGGTTGCTTTATCTTTACTTGTATTTACTTGCTGGTTGTTTTTCCTCTATTTATGTACTCTCTTCTTCTGTTTCTAGTCCGTCGTCTTATACTTTCTTCCTATATTTTATAGATCGTGGTAAAAATCAAGAACCTTATTTGAGCGAGGTGAATGTTTCTGATCTTATTAAAGCTTGGAGAGTTTAAGAGAGACTTCCAGGATATGAAAATCCTCATTTTATAGTTTATCTATTAGAGTATAAAAACACCGCCAGTAATTTTATCGTTCAGTCGATTGATAAATTCCCTACCTTGGATATTCCTAAAGTAGAGTCCCTCTGAACCAATTCTATTAGCGGACGATGAAGAGATGAAAAATAAGAAGAGGAAGGATATGAAGAAGAGTAGGATGGAGAAGAAGAAGTGAAAAAAGATGAAGAAGAATAAAAAGAAGAAAAAGAATAAAAAAGAGATAACACGTCCATTGAAAAGGAGAGTGCTTAATGTTGATGATGGGGATCAGGCTATACTGTCTGATCAGATGAAATCATTAAAGATAAGGGAGGGGGATTCCCCTAAGGCTTGTAGCTCCAGCCTAAGAGCTAAGAGGAATGAAAAAGAGAATTCAAGGAAGAAGATAAAAGAATAAAAGAAAATGAGGAGAGAGAGAGAGAAAGAGAGAGAGAGAGAGAGAGAAAGAAAAATGAAAAGAATAAAAAGAAAGATGCCAGGAGTAGGTTATCCTTGAAGGGAGAGTCCCTTTATTTATTTCGAATGCTGAGGGGTCCAGTGTGGCCAACACTACCATCCTTACCACTGACCTGCTAAAGGGGGTCGTGTGCTCCTCGTGGCTAGGGTCAGCCCAACTGGCGCTCAAGTCTGCTAAAGGGTTTTCTCTAGGAAGTTTCCTTTTTTTTTCTCTGTGTTCATCTTTTTGTACTGATCTTCCTATTTTTATTTTGTGTAGTTTTTTGTCGACTTTAGTACCCTCCTGGATGCTCACGCTAACAAATCCAAGAATAACAAGGGGCGAAAATATGCCCGAAAAAAGTATAAAAAAGACTTAGCTGATGGATATGCAGTTCTAGAGAGGGAAAATGAGAGTTTGGAAAAGTCTTATGCCAATCTACAACTGACCAAGGACTCACTGAAGAGAACCTAGACCCGATCATTAAAGGTTCAAAAGTTGGAGGAGTATATCTCGAACGAGAAGTAAAATTGATATATTAAAGGTTATAATGAATCCTACGATGACGCTGAACTCCTAATCGCGTATGACAATAAAGTCTCCTTCAAAAAAGGATAGGACCAGACTCTGGGAGCAGCGAGAGTCCCCTCAAATTTATACCTTTTCCAATTTCACTCTCTTGGACACACCCACTTGCAAAGGAAGTTCCTCCTATTGGTCATCCTGCCGATCGCATTCAGAATGAGTCAATTGAGGTCGAGACGACTACTAACCAAGAAAGAAGGGCTAGCAATAAAAGGAAAGCAACAAACAACTCTGAACAAGTGAAGGAATATAGTCTTTTAATTGTAGGACTTATCCTTGTGCCTGGTAATTTTCTTTTCTTATTGGTGTACTAGCCTTTGGACTTCCTTTGTTAATTAATAAAAAAGAACTTTTCTTTTATTGATGTGTTCTGCCCTTTCAATTATGTTCATATTAGTTGTATTTTTCATTTGTTGTGTTGTTTTTAGCCCACTGTCTTAGAGGACTACATCCTCCTACCTCAAAGTTAGGGAGGATTTTAGGACTAGATATCAGCAGCCAAGATCACAAGGTGTTTATATGGATCTATAAATAGTTGAAGGTGAGGATTGAGTAGTACAAGGACCAATTCAGGCTGGCCATCGAACTGAAGGATGATCTCTAGGTCGTAGAGGACATTGGTTCCTTGGTGGAAGAGGAGTCAAAAGGTTTGAGGCCAAACTATTAGAGAATAAGGATGTGATCCAAGTAGGTGAAGTGATTTAATCCGATAATGACCTTCTAATAAAGGAGGTCTTCGAGCTAAAAAAGGACGTCCAAAGGGGATATGTTATTATAATTGGGCTCTAAAGAGACGTTACAAGGTTTTGACACTTGTTAAGAATGGGCCCTCGAGAAGCATGGGCAGTAGTTTATGATGAAGTCTGGTTTGATGCACTAGAAAGGTTGAAGGAGAATGAGGATGTAGCGTTCAAGCGTGGGTGTTTGACTGCCCTTAGGGAAGTGAAGACCCTTAGGGAATTATACCTATAGTATAAGTACCGGGTTGATTGCCTTGCTGATTGTCATAATTCCTTCTCAAAGGATGATAAATGGTCCCCGTCGATGCCATTCCTGCCTAGCTCCTGTACCATACCTTGAAGATGAAGATAAGGAGTTTCCTCTTAACCCAGATGATGGCTGAAGAGTGCATATAGCCGATAATCTTGCTCTCTATCCATAGTTGGTTAAGGTATTTCTTTGATCTTTATTTATATTTCCTTCTTGTAATTATACTCTCAAATTTATTGTCAATATATATAAAGTTTAATTATCGACTTGTTCCATATTTTTAGCATGTGTTGACTAAATATGAGTTCATAACTAACTTTGTGTTTTGAACACTAACTGCTAAGAATTGACATTTACCGACCACTTAGGACCTTTGCTGACCACATAATACTGTTGATCATTTTAGGCTTCTTGCCTATTAGTGAGTTAGTATTTAAGATTACCCATTTTGGGATCTTAGCCGACGAATTGAATCTAGAACAAGTGTTAACCATTTTGGGCATTTTCTAACTAAATGAGTTTTCTAACTTGTGTTCGAACATTCTCCCAGTCCAATATGCCTTAGCAGTATCATTCTATCATCCTTACCATTTAGGTTATGTCGTTACACTCCATTAGGCCTAGGTGAGATGATGACTAGAATGTATATGGTTAAGGGGCCATCTTCCCAATCTGGTTTTTATCGACCATCTCAGTTGGTGACTAACCTAAGCTGGAGTTTTGCCTAAGGATCCCCTATAGTACTTTTTTTATTGCCTCGGTAACTCATGAGGTCTATTGTGTTTGTGACAAAAACCTGAAGGTTATAGCAATTGAAATACTTTGTTAACTTATTGTATTTATGGTTAACCCTGCTCAACAAAATGAAATCCCTTAGTTGAAATAAGTTGAACAACAAATTGTAATCCACATGAGTCTTGTTATGAGTGAGAACGTTCTTTGGCCAAGACGAGTTGAGCAACTTATTTTATCCAAAATTAATCTCTTTTTGTGGTTGAGAGAGTTTTCATTCAGAAAGGTTGTATAATACTAAGATACATACCAAAAATATGAAGCAAACCATACACGAGATGAAGATGTGAGAGCTAATAGGTCTTTATTCAATGAATAACTACTTGCAAGTGACATAAGTTCGTAATAAAAATTTTCATAAACAAAATGTGCTGATAAAAGATAAACAAGACTAAAAGTAGAACTTCTTGAGATTGTGTGCCTTCGATGATCTTGGTATATCCCTTCCCTTCATCTTTTCCAAGTGATATTCTCTTTGATGGTTGTCCCTGATTACCTTGAAAGGTCCTTCCCAGTTTGATCCCACCTTCCCATACGATTACAATCTCAACAGTTTTACGAAACTACTCACTTGGAATTTCCTCAGATTGACTTTTTTGTTGTAATGCTTGGCTAGCTACTGCTGATCGGAAGCCATCTTGATCATGGCCTATTATTTTTCCTCATCTACTAAGTCATGTTCAGTGCGTAATGCATCCTCGTTCAGACCTTGGTCAACCAAGTTGGTTCTCATGGTAGGGAGACCAACTTCTAGCGGTATAATAACTTTAATTCCATAGGTGATCGAAAGGGTATTTCCTTAGTTGGTCTGCTATAACTAGTACAGTAGGCCCATAGAACATGGGGGAGCCATCCACCCAGGCACACTTTTCTCTTTATAGCCTCTTCTTTAGGATGTCGAGCATTATTTTATTGGAAGCTTCTGCCTAGCCATTATTTTGGGGATATAACACATAACTGAAATGGTTCTTGATGCCATGCTCATCATAGAAACCTTAAAAGAAGCTACTATCCAACTGTGTACCGTTATTGATAATAATAGTCCTTAGTACACCAAAGCATGTTATTCCATTTTTCAGATAAACCTAGTCATGTCAGCATCACGAATGTTTGCTAATGGTTCTACTGCTACCCATTTGGTAAAGTAATTTGTGCTAACCAGTAAATATTTTTTATTTCGAGGTGTGGTAACTAGTGGTCCCATAATATCCAGTTCCCATTGCACGAACGAAAAAGGACTTGGCAAGGATTTTAGGTTATTGCCTAGCTGGTGGACCATATAAGAGATTTTGTGGAACTTTTCACATCTGTGAACATAGGTACTTGCATCCTTTTGCATGTGAGGCCATCAGTAGCCTTCCTTGACTCCCATAAATACCATTATGAAGTTCACCAAGACTTGCTCATTGTTGTCTGGGTGGACACACTAGAGATAAAGGCTTATAAATGATCTCCTGTATAGATTTCCCCTTGCGACGAAGTAGAAACGGGCTACTTTCATCCTTACTTGATGAGATAATCTCTTATCATTAGGTATCATGTCACTCTATAGATAGATAATAACGAGATCCGTTTAAGCAGGGACCCTTTATGCGAGGAGGACTTGCTTGGTGACCACCGTTTGGTCAGTGCTTAGTTGTCCAGAAACTCTATCTAAATAGTTCTTTTGAGATCGGAGTCCACTACGTAACTTAGGGATGCTAAGGCACCATCGTGATTGTTCTACACCTGGGGAAAATTCCGAATATCAACCTTCTCAAACCCCTGCATAAGTCCTATTAATATATCGAGGTATGTTTCCATCCTATCGTGTTTTGCATTGAAATATCCACTTACTTGCTTGGAGACCAGTTTAGAATCGCCAAATATGTTGAGGCCTCTTGCTCCCAGTATTTGGGCATTACGCAAGTCAGTGACCAGTTCTCCGTATTCAACTTCATTGTTGGAGGCATCCAATCCTAACCTAATTCCTTATTTGATCGCAACATCTTCTAGTGTGATGAGGACAAAACATACTCATTCTCCCTTGGAATTGAAGGTTCCATCAATGTATAGGGTCCAATCCTTTTATAGTGCTTCCTTGTTTATTGACTGTTCTGCTTCTTATAGGCCGATAGGCTGATTCCCCATGAATTCGACGATAAAATCAAATAGGATTTATTCTTTAATTGCTATTTTTGGACAAAAATGGATATCAAACCTCTTAAGCTCGACTCAGAATTTTGAGTGCCATCTAGAGAGGTGGTATTTTCAAGAATATCTTTAAGGGGATATAAAGTAATCACTATTATTGAGTTATTTTCAAGGTAATGTTTCAACTTCCTTGAGGCAACCACTAATGCATATACAAGTTTTTTCAAGGGCAAGTAACATTGTTCTACACCCACAAGAATCTTGCTGGCTTATATAATGGTTACTATTATCCTTCCTTCTCACGTACCAGAGTCGCGCTAATAGCGTGGTCTGATACTGTGAGATAGAGATATGATGGATCTCCATCTTCAAGAATAACCAATAGGTGCATATCTTCAAGAATCACTAATAGGTGTAGTTTACTAAAGTAGGACTTGATCTCCTCCAAAGCTCTTGAGTAGTCATCGTTCCACATGAGGCCTTTGTCGTTGTTTAGAAGCTAAAAGAATGGTCGGCAGCGCTCATAGGACTTGAAGATGAAGCCTTTAAGTGCTGCAAGAACAACAATAATATTTTAAATATCTTCCAACGTTCATAGAGGTCGGGACCTTGGTGATCGCATCGATCCTAATCTGGATTTTCCTTTATTCCTCTTTTTTTAACTAAATAGCTTAGAAATTTACCTGACTAGAAACTTAATGAACACTTACTTGCATTAATTTTCATTCGATACTTCATGAGTATTTCAAAAGTTTTGCCTAGGTCCGTGAGGTGGTCGTATTTGTTCTTTCTCTTGACTAGCATGTCATTGATGTAGACCTCCATCGTGTCTCCCATCTATTGTTCTAACATATTAATAACGAGTGTCTGATAAGTTTCCCCACTGTTCTTCAAGCTGAACAACATGACTCTATAACAGTTAAACTAATCGGGGTTATGAAGGATGTTGTATCCTGGATAGGGATGAATAATAGAATTTGATGGTACTCTAAATAGGCGTCCATACAACTCATCCTTTCATGAACATCCGTGGCATCAACCAGTTGGTCAATCTTATGCAGTGGGAAAATTCCTTTTAGGCAGCTCCTGTTCAGGTATGTGAAGTCAATATAGACCCTCCAACTGTCATTGCTCTTGTATACTACCAATAGGTTGTATAACCACTTGGAGAACTAAACTTCCCTAATGTATCATGCATCCAAAAGCTTCCTTACTTCGTTCTCCTCCTCTTTAGCCTTATCAAGGGCTATTCATTAAGCATTTTGAGTGATCAACTTGAGGGTTGGGTCAATATGCAGACAATGGCAGAGTAAGTTGGGATCAACACTAGGTAAATCTTATGGATCCTTGGCAAAAACATCCAAATTTCTTCTAAAGAAGGCAATTAACTCTTTCTTTTTATGATCGAAGAGTGCAGGTTCGATCTTAAACTCTCTCTGGTAGGTTGTCGTAAGATCCAATATTAATCTAGGCTTTCAACGACCCTGTCAGTGGGGTGGACCCTGGTCGGCACTACCGTAGTTGCTATTTAGAGGGTGTATCCCCCTTCTGGTCTTGCTCTAGAGCATCTTTTGGTTCCTTTTTCTTTTCCATCCTAGGGAAGATGGCCATTATGAAGCACTTCCATTTAGTGGCTGGGTCGCAATGAATCTCGACCATTCACCGATCGGCGATACACTTTAGCTTTTAGTGGTAGGTAAATGGTAAGATCCTCATGGCGTGCACAGATAACACATTTTAGGACCCCCTTAAGCCTCTTCTTAAGTTTCTAGAACTTACCCATTCACCATAAACCCTACATCATACATCGAGTACCGATTTAGAGGCCACCGGGTGCTCTCGAGACCCGTTTGACTCTGGTAAACTTTATTGTCAGAGAAAAATCTCAATGAATACTGGAAGGGATCAAAATCGCCTTCCCAATGATCCTCCATGTGTGTGATTCAGCTTTAAGGTACGGATGAACGATCCATTTTGCTATCGAAAATTGATTTGGAGGCCACTGGCGCTCCCGGGCCCCATTTTGGCCCCAATCAACTCCCTCACATGAGATAAGGCTTAATGAATCTTCAAACATCCCTGAACCCCTTTCCAACAGTTCACCCCATGCACGAATCATGCTTATAGTTCGGATGAACGACCATTTATCCTAAAAAACTGATCGATAGGCAATTGAGTAGTTCTAGGCTCTATTTGACTCTCGTCAACTCTTCAGCTCTAACGAGACTAAATGAATATTCAAAGGGCACTAAATACCACTTCTAACGGTCTTCCCCATGTGCAAATAAGCCTTACGGTACGTATAAATGACCCATTTTACTTTGATGGGTCATCGGGTGCTTCTGGACCCCATCAGACTAAAGTCAATTCTATAAACTGAGCTAAGCTCTTTGGAGCTTTGAAGGGCCCTGCATAACTATTCTAACGATCTATCCCATGTATAAATCGTCCATACGGTCTGGAAAACGATCTGTTTACCTCTTTTCCAAAAGATCATCAGGCGCTTTCGAGCCCTGTTTCACCACAATCAGTTCTCGAATCTGGGAGCTGCCCAATGGATTCTTAAAGGGATCAGAATACCCTTTCCAATGATATGTCCCTTCCGCAATTTGGACTTACGAATTGAATTTTATGACCATCTTTTAGAAAAATCTTCATGAGACTGGCGAATAGTAAACCCATTTCCCCGCCTATTGGTAGTGTGCCTGGGGTTGCCTGTCGATAGACAGGTGAGGACAATGACTATCGACCCCCCACCCGACCCTATATAAGGGGATGATCACCAAGAGCATTGATATTGTCTTTCCACTTTGTACTAATTAAGAATCATCCATTTTGAACACTACGTCACCAAGAGCATGGATATTGACCAAAATTGTGTCCCATACTGGGTGGTCACTTTGTGATGGGTGTTGGTCTGACAGGTCATAGTTAGCCTACGAAATACGACTCTCACCTTCTATTGGCCTAGTACCTTCGACGTATATCGAAGAGTTCCCTTCGCATCATACCGCCTGACCGAACTCATGACGTGAGTTATATAGTAAGGAACCCATTCAAGTACATCGAATTCTATCTCACACGTACTGTCCCTATGAGGTATATAATGAGAAAATTCATTTAAACTCAGGTATATCAAATGTCTTGTCCACACGTACCGATTTCCCTTAAAAGAAAGAAGTATATCATGGAAGTCATGCCAAAGGGGGACCCATTCCCAATAACTGCATAAACCTCAAATAGTAGTCAAACCTAGGCCACTCATATTTAGTTTTTTAGTGTCTACACGAAACTCTAATGAAATGCCGGGTCGACATGCCGCCCAAATTTTTATACTATTTCAACATTTTTCAAGCCTGGAAATAAGTCAAACCATGTCTTATATATTTTTCATACCCAATTTTCCCAAGCTCGGGTCCTGTCCGACATTTCTTTTGCATTTAGGTAAACCTAATACAAGGGAAAACATAATAATAATAATAATAATAATAATAATAATAATAATAATAATAATAATAATAATAATAATAATAATAATAATAATAATAATAATAATAACAACAACAACAACAACAACAACAACAACAACAACAAGAATAATAATAATAATAATAATAATAATAATAATAATAATAATAATAATAATAATAATAATAATAATAATAATAATAATAATAATAATAATAATAATCTTGTTCAGATTCTTCTCTCGTTTTTCATTTTCCTCCTTTTCTCTAAAACATCAAAATACCAAAAACATTTTTCCTCTTTTTATCAAAAATACGAAAACCATTTTTCCCTCTTTTTACAAAAAATGTCAAAACAGTATCCATCTTTTTCAACAAAAACAATCCTTTCTTCCCGCTTTCGAAAATAAATTAGAATCATTTTTCTTCTTAGGTCGACCACATACCCAATTCTTGGTCTTACTCCCTATTGTATTCGGAATTCATCAAATCTCCCTGAAGCTCCACCAGTTCCCCTGCTATTTCATCCGAGTTCGGAATCCCCCCTCACCATCTATCCATGGAAAACATAGACCAAGTACCGAATGCGCAGCTTGATCTCATGGCAGTCCTAGTCTATCACAACACCAAGATTGACAACCTTCAAATTGAGGTTCATGAGATGTAGCAAAATAGGGGTCAAATTCATGAAGAACACGATGTTATCTTTCCTTGTGAATTGGTTCCACCCGCTAACGAGCTTGTTTGGGTCCCAAAATAATATAAACATGGTCCACTGCCAGCTCATCTCCCTATGCCGAACCTAGACTAGACAAGGTCTAACTTGCCAGTGCATGTTGACCATAAGGAATAAGAACTAAAAAAGGTGTAGGAAGACCTTAAACTATTGTCCAAGAAGTTTGACCAAGTTAGAATATTCAGAAACTAGATGGATTACACCCATATGTCTCCAAACCCCAAAGCAAGATTGTCAGAGAAGTTCAAGATGCCAGCCATCAAGAAGTTCATGGGCAATAGACCACCAATTGTTCACCTTCGAATCTATCATCAAGCCATGACTCTCCTTGGTGCCTCTGAAGAGATAATGGCCTAGATTTTTCAACACACTTTAAAAAAGAGTTCCTTTCGTGGTTTTCATCCCTAGAAGAATCCATAATCTTTAATTGGGAAGATGTCACCTGAAAACTCATATCATTATATAAGTATAATGAAGAACTAAAGGTTACACACTATGATCTAGAGCTTCTTAAATAATACCTAGGAAAAACTATCAGTAGTTTCATAGGAATATGGAGGTAGAAAGTTATCACTATAACTAACCGACCCTTCGAAGATGAATATGTTAGCATCGTGTTGAAGAATTTCTTGCCCTATAATTGAGAAACTATGAGAGGTCAGTATTATCCTCACGTTCTAGCCCTCTAACAAGATGGTGTGGAAATCAAAGAAAGAGTTACCAAGACAGAAGTCGAGTCAAAGAAGGTGATCGAACAACTCACTCACAAAGTATGAGAAGATTCCTAATGCTATAGTCTCAACCATTAATAATATTTCACAACCTACTACTACTTGGGCATTTGAAAACCGTCCTAATCCCATCAGAAAAGAATACACCAAGATCCATGCTCCATTGTCTAAAGTCTACCAGCCTTATTGAGTCGAAAGTTTATTAAACCTTTGGACCCCCGTCCACTACCAAATCCACTTTCCAAAAACTTCAAAAATGACTCCCATTGTGATTTTTATCAATCTACAGGCTATACTTCTGACTAGTGCTTCCATCTCCGGAATGTGATTCGAGGTTTAATTGACCGGGGTATCATCATCCCACCATCTAATACTAAACCCAACATAGCTCACAAACCACTTCTAACTCATGAAAATTCCATCTTTCTAGAGAATGAACCAGAATTGGATCCATCTGCTCAGATTGTCCCAAGTAAAGTACCCATCGTACCTATATTCTCACCCAAACTCCTAAATTTTGGCCCATACTTTCTCCTAGACCCTACCTACTTCACCACCAAAGCTTTGTCATTCCTTACAAAGGCTTGTATTGTCATTCATACTCGGTCTGAAGGGAAATATATGGAGTTACCAACAATACTGAACCAACTTCTACATTTTAGGCTGCAATTTCCCTCACAAATGACCATCGACTGTCATAAATTTAGTGGCGTGTTCATGAAGGCTCGGAAGTGGTCTCGAGAGTCAGATTCTTGGGTGGTACCCTTAAATGAATTTAGTTTGGATGACATAACACAGATTTTGGCAGATATGTTTTGACAACCCAATGAGATTTGTAGCATTTTCAAACTACTCATTACTGTAAAGCTGCAAGGACAGTTGGTCCCTTCACTTCTGCACCTCCCCATTGAGTGGTAAGATTTATATGAAGAAGTGTTTGAGGTTGTGAAATGCATCAAATTCTCTTGTCAAGAAGACATCGTTTCCACCAAATGGGGGAACAAATTTGATAGCTCAGATGAGGAATCGAGACAAGAAAATGTCAGTCCTGTGATCAACCTGTGAAACACCATATTTTTTAAAGACCATTAAGGAAAATAAATAAATTATCCATTCAGCTCAAGATAGATGAAGAACAAGGGTTCTTGTTCCCCCATGCCTCAGTATACCACATGATCAGATCAGGAAGACACTACAAGGATCCAAATCCTCAGTCATCGGCAATAGATAAAGGAAAGGGAGTTGTTGAGGAACTCCTCATTCCAAAAATGACCATCGAGGAAAGCAAGATCCTCGACCAGCTCAAGAAGACTTAGGTTAATATCACCTTTTGGGTACTCTTCATGTCTTCCCAATTACACATAAATTCTCTGATAAAAATTCTTATCGGACCCATAGTTCGTCATTCCACCACTCCAAAAGAAGATGTAAACCTCATGGGATCCTTCAACTCCACTAGACTCCTTTCCTTCTCCGAAGAGAAAATTTTGAAAATTGTCCCAAACCATAACTATGCCCTTAACATCTCCATTGAAGTGGTAGGAAAGACAATCCCACTCTCGCTTATTAATAACATATCATCACTCGATGTTTCCCTACTAAGAACCCTCAACTACTTGGGGTTAAAAGTAAGTAACCTTGCACCTACTTCCTCCACATTACGTGCTTATGATAATACTCATCGATATTTAATCCGATCCATAAAACTCACATTATGTGTCAGCCCTATTAATCTCGTCAATGAGTTCTAGACATTCTCGCGTGCTTCAATATGTTGCTTAGTCGATTGTGGCTTCATAGCATCTGGGGTCAACTCCCGCCATTCATTAGAAGTTGAGCTTGTTCATGAAGGGATAAGTCATCACCATTTTTGGGACAATGGTAGATCAAAAATGCCAGCACCAGTAATATGATACTAGAAATACAACATGGGAAAATTAACGTGTTCCTTTCCGACTTTTGAGTCGATCCACTTCCCTTTCTAGTTGGTGATAATTTTAAATATTGAGTCTGCCTAGAGAATAACCCTCATGGAAATGTCAACGTTCAAGAATATGCACTTTCTGCCCGAACTAGGGTTACAATAATGTCAACAAAGGATACTGGATCCCATAGTCCTGAAAGCGGCCTTTCTTCCATGTGATCTGAGTTTAAGAGATGCCAATATTATTTTGAAGGATTCTTTGAATGGGAGATTCATCAAAGATTGTGAATATTATCCCTTTATGACCACACTAATAAGAAGATAAAGTCAGGAATGGATATCTTCTTTCAAGACAACTACCCCTAGGCGGAAGACTGCCAGTATAAAGTTCAACCTCTCGCTGAGGAAGTCGTTGCCTTGGAAAGTGATTCATAAGACCCTTTCAATCTACATACATTAGGGATGACTCTTTGTATGATACATTTAAGCACTACATCATCAGACCCATCCACTCTGATAAAAGCCGCTGATAACCCTCTTCTAAATTAGAATGTTATACTAGTCCCATGTGTTGAGATGGAACCCAACCTCACTGTTTGTCCTATCTCTTTTTCTATTATTGTTCCTACTTTCTCTAATAATAATGTAATCGACACCTCTTTTGACGAGGTTCTCAACATTGTTTTTCTGGAAAGTGAAATAAATGAGGATTTTGAGTATCTCGCCATGCCTTACATTAACTGTCTTGATTCTCGCCATGCCTTACATTAATTGTCTTGATTCTAATCACACTCTTGATGATGATGATTTTGCAAATGAAAACTTCCTAATTGATCTTAATAAATTTAATAACAAATAACATAACCACATTCAAATTAATGAAGATGAAATTATTTTTGTTAATCCCGGTTCTAGTAGCCAATAACACAAGATTAGGATAGGGTCCACCCTAACGAGCTTACGTGCGCATAATTTGAAGAAGTGTTAAGAGAATTTATGTATGTCTTCGGATGGTCCTATCATGACATGCTCAGCATTGATCCTAAAATATTTCAGTATGATATCCCAACTCTCCTAGAGTGTAAATCGGTAGAACGGAAACTACAAAAGCTCTACATCGAATGGTCCCTTAAGGTCAAAGAAGAGGTAATAAAATAGCTAAAGGTAGGCTTCATCCGGGTGATTGAATATCCCACACGGCTCTCCAACATTGTACCCATTTAGAAATCAGGAGGAAAAGTCCGCTTGTGCATCGACTATCGGGATTTGAACAAAGCATTTTTGAAGGACGGGTACCCATTTGTAATACCTCGTATTTCTACATATTTATAATTAAATTAATTCGTGATTTAATTGAGAAAATATTTCTGTATTCAAATTACGCGAGTGAGTAATTTAATGTGATTAAAGGATAATTGTGATTATTCAATATCAATAGAGAGATAGATACTGATTAAAATTTACTAAGTGTAAATAGTAATTAAGTGATAATTAGTGTGATACGACATATCAAGTGATATGTGCGTATTTTATTTTATCTTAACTAGGAGTCGCGTATGGGCTAATTTGAAGTTGAGAAAGGAAATATATTTTTAGTGAATCAGAGGATAATTTAAAGGTCACGGATGATCCTGAATCGGTCGAAATAATTGAAAAAGTGTACTCGGGGGTATTGTTTGGTATCTAGATCAATATTAGACCAAACTAGCACCTATTGAGGGCGTATTGGTCATTTGGCAAATAGAGGTTAAGGGACCAACGAAATTCTTAGTATTATACCTGATGTTTAAGACTTGAGGCTAGGGTTTGAAATAGTTACACACAAAGGAAGCCATTAGAGAGAGGAGAGAAACCAATTTTCAAGTCTTAGGAATTGTTCTTAAAGAATTGGACCTTAAGCTTGCATCACAAGCATCTAAGGAGTGAGGATTTGAAGAGTGAAACATCAATCCATCAACAACACCACGAATTCAAACCCTACAAACCTATAGGTAAGTTTTTTATTGCAATTATTTTGAAGTTATAATACCCATGCTAGGAGGGTTTCATGATTTGATGATATAATACACATTCTTGGAAGGAACAATTATTTTTGATGCATTTTATGGGTGGGGATTTCATTTAGCGTGATTCATACATGTAAAGAATTGATAATCACTAGATGAGTAATTATAAATACAAATTAAACCTATGTTTTATTTTAAAAATTGAAGAATAACATGGAAACCTAGAGTTTTGAGGATTTTATGAATTAATACATTCTTGATTAATTATTGTGATGATTTGGTGAAAAAGTCATGTTATAATTTATCCTAATGCATGTAGAAGTGGTTAGGAATGATGAGTTTAACATTTGGTGAAGTTTCATGAGGTTTGGAAGTATAATAATGGTAAAAAACGCATGAAGAAGATGAAGTAGCCAAATTTTAACCATTTCAAATCGATCCGGCCTAGGGCGAATCGATTCGGTTACCCAGATAATTGAAAATCTCCCTTTTTGCCTTAAATACCTAAATCTTTGTTGTGAGATTTTTGAGTACTTTGGTAATGTAATATTGAGATATGTAAAATATTATAGTAGGCTTATGAAGGGTGTATGATCTGGTCTTATTGAGAGGATTAAGACTAGAGCGAAATTGGGTTAATTTTGTTCTAAATTATCTAAGAGAAAGATAATTAATTAAGGAGATTTGTAAATTTAATTGATGAAGTAGACCAGTAGGGTGAGTTAGGCTTAACTACGGGAATTTATAAAGGCATAACTATGACCCTTGGAGTTGTGTGAATACTCATGAATACGATAAGTGGGATAATTCGTAAAGAGATTTAGTATGGCTAATATACGAGAGAAATATACTACGTATAAGCATGAATACCTAGGTTATGTGAATAACTATCATATGAATACTTAGGTTGTGTGAATACCTAAAGTATATTAGATGTATTGGGGTTGAGGGAATATCCGGACCAATATATGAAAGTTCGATTTGGGGTCGAGGTCTATCTGGACCAATAGCTAACATAAATGATATTGGGCCGATGGAAAATCTGGACCAATATATATATATATATATATATATATAACATATGCGTGAAATATATACATTATGATTAATCTACTTATGTGTGACATTAGACAGTTAGATGGTGTATATCTAATAAGGATGAATTAAGTCCAGAACCTTAATTATATAATTCAGTTAATAAAATATGTGAGTGTTAATTACGATTGTGTATGTAGGAATGAAATTAAGTAGAGAGACTTAATGCAGTGATTTAAAAGATAATTTGTGAGGATGTCTTTTGTGCTGATATTTATCACATTGAGATGTCAATAAATTAAGGCACTATATGGGCGATATGGGAACTTAGTTGTGCAGATAAGTTTGATTGAATACTTTAGTCTAGTTAGAGTGGGTAGCATAACTGAGTGGGATAAGTACAGAACGTTAGGCGTGCACTATAGATGAGAGGTGATTATAACTCAAGGGAGAGTGTATGACACCCCGTCTAATTAAATACCGGGTGATCAGTCCTTTATTAAATTATAACCAAGGTGAACGGTTGGTTCATTCTTAGCATCACTGTCGCAAAAATAACTTTTCCAATTAAACACCCTAAATAATTAAGCTAAGTGACAAAACCATTTTAAGACATCAATTTCCAAAATTTATTTAAAACCAATATTTAAAACCTTTCATAATCCATAGTTTAAAAATCCCACAACAACTAGACTGGAAAAATAATCCAAGTAATATAAAAAATCAACTAAATAATTCCAACTGTAAAACTTCGAAGGAAAACATCATGACAGTAACAATTCCAAAGTATAAATACTGAAAATAAACAATCACAATCTCTGATAAAACCAACTGAATAATGGAAAAAGGGCGACACATGCCCAACTGGATAAAATAAAACTACAAGTGGAATCAATAATGAGGTCGTCTAAGCAAGAGGCCTGCAACTCCCACCTAAGCTGCAAGACGTTCCTTCCAAAGGATCCTATGCAAGACGCCCCTGTGGCTGGGCACCTGTAATATATACATATATATACAAGAGAGAAAATAAATAGGAAAGGGGTCAGAGCTCGATTGTAAAATAGTTTAAAATTAGTTTAGCACGTATTTAAAATGCTTACCGACTAATGCAACAATCATATTAGTGCGGAACTCTCTTGAGAAATTCCCACCTATCTTCTAATGTGCACACCTACCTCACTACTACTCCCAACAGTTTAGCTTATCTTAAGTTGCTCACAACATTTCATGCCGACAATTTCTAGTGTTAAGAAAGTTAATTTTATTTAAAAGCAAAGTTCTCACATAAGCCTCATTTAATTATAAAGTTTCTCAGTATTGCCTCAAACATTTCAAACACTTATATCGAAGTTGAAATAATTATTCATTGCTTGCCTACCTTTAGTCACAGTAGATAGTATTCAAATTTCAAGTTCACATATATATACATTAATCACTCATTTAATATATATATACAATCAGCACCCCACATAAAATTTATGGTCCTGGCATACTCTGCTATCAAGTCCCCGTATCACTCATACTAAGGGAAATACTAGTTCGGAATCACTCTTGAACTGTATTAACATAAAACACATACAAATTGAGGCGAAGCATAGTTCCAAGTCTCTAAGAGGTCAGCACATACCCTCACGTCTCTTAGGACCGTCTGACTATCGATCCGATAGCCTGTACCAAGGATTCCTATGTTCTTGGGTATAAGTCAATATCCCCCATAAAGGTCCCATTGAGATAAGACTGTCCCAGTGTGGTAACCTCAGTGATAGCAAGTAGCGCGGGCATGATTTTTACATGTATATAGTATATGCACAATCACAGTCATTATATGTGTACTACTATTCCTAATTCTAATTTAGGTACACCCACGACCCATACTTATGATATTTATTCTCATTTCACATTACAAGATTCTCCCGTATAACGGTTTGTCTCTTTTATTCTTATTTATGGGATTATTCCAACTTACTACGTGAAACTCGTGAATTCCTATCTCCCCAAGTGTAATTTCAGTAGGTACTCATTTATTTTACAACGTAACTTCCTAACGAGTCTCACCCTTTAAACACACGTTCCCATTGTTCCTTAAGTGTAAAACACCTCTGTTAAGTATTACTATCATCTTACATTAAGGGTTCCATTTTTATAAAGTCCTACTGGTCTTCTTTAACTCCCAAAACATTCTAACAATAATGTCCAAGAATTTCTATTCATCTAAGTTGGAACCACCTATTTAAAAAGGGAAATTTGAGTTTTCTAGGAGGGGTTGATCGATCGATGGCAGTGTGACACCCTGCCTAATAAAATACCGGGTGATCAGTCCTATACCAAATTAAAACAGGAATCCCAGTTGGATCATCCTTAGCATCACTGTCGAAAACTTTTTAAAACTTACTAACCACCTAGTATTCCAAAAACTGGTGCCAATTTTAACATTTTAATTAAACAAAACAATACATGCGGAATTAAAATATAAACCATTCACACAACTGAATGAAAGTAAATAGAATAATAATTACGCAACTTGCCGAATAAATCACCGGCCACCAAATAAATAATCCAATACAAATATTCAACACCTGAATGAATTACACCTGAAAACTGTACTAAGAAGTCTGGGCTACAAGCCCTAAATAAAACTGAGACTGATACAAGATTCCTACTCTAGAAATGAATGAACGATGCGTCTAATCCAAACTCCTGCTAGCATCCACATATGCCGCAGCTCCGTGTCCCTGGAATAGAATGTCAATCCTGGCGTCCCTGTGGCTGGACACCTAAAAGGTTTTGAAAATTGTTTTATAGCAAGGGTTAGAACCCAAAACCTTTTGAAAATATTTAGCAAGTGAATTAACTGCAGTAATTTAAAATGCATGAATGCGCTTCATATTTAAGTTAGTGTCGCACTCCCTTGAGGACATTCTCACCTCTCCACTATTGTGCACACCTACCGGTTACCTTAACCCCGCCTAGTTGTACTAACCCGTCTAACTAGTCCTGATATAACCTTCCCTTACCATATTACTCTAACCCGAATATAATGATTCTTGAATTATAAGTTATTTCACAATTAACTTGATTAATTCCTCTTAAATAATAGCCTATAATCGTCTCATAAGTTATATAAAGTAAATACATCACACACTGTATTATTCTAGCAAATGAATAACTTAATTGATTTCTCATTAATTAACAGCATATAACCGTAACCCGAGTTATATAAGGTAAATACATCACACACTGTATTATCACCTACATATAATATTTACTACCATATTATACGTACCTTTACTAACATCCACACATATATCATACGTGTATCCATCCTTCCGAGTATACCCTCACCGGATGATTCACTCTAAAATGCCATCTCACTAGGTGTGCTCACACAAAACCTGGTTTTCCAAGTTGGATTCGCTCACCAACCTGGTCTACTACATAAACGAATTGGAGGTGGTCATATTCCTTCCTGAAAGTGAGATAATCTCCTAACCCATGTACCAGACGCTATGACCTGGGGATATACTCACCCTACTCCTCAAGCTAGGGGATTCACCCACATCGCACAACCTCCCTTGACAGCATTAGAGTATATAATTTGAATAAATATCTAGTCACTGATATTTAATGTCACACACAATATACACACGTATATATATACTATCACTACACCATATATATATAATATAAACTCCGGCTTTACCGTGTACTCAAAATCCCGTATACTGCCTGAAATCTCCCGGGTCTGTGGCTCGACTCAACGTAATTAATTTTCTCACTTAATAATTTACCATCTTCCCGAGTCTATGGTCCGACCCTAATATATTTCTCACACTTCAATGTATATAATACTTTCCCTGAGCCTATGGTTCGACTCCAATTAAATTAATTAACACACCTATTAATTTAATATCTCCTCGAATCCATAACCCAACTCTAATTAAATTAATTAACACACATTTTAATTTAATATCTCCCCGAGTCTATCGTCCAACTCTAATTAAATTAATTATTACACCCATTAATTTAATACTTACCCGAGTCTACAATCCGACTTTTATTTAATTAATTTACACATTAATTAATCAACACATATCCGAGTCTACAATCCGTCTCTAATTAAATTAATTATCACATTTATTAATTTAATAACTTGGTGTCACCCAACCATTATTCCCGGACTCTCTCACTTGGCCCCTACCTCCACATTTTCTGAGTCAATGTTCCGACTCCAAACTAATTACTTTCTCTCAATAATTAATTTATTACCTTGATGTCACTTAAACAACATACCCGGACTCGCTCACTTGGTCCAATATATATCTCATAATATAATACCCACATTTTTTCCTACAATGTGTCACACCTTTATTTCTGTAATTTTCCCAATTTTATTTGCCTATAATTAATAACATATCCGGACTCGATTCACATGGCCCGAAATTAAATATTTCCCGAGTCTATATCCCGACTCTAAATTACTTAGTTTATCTCCAAACTTAATTCACTACTTTGGGTCGCTTTACCAATATACCCGGATTCACTCACTTGATCCATACCTCATTATTTTGGAATAAAGTCTCTCAATTTTATCCATTAAATGTCCCACATAAATTCATCCTAGTCCCAATTACTCTTTTCCATAATTACTAGGAATAGGTGTTTCGAGATTAATTATCACAATTTATAGTATGGAACTAATTTATAATTAATTTTCCCTTATATCACACACAGGCCGAACTGGCTAGAATTTCCCATCATCGATCGATCGATGCCCCCGATCCATCGATCGACCCCTTCGTTACAGCTCTTCTTCCCCACTGTTTTCCACCATTAACGAACTTCAAGGTTTTTAAACCATAATTTAAACCTCTAATTACATCATCCTATCATCTACACATGGTTAATCGACATCCTATTCATCATAGAGACCATTAAGATAATCAACTTCTTTAATTATCTCCTAATTTTTGAAAAGGGTCTTTCTCCATAAAATTCAATTATCTGTTTTAAATCCCAATTTCCAGATTCGATTTCCACTCTTTTATGTTTAGGATTTCTCGTTCAAATCATATATACATATTCAGATATCAATCACCCTTCTAAATCTTACTTTGAATCTCATTCAAGTATTTCAAAAACAAAAACCCCATTTTGTACCCATTTACACCCAAAAATGAATTTTGGTTTACACATCACTATGATATGAATTGATTATCATGCTTTAAGAATCAAAACAGTTAACCACTTGCCTCAAAGTGTTTGTAGTCTCTGATCCGTTGTTGCCGTCCCTCAATTTGGCTCCAAAAACCTCCAATTTGTTCTTGATTTGCTTTCCCCCAAATCCCCTCTCAAACCCTAGGTTTAGAGTTGTGTTGGCTGCTAATTTCCTAATCCCTCACTTAGGTTAAAAACCCTCCATCCCATTTTTAGCCTAATGGGCTTAATTAAAGTGGCCCAACTCACCCCGTGTGGGCCCGGCTATGCCCAAAATTACCCCGAGACCCAATTACTACCCGCGGGTACTCTTTTCTGACTATCTCGACCCATCCGGACTCAACCGCGCACTCAGAATTTGCGTCCGAATTAATTTATAAAAATCCTTATCTCACATCCAATTTAGTCTATACCAACTCCCAGCTGGGATAAGTGTATACCTTGTCATTAATACTCGAAATGACGTAATTAAATTATTACTATTCACTTAGTAAATAAATTTCCTAAACATTAACCATTCACTCCCCGATTAATATTTAAATATATATATATATGGCCATAATTATTTCAATTAAAATTACAACACACAAGTAATTTAAAATTCTCGAATTAATTAAATATTAAATGTGCAAAAATACGGGGTGTTACAGGCAGGTGCTCGATCGATCGATGCGTCGATCGATCGATACTCCAGGGTCGATCGATCGATCAAGCAGGTATGGCGAATCTGTAGAATTTCCAGTTACGGGAATGTTATACAAAAATCATTCGAATCAACATTTTTTATTTCCAAACTTCCGACCAATTATGCCACAAGTGGTATACCCCCAAATAATGAATATTCTACGTAAGACATGCGAGTTTTCATCAATTATAACGAACTAAAAGGGTTGAAATCCAGAAAAATTACAAGAACCCTAATATATTCTTTGTTTACTTTCTTCCCATTAGTTTTCCAGATTTTATACTCCTAACTTAATGTAAATTCGTGGTTCAACCTCTACAAGTGAATTCGATTCCCAGAATATGACATTTACCTCTATAAGATGCAAATTAGAGTCTCCCATACATGCTTTCTTTCATAAAAACTAGCTTAATCATCCATAGACTAACATCATTGAAGCATTAACTGAATTAGAGCAAGATAGATACTTGCTTGGGAATTCTTGGTTCAGATTAGTGGACAAGATTGGTGTGGTTGCGATCCTCGTTGCGTGATCTAAAGTTTGGCGGCGACGACGATGCAAATGGTGGAGTTCTTGGCCTTGAACTCCTTGGAAAGCTTCTCCTCTCCCCTTCCAATGTTCGTCTTATGTTTTTGGTTGTTCTAACCCTACAAGACAACTCCTATTATATGATATACTCTTAGAAATTTCGTGGGTTTTCATGCCCAAAAATGTAAAATGTCTAAAACGCCCTCCCAGGGTGTTAATTAGGCCTAGAAACGCCGCGAGACCAAAACTAAATCCCCGGGTACATTATTTTGACTATCTCGACCCTTTCGGACACATTGACGCGCTCAAAATGACCATACGGGTGACTTATTATTTATTCACTTTTAATAGTTCGAATGTAATCCCGAAACGAGACAAGCGCGTCCCTATAAATTTCCAAAATTATCAAATTAGATTCTTGTGATAATTTTACTAAATACAATTACACCTCTTAATTTACCCATAAAGTAATTTACAATACAATTCCAATAATTACTAACTCTCATCACGCTAGTAAGTATTTAAATGATTTTTCGGATTAATATTAAATTAATATCTCTAAATATATTTAATAAATCCCCAAAATTAAAAGTCATAAAAATACGGGGTATTACGTACTTCCCCCCTAATAACGGAATTTCGTCCCAAAATTCGAAACACATAAGGTGTACCTGGAAAGAATAACTCTGGGTACTTCTCTCGCATGTCTGCCTCACGCTCCCAAGTGGATTCCTCCACATTATGATGCTCCCACTGGACCCGTACAAGTGTGACTACTTTCGACCTCAATCTCCTTTCACTATTGTCTAGAATAGCCACTAGCCTCTCCTCGTAAGAGCTATCAGGCTGTAAGTCAATCTCCTCAATCACGATGTGGGTGTGGGCCATGTCATCCCAAAGGTATCGTCTCAACGATGAGATGTGGAATACATCGTGAATGCGGTGTAAATGCTCTGGAAGTCCCAATCTGTATGCTATCGGCCCAATCCTCTCAATAATGGAAAATGGTCCCACGTACCTCAGGGCCAGTTTCCCTTTCTTCTCAAACCTCATCACTGCTTTCATAGGAGATACACGTAGCAATACTTGGTCCCCCACATTAAATTCTCGGAAGAACCATTTTGCATCGGCGTAGCTTTTCTGCCTGCTCTAGGCTACCCGATTGCGACTCCTGATAATCTCAATCCTAGCGGAGGTTTCCTGAATCACCTATGGCTTGAGCAAATTTTTGTTCCCCACCTCTAGCCAACAAGTTGGAGAACGACAAGACCTGCCATACAATGCCTCAAATGGAGACAGGCCAATCGTGAACTGATAAGAGTTATTATAAGCAAACTGCACCAGTGGAAGATGTGGTTCCCAACCTCCCCCAAAATCAAGGACACACATGCGTAGCATATCTTCCAACATCTGGTTGGTACGCTCTATTTGTCCATCTGTCTGTCGGTGGTAAGCTGAACTCAACCTCAACTCTGTACCCATGGCCTCTTGGAAACTCTCCCAGAAACGCGATATGAAAATCTTGTCTCTATCTGACACAATATCCAGGGGCACCCCATGTAGTCTAACAATCTCAGAAATGAACAATTGAGCGTACTGTCCCGTGGTATAGTCTATTCGTACTGGCAAAAAATGATCCACCTTGGTCAAACAGTCCATAATCACCCAGATGGAGTCGTGGCCCCGCAGTGATGTAGGCAACCCAGTAATAAAATCCATGGAAATACTCTCCCAATTCCACGTGGGTATTTCCAACGGCTGAAGTAACCCCGACGGTTTCTGGAGGTCCACCTTTACCATCTGTCAAGTATAACACTTGGACACGAACTCAACAATGTCCTTCTTCATCCCACTCCACCAGTATTGTCATCTTATATCCTGGTACATCTTATCTCCCCCAGGATGCACCGCAAATCGGGACGCGTGAGACTGGGTCATCACTTCATGACGTAAGTTTTCCTCTTCTGGGACCACCAATCTCCCATTAAACCTTAAGCCTCCATTGAAACTAATTGAATAGGACTCATCACCCTCGGCTAAAAGTCGTACAATTTGTTCCTAGAAAAATGAGTCTGTTGTCTGTGCCTGTATTACCCTCATAACAATCTCGGGTGTCACCATCATGACACATATGAAGGAACAAGCTACCGTATACTGGTGACCTAACTCTTTCCACTTTGCTTTCCAGACGTCTGCTACATAGTCTACTGGTTTGTGGCTCAACGCATCAGCAACCACGTTGGCCTTCCCGGGATGGTACTGTATGTCGAACTGATAGTCCTTCACAAACTCCAACCACTTGCGCTGACGCATATTCATCTCTCACTAAGTGAATAGGTACTGCAGTGACTTGTGGTCTGTGAAAAAAAGGAATTTTCCCCCCAATAAATAGTGTCTCCATATCCTCAAAGCAAAGACGACCGCTGCTAACTCTAGGTCGTGAGTGGGGTAATTCCTCTCGTGCGACTTAAGCTTGCGGGAGTCAAAAGCTATAGCCTTCTCTTCTTACTGAAGTACTCCCCCGAGTCCCCATAAATAGGCATCGGTGTAAAGCAGATACTCCACGCCCGCCCCTTTGGTAAAGCAAGGACTGGTGCCGAAGTCAGATTTTCTTTCAGCTCATCGAAATCCAATTGACAAGTATCGTCCCAAACATATGGTACCCCCTTGCGAGTTAGGTTCGTCAATGGACGCGCTATCTTGGAGAACCCTCGAATGAATATCCGGTAGTACCCGACTAACCCCAAGAAACTACGCACTTCCGTCGGTGTCGTGGGCTGTCCCCACTCCCTCACTGCTGATACTTTACTCGGGTTAACCGCTATGCTCAGTTCAGAAACAACATGTCCCAAGAATTGCACTTCTCGTAACTAGAATCTGCACTTTACGTACTTAGCATACAACAGATGCTCTCGTAGAGTCTGAAGAACCTGCCTCAAGTGCTCAACATGCTCTTCCTCTGTATGTGAATATATCAGGATGTCGTCTATGAAGACGATGACAAACTGATCTAAGAACTCTCTAAACACTCGGTTCATCAAGTCCATGAACACGGATGGAGCATTTACTCTGAACTCATAGGACCCATATCTCATCAAGAAAGCAGTCTTCGAAACATCCTGCTCCCTAATCCGTAGCTGATGGTATCCTGACCTCAAATCTATCTTAGGAAAGTAAGTTGCTCCCCTCAGCTTGTCGAACAGATCATCAATTCGAGGCAACGAATATTTGTTATGTATCCTGACCTTGTTCAGCTCCCGATAGTCCACACATAGCCTAAGTGAGACATCTCTCTTCTTTACAAATAAAATTGGAGCGCCCCACAGTGAGGTACTCCTACGAATGAAGCCCTGACCTAACAGCTGCTCTATTTGATCTCGTAACTCTCGTA
The DNA here is from genome assembly GCA_949130495.1 of Sambucus nigra. NCBI lineage: Eukaryota > Viridiplantae > Streptophyta > Magnoliopsida > Dipsacales > Adoxaceae > Sambucus > Sambucus nigra. The sequence goes on along the minus strand of OX422208.1, from coordinate 468,353,080 downwards.
TTTCCGTCGGATCCATACGGTATGGAGTGCGTGCTATCGGTCGAGTATCCGGTAACAAATCTATGACAAAATATATCTCTCGACTGGGGGGGTAGGCCCAGTATCTCCTAAAATACATCAGAATACTCACACATAACTAGGATCGAGTCTAAGGGAATCACGACCTCCTTAGATGTATCCTCCTCTATATAATACAAATGAGCGGTAGAGCCTCCCTCTGGGCGAGGCATCACCACTACAAACATCTCCTGCCCCGGAATGGCAAAGACAATACTCCCACCGAAACAACCTATCATGGCTCTGTATGCTGCAAGCCAATCCATGCCAATGATAACGTCGTGCTCCTGCATATCTAAGACTAACATGTCTGCTGGTAAGATTAAGCTACCAATATCTACTCCCATACCCTGGTATAGAAAGAAAATTAACGATCCATTTCCCAGTGGTGAGTCTACGCATGTCACGGTGCTCTCTGCTATGGCTATTAACCCTAAGGCCTTCGCAAAGTGAGTAGCTATAAAATAGTGTGTCGCCCCAGTATCAAATAAAACCCGACCCAAAGTACCATGGATAGGAAATGTACCCTCAATCGCAGGTGGCACCTGTGGAGCTGCTACCCGGTGGACGTTATAGACACGTTCGTACTGTAACTACCCCTGCTCCATTGGAGCTGCTGGAATGGTTGGTAGGGATGGTGCCTGAGCTGGTGCTGGGAGGGCAGCTGGAAAAAGTGACCTATGTGGCTCATTATGGGCACCTGGTATTGTGGGGCCCTATATCCTTGTAGACAATCATGGGGCCTGTGGCCATTTTTAGCACACTCGAAGCATCGGCCCCTGAAATTTCCTCCTCTTTTTCCCTGCTAATTACGGCCCTACTGGCCATTACCACCCCACTATTGGCCCTGTTGGCTCTGCTAAAAGCGATGTTGACCCTGATGGCTCTGCTGCTGACCCTGCGACTGACGATATTGGCCCTGCTGGCCCTACTAATTAGACTAGCCCTGCTAGCCCTGCCTAAATCCCCCAACTCCCTACCTGGAGTCACCTGATCGGAACCACTTGGGAAGGTCCCCCTGATGGGAACTCTACTCATGATGACGAGTCTGCCCCTGGGATGTCGGTGCTCCACTAGTACCATTACCCCCTGTCCTGTCCTGCTGGCTGGACTCTCCTCCTCGTTTGCTTCCCTTCAGATGGAAGCAGTGATCCTGGCAGTGTAACAAAGCAGCATTGAGTACGTATGTGTAGGTACTCATTGACATATTACCTATGAGGTGTTGACGAATCCTCCAAGCCAACCCGTCCACAAATAACATTATCTTCTTCCCCTCAGTGGGAGCCTCATCTGGCACTATAGTGAGAAGTCTTAAGAACTCCTCTTCGTATTCAGCAACAGTTGAATTCTCCTATTTCAAATTCAGTAACTTCCGCCTCATCTCAGTCTGCACGGAGGATGGAAAGTATTTGCTGTCAAATCGCGCCCAAAATGACTGAATAGTGATAATATCCCTCTCCTCCAAGGTGGTGATGGATTCCCACCAATGCAAAGCGGCTCCCACTATATTGAAGGAAGCCAACAACTGTTTTTGCACGTCCGTGCACTCGTACATGCGCAAATGCCTATGGATATCTTTCTTCCATTGACTAGCTATAACGATATCCAAACTACCGGCAAACTCTGGGGGATGCGCCTTCTGGAAGGAATCCCTAACTCGCTCCCATGCAGAAGGAAGCTGTCCCGGTACTGGTGCCACTACCTGAACCTGGGGTGGAGCCTGCTGCACTACCTCCAATGCGGAATTCACCACCTGAGCAACGATAGAGGCTACCTCTATGGCGTTCATCATTCCCTGAGCCGGAGCTGCTGTCAGCTCAGCCTGGGCATGCCTATCCTTGGGTGCGCGTCTTGGAGGCATCTGGAATGTCAAGGAATTTTATTATTCTATAGTTATTATCAAATCTCAAATAGTTGAAGACGTAATCATAAAAATAAGAATACAACAATCCTAAAAATTGGGCTCTATAGCAAGAACGTTAGCTGAAGCGAAATAAGCCGTACAGATTCTAAAGGACACTAGAACCTGATTCTCTTACACCCCGCCTAATTAAATACCGGGTGATCAGTCCTTCATTAAATTATAACCAAGGTGAACAGTTGGTTCATTCTTAGCATCACTGTCGTAAAAATAACTTTTCCAATTAAATACCCTAAATAATTAAGCTAAGTGACAAAACCATATTAAGACATCAATTTCCAAAATTTATTTAAAACCAATATTTAAAACCTTTCATAATCCATAGTTTAAAAATCCCACAACAACTAGACTGGAAAAATAATCCAAGTTATATAAGCAATCAACTAAATAATTCCAACTGTAAAACTTCGAAGGAAAACATCCTGACAGTAACAATCCCAAAGTATAAATACTGAAAATAAACAATCACAATCTCTGATAAAACCAACTGAATAATGGGAAAAGTGCGACACATGCCCAACTGGATAAAATAAAACTACAAGTGGAATCAATAATGAGGTCGTCTAAGAAAGAGGCCTGCAACTCCCACCTAAGCTGCAGCACGTTCCTTCCAAAGGATCCTATGCAAGACGCCCCTGTGGCTCGGCACCTGTAATATATACATATATATACAAGAGAGAAAAGAAAATAGGAAACGGGTCAGATCCCGATTGTAAAACAGTTTAAAATTAGTTTATCAAGTATCTAAAATGCTTACCGGCTAATGCAACAATCATATCAGTGCGTCACTCTCTTGAGAAATTCTCACCTCTTTTCTAATGTGCACACCTACCGCACTACTACTCCTAACAGTTTACCTTATCTTAAGTTGCTCAAAAGATTTCATTATGACAATTTCTAGTGTTAATAAAGTTGATTTTATTTAAAAGAAAAGTTCTCACATAAGCCTCATTTAATTATAAAGTTTCTCAGTATTGCCTCAAACTTTTTAAACACTTATATCGAAATTGAAATAATTATTCATTGCTTGCCTACCTTTAGTCACAGTAGATAGTATTCAAATTTCAAGTTCATATATATATACATTAATCACTCATTTAATATATATATACTATCGGCACCCCACAAAAAATTTATGGTGCTAGCATACTCTGCTATCAAGTCCCCGTATCACTCGTACTAAGGGAAATACTAGTTCGGAATCACTCTCGAACTGTATTAACATAAAACACATACAAATTGAGGCGAACCATAGTTCCAAGTCTCTAAGAGGTCAGCACATACCTCACGTCTCTTAGGACCGTCTGACTATCGATCCGATAGCCTGTACCAAGGATTCCTATGTTCTAGGGTAGAAGTTAATATCCCCCATAAAGGTCCCATCGAGATAAGACTGTCCCAGCGCGGTAACCTCAGTGATAGAAGTAGAGCAGGATTGATTTTTACACGTATATAGTATATGCACAATCACAGTCATATATGTATGCTACTATTCCCAATTCTCATTTAGGTATACCCACGACCCATACTTATGATATTTATTCTCATTGCACATTACTAGATTATGCCGTATAACGGTTTGTCTCTTTTATTCTTATTTATGGGATTATTCCAACTTACTACGTAACACTCGTGAATTCCTATCTCCCCAAGTGTAATTTCAGTAGGTACTCATTTATTTTACAACGTAACTTCCTTACGAGTCTCACCATTTAAACACACGTTCTCATTGTTCCTTAAGTGTAAAACACCTCTGTTAAGTATTAATCTCGTCTTACATTAAGGGCTCCATTTTATAAAGTCCTACTGGTCTTTTTTACCTCCTAAAAAATTCTAACAATAATGTCCAAGAATTTCTATTCATTTAAGTTGGAACCACCTATTTAAAAAGGGAAATTTGAGTTTTCCAGGAGGGGTCAATCGATCGATTGAAGGTGGTCGATCGATCGATGCGTCGATCGATTGATACTCCTGGGTCGATCGATCGATCAAGCAGGTATGGCGAATCTATAGAATTTCTAGTTACGGGAATGCTATACAAAAATCATTCGAATCAACATTTTTTATTTCCAAACTTCCAACCAATTATGCCACAAGTGTTATACCCCCAAATAATAAATATTCTACGTAAGACATGCGAGTTTTCATCAATTATAACGAATTAAAAGGGTTGAAATCCCAAAAAATTACAAGAACCCTAATATATTCTTTGTTTACTTTCTTCCCATTCCTGTCCCAGATTTTATACTCCTAACTTAATGTAAATTCGTGGTTCAACCTCTACATGTGAATTCGATTACCAGAATATGTCATTTAACTATACAACATGCAAATTTGAGTCTCCCATACATGCTTTCCTTCATAAAAACTAGTCCTAATCATCCCTAGACTAACATCATTGAAGCATTAACTGAATTAGAGCAAGATAGATACTTTCTTGTGAATTCTTGGTTCAGATTAGTGGACAAGATTGGTGTGGTTGCGATCATCATTGCGCGATCTAAAGTTTGGCGGTGACGGCGATGCAAATGCTGGAGTTCTTGGCCTCGAACTCCTTGGAAAGCTTCTCCTCTTCCCTTCCAATGGTCGTCTTATGATTTTGATTGTTCTAAACCTATAAGACAACTCCTATTATCTGATATACTCTTAGAAATTTCGTGGGTTTTCATACCCAAAAATGTAAAATGTCTAAAACGCCCTCCCGGGGTGTTAATTAGGCGTAGAAATGCCCTGGGACCCAAACTAAACCCCCGAGTACATTATTTTGACTATCTCGACCCTTCTGGACACATTGGCACACTCAAAATGACCATATGAGTGACTTATAATTTATTCACTTTTAATAGTTCGAATTCAATCCCGACACGACACAAGCGCGTCCCGATAAATTTCCAAAATTATCAAATTAGATTCTCGTGATAATTTTACTAAATACAATTACACCTCTTACTTTAACCATAAAGTAATTTACAACACAATTCCAATAATTACTAACTCTCATCACGCTAGTAAGTATTTAAATGATTTTTTGGATTAATATTAAATTAATATCTCTAATTAAATTTAATAACCGAGTGTACGGGGTATTACATAGTGTACGTGAACATGTGAATCAATAACCGAATTTTAATGTAATAAACTCTTGCTAAATATTTTCAAAACGTTTTCTGTACTAACACTTGCTATAAAATATTTTCAAAACCTTTTAGGTGTCCAGCCACAGGGACGCCAGACGTGACTTTGTCCCAAGGACTCGGATTTATAGTATTGTGGATGGTCATAGGAATTGATTAGATGATTCTTTCATTCAGATCTAGTGTAGGATCTGATTTCATATTACCTGTATGTACATGTTGTCCATTGACGGTTTTCATTCTTTTAGTTCTTCTATTATTATGGAGTATTTTTTTTTTAATTTTTTGCTGATGGTTTCTTGGACAAGACTTTATTCATTTATATATGGTTTTGTAAGGACCAAATTTCCAATTCAGTCTTAATGTAGTTTTGACTTATTCTCGGAACAAAACAAGTTTGAGTCATAGGTAGATGACATGTCGAAGATTAATCGAAGACATTACGACAAATAAATAAGGAATTAATCATGCTGAAGTTTAATTGGTGCAATTTCACATATTCATGGTTTAATTTCATTCCGTGTTCACACTGGTATGAATTCATAATGGTAATGAAACTCGAAATTTTATTTAAAAAAAATAAGGATGTTATTTTTAAGAAAATGTTTTATTATGTTTACACTACGTTTAATCATATGAGGACGAATTAGAGTTGGATAAGAGTTGGTTTTAAATAAAACTCTGTTTTCAAAGTTGGATGCATCAAAACTTTATTCTGGGCGATGTCGTTCAAACGACAAACACTGTCGTTCGAATGAGTGTTGCTGTCATTCGAATGATGCAGTATCTCGCTCGAACGAGATTCTCCACCTCCTTAAAATATTTATAAAAAGTCATGTTCAGTTTTCTCCAAGTGTGTGTAGTGAAAAAAATAGTTTACCATATAGAAAGGTTTATGCACAAAGTTTTCTAAGTGTTTTCACCATAAACCATCCTTAGAGTTTACAAAGATCTGAGTTATCATTACCATATGTTTATGTGATCTTTGCTGCACCAAGTTGGGTTTGTGCAACACTTGAACATTGCTGGTTACACAGTGGAGAAGCTGGAGAAGTGAAGAAAGTTACTTTCATCTTCAACATCGTAGACGACACAAGGCCATATCGGTGGATACCGAGGCATTTATGGAAGCGACTGCTGTGGACGAGCATCGTGGAAAAAGGTTATTTTCCATGTGGGCACTGTAAAGATTCGTAGAAGATCATACGAGCTTCAAGTCTCGTGGGTGATCGAGTCATTGCATAAGACTACCGTCTGACTTTGTAAAACCATTGTCATAGTGATTGTCTGGCCTGGGTCGTCCGTGGTTTTTTTTCGATTGGGTTTTTCCTCGTATATCGGTGTTGTGAGTATTGATTTAATTTATTTTACTTGATTTAATCACTAGTTGCATGCTTAGGGTTAAACAAGATAAAATATGGTTAAGTTAATTTGTGTCACAACTTGGTTTGATAAAATTGATAAAGAATTTTTCAAAAAGAGAATGTTGGTTTGTGTTCATCCTTAACTTAATTCCGCTCAAGCAAAAGTTTTTTTAAAAACGTTTCGGGACCTACAAATTGGTATCAGAGCTAGAAATACATTTTTATTGTGTTTGGTCCCTTTTTGCTTGTAAGGATGAATTTTTATGGTTATTATAATTTTTGCACTCCTGTTTTTTATGGCACTAATTATGCTTATTAAAAAATGCGAGTGGGAAGTACTTTAAAATCAACTGATGATCGTGTTTGGTTAGCGGTTGAAAAAGGTTGGACACCACCTATCACACGAGAGGGTGAGGTCACTAGTTTGAAACCTATTGAGTCATGGACTGAGACTGAACATATGCTTGCATTGTACAACTCTAAAGGTCTGCATGTTATTTCCTCATAAGTCACACCTGAAGAGTACAATCGTATCATGACTTGTGAAAATTTGAAAGAAGCTTGGGATACACTGGCACTCACTCACGAGGGAACGAGCACGGTTAGGGCAACTAAATTGCAAAATTTCACTACACAGTTTGATAATATTAAGATGTTAGAGAGTGAGACGTTTGATGAGTTTTACACTAGGTTTTTCACTATTGTTAATGCGGCATTTAACCTAGGTGAGAAGATTCCCGATAAACGAGTGATTAAGAAATTTTTTACATCGTTGTCGAGTAGGTTTGATGAGAAAGTGACAGTTATGAATTCCCTTGGTATTCTTAAGTTATCGAAACTAGAAGAGATCGTAGGAGACCTTAAAACCTATGAACTCGACATGTTTACCTCCAAGAAAGTTCCAAAGAAAGAAAAAGGCATTGCTTTGAAAGCCCTGAAGGAGGAAACCAAATTTTCGAATGAAGATTCCGATTTCGACTTGGAGGATGTCGTCTTTTTGGTAAGAAAGTTCAAGAAGTTTCTTCAAATTCATAAGCAATCAAAAGATGCCAAAAAGGTTCAGAAATTAAACAACAAGGAAGACTCCACCCCTAAGGATAAGAGTGAGAAACGTAAGATATATGAGTCTGATAGGTGTTTTAGGTGTGAGGGTTATGGTCACAAAGTAGCTGAGTGTCCCACTAGACTTAAAAAAGAGGGCATGAAACCTATATCATACAACGCCACCTTAAGTAATAGTGAACCGAAAGATGGAGAGGATTCCCCCATTGAGCGTAACTTTGTTGCATTTATGTCATGTGAGTGACGATGATTTATCTTCCCCCGAGGATGCTCCTATGCGTGATAGTTTTGAGGTAGTGCTTCCCGAGCGGGTGAGGGTGATGAGAGCGAGGATGAGGAGATCGATTTCGAAAGTTATCTGAGGAGATGGTGAAGGTGAAAAAGGCTAACTCGAAAATGCAAGTTAAGTTGAAAGAGCGTGTCGTAGAATATAATGATGTGTTAATTGAGAATCTTAGGGCACGGGAGAAGCTAGAGTACGTCGAGAAAGAAAGAGACACCCTTAAAGGTTTGATGGAGGATTTGAAAAAGGTGGTGCTATAGTTTGAGGAGTCTAGGCATCTACTTGAGTCTAGGATTAAGGAGTTGGAGAGACTCATCTTGAGTTCCGTTTGACATGGAGGCTATAAGTGAGAAGTTGGATAGGATTCTAGGCACCATCCAAATTTAGAGAGATAGGGGTGGTATTGTCTTTGATGATCGTGTTGTTCCCATCCCCCCCCCCCCCCCCCCCCCCCCCGCGCACGTGTGAGAGAGCCACATGGAAACGTTATAAAAGGTCCACATCTAGGTCATTTTCCATACCATCACTACACTTGAACGTTTTTTGTTAGGAAAGGTCACCTTAAAAAGTTTTTTTATGACCTTAGGAATGCTCCTCAAAAATTTAGGAAGTTTAGGAACAAGGTTGCCCCGATTCCTCCCACCCCCATGTGCCGTTACACACATACTTGGGTTAGGAAGTCGGATTTGGTAGGTTAAAAACTTCATGGTTCTCATTTGGTGTCACTTGATTCTTCCCATGCTAAATATAAAGGATGATTGTGTTACCATGTTTGTCATATGCTAGTATTTGCATTCATGATACATTCTTTGTTAGTATTATGACATGTTTATCATTTTGTATAATATTTTTTTATTTATCACATCTTATTTGAAAAATACAAAAAGATTTTTGGTTTTAAAAATTTGTTTCTTGGAGAAAATCCAAAAAGATTTTTCTTTTATTTGAGTCAAAATGTTTTCGAAAAATCCAAAAAGATTTTTCTTTGTTTTTGTGTCATGAGTTAACATGTTTGATGTGGCATATTGGTGTTCTTAGACCCCCTTCGTTCCATTATCCATGTCCTAGCCACATTGGTGTTCTTGGACCCACTTTCGTTTGTGTCATGAGTTAACCCGATACTTAGAATGATCGTAACCATTGTATTATGGGGTTGTTTCGAACTTGATATGCATTTTGATTCAACTTTGTATATATGACATCTTTGCACCCATGCACGAGTTTATATGGTGATTTGAATACCCTTGCATATTTGAGTTTGGGGAGACTTTCTTATCTTAATTTTGCATCTATGCATAAGTAGACACAGGGAGGAGGTGTGCATGTAATAACTGTTTACTGTTAGGATTAAATTGAAAAAATGATGAGTGTTCACAGGAAAGGGCTGCGAGAGTGTAAAATTGACTCATCGTAAAAACCATCGTTTAAAAGAGCCCGAAAAAAAATCACAAGGCAATAAAAATAATCATATGCCAAAAAGGGGCCAAATTAGTTTAGTTCAGTGAAAAGAAAATATGATATATATTTAAGGGAGTTTGGACGGATCAAAAAATTTAAACGGGTTTGCCCAAAGAATCCTAAAGTTGAAAATTTGTGTCATGACACTATTGTTTGTAGAATCGTCAATATTCCAGATTCGTGTGCCTGATGTTTGTTTAGTTAATTAAGCTCACACTTTAATTGTCACATATGGCTATGATAAGTTTGATGATAGATTGCTATCAATTAGAATTTCTTGATCATTTCGATGTGTTGGAATTGTGGTTCATTTGTTGTGGTTCACACACATTCATTACATGTTCATGTTTGAACACATCGGTACTATGTCAGAACGTTACTCATATTTGTTTGTTTTGAGTTTTCTTAGTATATCTATTATGTTGCCACTGTTTCGCAGTTTTGAGCCCATTCCAGTTAGAAATTTCACATAATTTTTCCCCTGGGCAACACTGTTTAATTTTCCGGGGAGACTGTGAAAGTTTTATAATGTCGTTATAACGACATCTGTCTTCGTTCGAGCGATGTCGCTTCTCATTCAAATAACAACGCTAGCTCGTTCAAACGACAACTGTTTGACCAGTTTTGATTCTTTCTGGTTGATTTCTATTTCAGTACCCTACTACATATTGATTCATATTTTGGTACTTGGTTTCTGTTTATGCAGTTTCCTTTGATCATTGACATATTTTGTTACAATGGTTTGTTTATCACACCAACTTAGACTGATATCTTTTGTGTGATTCATTGTTTGATAGCTACTAATTTGACACTTCTCGATCATTTTTTAGCTTGTTGTTGCTTGTTTATCTCGCATAACATGAGTTAATGAAATGAAATTGGTATATCACATACTAGATTTGTTTATCTTTTCACCGAATTGTCTGTTCGAGACAAAAAAGGAGAGAGATGTCTGTGATGCAGGGGGAGTTTTGTGAGTTTTATGCTTTATGGTTTAAATGTTTTGTTACACATACTCGTATCATGTTTATATCATGTTTACATATTGGTATTATGTTTACTTGCATGACAAATGATTTCGATTTGATATTTCATATTGATTTATATCATTTATTCCTCCATACTTCACTTGATATTTTTCTGTTTCATGTGTTTAGGTATGCTTAAAGAGATTCGAGATTTCAAGTCTTTATCTCATTCAGACATTAGAGATAATTTCATGCTTGCCGATCCATTGTTGAAGAATGTTATCCTGTACTAATGATGTATTTTTCATTTTGGTTTTTATGGGATGGGATATAGGCGTCATACGAGTTCACGACCCAACTTAGGCATTTCACTGTTGCTTTTATCCAAAAATAGTCAAAGGGGGATATTTGTAAGGAACAAATTTCCAATTGATTCTTAATGTAGTTTTGACTTATTCTCGAAACAAAACACGTTTGAGTCATAGGTAGATTTTTATTGTCCTATCACTAAAAGACTATGACGCGTCGAAGATTAATTGAAGATGTTACGGCAAAGCTATAAGGATTAATCATGCCAAAGTTTAATAAGTGCAATTTCTCATCTTCAAGGTTTAATTGCATTCCGAAATCACACATGTATGAATGCATAATGTTAATGAAACTCGGAATTTTATTATACAAAAAAAGGATGTTATTTTTAAGAAAATGTTTTAAAAATGTTTTATTACGTTTACACTATGTTTTAATCAGATGAGGACGGATTAGAGTTGGATAAGAGTTGTTTTAAAATAAAACTCTGTTTTCAAAGTTGGATGCATCAAAACTCTAATCTGGGCGACGTCGTTCAAACGACAAACGCTGTCATTCGACTGCTATTGTCATTCGCACGACACAATATCTCACTCGAACGAGATCCTCCACCACCTTAAAATATTTATAAATAGGCGTGTTCAGTTTTGTCAAAGTCTGTACGGTGCAAAAAATAGTTTTCCATACAAAAAGGTTTATGCACAAAGTTTTCTAAGTGTTTTCACCATAAAACATCCTTAGAGTTTACAAAGATCTGAGTTATCATTACCATATGTTTATGTGATCTTTGTTGCACCAAGTTGGGTTTGTTTAACACATTAACATTGCTGGTTTTGTGGTGGAGAAGCAAAGAAGGTTACTTTCGTGTTCAACATCATAGACGACACAAGGCTATATCAATGGATACCAAAGCATTCGTGGAGGCGACTGCTATGGATGATCTTTGTGGAAGAAGGTTACTTTCCACATGGGCACTCTGAAGATTGGTAGAATATCAGAGGAGCTTCAAGTCTTATGGGTGATCGAGTTGTTGTATAAGGCTACCGTTTGACTTTGTAAAACTATTGTCATAGTGATTGTCTGGCCTGGGCCATCTGAGGTTTTTTCTCGATTGAGTTTTTCCTCGTACATCGACATTGTGACTATTGATTTACTTTATTTCACTTTATTTAATCACTAGTTGCATGCTTAGGGTTAAACAAGATAAAATCTGGTTAACTTAATTTGTGTCACAACTTGGTTTGATAAAATTGAAAAAGAAGTTTTCAAAAAGAGAAAGGTGGTTTGTATTCATCCTTAACTTAATTCTGCTCAAGCAAAAGTTCTTTTTTAAAAGTTTGGGGACCTACACTGATGATGATTGGAATCTAGTATATTGTGTATGTTTAATTTAGTTTTCTGCATTATTCATTTATCTGTTTTAAAGAAAGATAAAATTTAGCACTGGTCTAATTTCTCTTAGGTGGTTAGTAATTAAAAAGTTTTTGACAGTGATGCTAAGAATGTACCATATGAGAAACCTGTTTTAATTTAATAAAGGCTTGATCAACTGATGTTTAATTAGATGTGGTGTCACACCATTGGTCAACACTGACATGATTATGGATAACACAGTCAGTCATTCCCTTAAGTCATTCTTCGATAGATATTTTCAACACAATTAGATCAAGATGCATCCTAACCATCAAGAAAAAACCACATTCATTACAATCTGTGAACCTATTTATTACACATTTATGACATTCAGTCTGAATAATGGTCGGGCTACCTATCAAAAGGGTGCCACAACCATCTTGCATGATTTGCTACATAAGGAGGTCAAAATCTACGTGGTAAACATGATTGTTAAGTCTAAGTCTCACGAAGGTCACATTCCTAGCCTTCAGAAATTCTTCGACGGCTACGGCGATACCAAATGTGGATAAACTGCTAAAAATGTTTTTTAGCATCAAAAAATGAAAGATTTTGGAGTTCATGGTAAGTGGAAAGATAATTGAAGCAGACCCTGCTAAGCTGAAAGCCATACTCGAAATTCCACTGCACCAAATAGATAAGAAAGTTTGGGAATTGTTGGGAAAATTATAGTATATCTGGCGGTTCATACCCATCTTCAAACTCCTCCGAAAGGATTCTACCAATGTCCAGAATGAAGCCTGCCAGGAAGACTTCGACAAAATCAAGTAATATATTACCCAACCTCTAGTACTCATGTTCTCTCAGCCTTATCGCCCTCTACTCTTATACTTAACCATAATGGATACTGTAGCAAGGGATTTACTAGCCCAATACATTAAAGAATTTCACAAAGAGAAGGCCATCTACTATGCTAGTAAAAAATTGGCCGGGTACATAGTCAACTACTCTGCCTTGGAGAAAGCATGCATCACCCTAGTGTGGGTCACTCATTGTAACAACCCGCATAATTTTGAGCTATTTTAATTAATTTTTGGAAAATGGAGGAAAATAAAGTTTTTGATAAAATTATTTTTATTGCTCAAATATGTTGGTTATTATTTTTAAAGGCGAGAATTTCAAACGGTTTTGAAAACGGAGTTAAAACGGATTTTAAAATGATTTTTAAATGTTTTTAACTCTTGGAATTCTAAGTCGGCGAACATTAAGTAATTTTCAAGTATTGTTTTAACTTCCAACTCTTCATTTCTTTGCCTTATTTAAAGGAGTCTTTTGGATTCCAACTCTTCATTTCTTTGCGTTATAAAAGGGAGTCGTGGGCAACCCTTTTAATCTACTTTTAGCATAAATTTTGGCAGCAAATATATTTTATATTCCTCTTCTTTTTATATACACATTGGCCCTTGAGATTTGTGAGTTCCAACCTTAGATTAGAGTTGTTCTTGGGGCTATTTTGTTGGAGGTTCTTGGAGGAGATTTTGTAGATCTTTTGTGTTGATCTTGAGGATGTGATCATTGGTTTCTCATCATGGTTTGAGGTATGGGGTTTTACACAATATGCTCCTTAAATCTCGCGAGTGTCATTCTCTTTGATTTATTATTAATTGAACTCATATTTGAATTGTTAAATTCATTGAAATCTGAAAAATAATTGTTGAAATTTTTTTGATTCATGTGGTATCATTATATTGTTGATGAGCACGTTGTCATGAGATTTTAATATGGCACGGATGTTGGGCACCCGCCAAAATTCCTGTATCCCGGGCTATGGCTTGATAAAGCATATACGGATGTGATGAGGCCTGGTGACCCGGTTGATGTGTTGTTGAGAAATTATAGGGATAAATGCTTTGAGATTTGCATTTTTGATTTGAATATTCGTACTCGTGTTGTTACGTTTTATTCATCGCTAATATATATTTGTTGAGCATCTTTCTTGTCGTATTGTGTACTTCCCCATATTTTCTTTTAGTGGCAGGTTAGCGCGGATTTTGGGGAGCTATGGAGATTGATTTTAGCGAGGATTGTTTGGGAAAGAATTGTATTATTTTTATGTATAGAGCATTGGGAATTTATTTTATTTCGAGTTAGCTGTTGTATTTAATTCAAGAGATTGTTGTAATTGAAGAGCTTGAGATTAGTGGATTTATATTATTGTGGGTTTATTTAGATGCCCTATACCCTGTCACTTGTGGATTTGGATTTATTTTATCGCATTAGCCCTCCGTTCGCTCTCCCCGGGAGGGCGGGGTGTTACAAATGGTATCAGAGCTTAGGTATACGGCAACCCTCGGGGCTTGGGTTTTGGGTTCATTGCGTAGTTAGCAATTTTTGGAGATAGAAAATTTTAGGTGATATTCGTGTTAAGTTTAGGAATTAGATGTGAGGAATTTATTTTTGGAGTTAGTGTAGTGGCTTGATTTTGAGAGTTAGGCATTCGGCGAATTTCGAGGGCGAAATTCCATTGTTAGTGGGGAAGTGTAACAATCCGCGTAATTTTGAGCTATTTTAATTAATTTTTGGAAAATGGAGGAAAATAAAGTTTTTGATAAATTTATTTTTATTGCTCAAATATGTTGGTTATTATTTTTAAAGGCGAGAATTTCAAACGGTTTCGAAAACGGAGTTAAAACGGATTTTAAAATGATTTTTAAATGTTTTTAACTCTTGGAATTCTAAGTCGGCGAACATTAAGTAATTTTCAAATATTGTTTAAACTTCCAACTCTTCATTTCTTTGCCTTATTTAAAGGAGTCTTTTGGATTCCAACTCTTCATTTCTTTTCATTATAAAAGCGAGTCGTGGGCAACCCTTTTAATATACTTTGGGAATAAATTTTGGCAGCAAATATATTTTATATTCCTCTTCTTTTTATATACACATTGGCCCTTGGGATTTATGAGTTCCAACCTTAGATTAGAGGAGTTCTTGGGGATATTTTGTTGGAGGTTCTTGGAGGAGATTTTGTAGATCTTTTGTGTTGATCTTGAGGATGTGATCATTGGTTTCTCATCATGGTTTGAGGTATGGGGTTTTACACAATATGCTCCTTAAATCTCGCGAGTGTCATTCTCTTTGATTTCTTATTAATTGAACTCATATTTGAATTGTTAAATTCATTGAATTCTGGAAAATAATTGTTGAAATTATTTTGATTCATGTGGTATCATTATATTGTTGATGATCACGTTGTCATGAGATTTTAATATGGCACGGATGTTGGGCACTCGCCAAAATTCATGTTTCCTGGGCTATGGCTTGATAAAGCATATACGGATGTGGTGAGGCCTGGTGACCCGGTTGATGTGTTGTTGAGAAATTATATTGATAAATGCTTTGAGATTTGCATTTTTGATTTGAATATTCGTACTCGTGTTGTTACGTTTTATTCATCGCTAATATATATTTGTTGAGCATCTTTCTTGTCGCATTGTGTACTTCCCCATATTTTCTTTTAGTGGCAGGTTAATGCGGATTTTGGGGAGCTATGGAGATTGATTTTAGCGAGGATTGTTTGGGAAAGAATTATATTATTTTTAAGTATAGAGCATTGGGAATTTATTTTATTTCGAGTTAGCTGTTGTATTTAATTCGAGAGATTGTTGTAATTGAAGAGCTTGAGATTAGTGGATTTATATTATTGTGGGTTTATTTAGATGCTCTATACCCTGTCACTTGTGGATTTGGATTTATTTTATCGCATTAGCGCTCCGTTCGCTCTCCCCGGGCGGGCGGGGTGTTACACCTACTTGAAAAAATTTCCATATCTAGCCGAATGGCCCACTAGTTGATGCTACTAGCTGATTTCGATATCATGTACGTCACGCAGAAAGTCGTGATAGGGAGATCAATTTTTGACTACCTTACTAACTACCTCATGGAAGAGGTGGACATTTATATCTCTGAATTCCTGAATGAATACATCCTTTGAACCTCTCAGAAGGACCTATTATGGAAAATATTTTTTCATGGCACTGCGAACAAGAAAGGATAAGGCATTGGGATACTCCTGATCGCCCCTAATGACTTTAACACTTCCATTGGCATCAAGCTAGATATTCCCTGCAACAAAAATATGAGATTAGACGAGGAATACACAGTAGGTTTAAGGGGACTATTCCCTCATCATCAGCCAAGTCCTTAGAATATGAAAAGTCAAAGACGAAAATATCTCCACACCCACCTACAAGAGATGGCCTCCCAATTCTAAGATAACAAGTTCCACTACTTTCTCGAAGCAAAGAAAACATATCTCATACCCTTGATACCCTAGACTCCATGGTCGACATGTCCTAGGGAATAATGATGCCCCCCTTTAGTCCAAAACAAGCTATGCCATCCCACTACTACCATATTGAGCTCCTCATAATGGAAGATTTTGTTATGGATGGGTTTTTTTACTATGACACTCGGTGCCTCCTTAAGCATGGTTGGTATCCCTAATACACCAAAAAGAAAGATCGTGTGACCATTCATAAATTGGTTGTCCAGTACACTATCTACGATAAAACACTGTTCAAAAGAAACTTTGATGCAACTCATTTTCACTGCATCGCAGGGGCTAACGTTGATGAAACAATGCAGAAGATCCAAAGGGGGGAATAAAAACCCCACATAAATGGTCACATGCTTCCTACGAAGATCATCCGTTAAGGGTACTACCAGAAGATTCCTTGAATGACAAATTTTTACCAATCTCCAATAGTTACCTCCTCAGGAATTGTACAACATGGCTTCTCCCTAGCCATTCGATACTGGGTCATTGAAATCATAGGTAAAGTCTCACCCAAAGATTCAAATGGGCATGAGTTCATCCTCGTCAACAATGATTACTTCACAAAATGGGTCAAAGCCGAGTCATACGTAGTACTGAATGCCAAGAAGGTAGCCAAGTTTATTCGAAAGAAAATCATTTGTCGATACTGGGTTCCCTATGATCTAGTATTAGATAATGAGTTACATTTTCAATCCGGGGTCAAAGAACTGGTCGACGAGTATTGGGGTCAGAGACATAAATCTTCTCCTTATCGACCCGAAACTAATGGTGTAGTTGAAGTTGCCAATAAAAATCTCAAAGCCATTATTAGAAAAATCACCGAGAATTACTGAGATTGGGAATATCGCATCCCTTATGCCCTTTGGGGCTTTTGCACTTGAATCAGGAGATTTCCTAGGGTTACCCCTTACTCTTTGGTATATGACATGGAAGCAGTCTTACCTGTTTAGCTAGAAATTCCCTCACCACACATTCGACGAGGAAGACTGGCATCAAAGCCTCTTTGAGGAACTATAACTCTTAGATGAAAAGAGGTTGAAGGCTCTATATGACATACAAGGGTACCATAGTCGAATATCATGATCATTCAACCTAAGAGTCAAGTACCGTGGTGTCTAAGAAGGGGACTTGTACCTCAAAGAGATTAGACAACCCATGAGGGACACTAGAATGAAGTTTAAGCCAAACTGGAGTGCCCCCTACATTGTGAAGAAGATCCTATCAAGCAGCATCACCAAGATCACTGACCTTAAGGGAGAAGACATGGCACGTCCAGTCAACCAGGACGATCTTAAGAAGTTCTATCCTTAGTCCCAAATCTTGATGCGTTACGACTCTTCTCATCCCCCTTATGTTCTAAAAAACTCTTTTCATTTCTTACCACCCATAACTACGTGGGTCATGATTCTCTAACAAAACCCTTTCTTTCAAAATGAAACTCATAAATTTTGAAAACCCTCATAGGTACATAGGAAACTCATACACCTTACATGGGCAGTGTACCCTTCTTTTCACAAAAAATATATTATTTTCTAATCTACGATAATCACAGTTCATTTTTTCATTTACATGAACAAAAGTATTATGTATGCCGTAAATCAAAAGCAAAACTCATCAAGAGGCACAACAATATGATTAAAATATTTGTTATTTGAAATAAGGAAATTCGGTACCATTACACAAAGTATTAGCGAAGGAAGTCAAACTAAGCACCCATCTCCGCTAACCAAACTATTTCTAAACAAACCTTACCAAACTTCACAAAATTGTTCCTAAACTTTAAAATACAAAAACCTCCTAGTCGTAAAAATCTTCACAAAAGTCTTACAAAATCTTGACACAAAATAAATCCCATCTTTAAAAAAAACCTATACGCAGCTGCCAGAAGATGCAATATCATCTTCATCAGCCACCGAAGGTCCCCAAACTTCCCCTGCATGGTTCATATTCTAAGTACGCTCCATGGATCAGAAATCCTTGACCATCCTGAAAAAACTACCACTCCCCCTTACATGGTGACAAAATGAAAAATACCTCTGGATAGTCTTCGCCGCTAGGATCTTCGCCACTACCCAATTTCATAGCCATTTTAAATAGTCCCTAGAGCCATGCCAGACCCTGCAAATGGATTGAGATGTATGGGTTGATGACCAACGACTCTTTCACAGAGAAACTAACTTCATACTCATGGATTCAGTTAAGTCCTTCACCAGAAATGCCATGTGTACGAGGAGACACTATTTTCTCCCATATAACTTGGCACAGAATCCTCCAAGTGAAATTGAACAAAGTCTGTCGCAAGTTATCTAATAGAGCATATTGGTATTCTCCTAGTTCTAGAAAAGGGTGTAGTTCTCCTCACTATGGCACCAAACAATGAAGGCATCGAGATCTATGATGATCGAACCAATTTACATAGTTCTCTATAGATGGGCCAAAACTAATAAATGACCGATCAAGAAATTCAGCACACCTGCCAAGGGATACTTAGGAGGAAATTCCAGATGGAATCTCTTAACCAGCCATATGAATAGCATCATCGAGCTCCCTCTTAAGAACTCGAAGCGACCTTCCTACTAAGTATAAAAATCATTTAGAGTCTATTCCAGTGTTACCACCATAGGACTATGATGGAAATACATCCACATTGTGATTGAAGCTAAATGAGGGTCCACCATTAAATCCCCCTTCACCAGCAAGAGCTTATAAGTTAAGCCCAAAGAAATAACTTCGGCATAGCCTGCATCTTTGAAATCCATCAAACGCACATAATACATGATAGATGGAAGAGAAATTATCCCCTAGTAACCAACGATCGAGTCGCCGAAGGGGAAATATAGAACAACTCCACTAATAATGCCCAGGGAGAACGAGAAAATTCAGCCATAGCCGCTGCTACACTGGGATTAATTCCTATCATGGATGAGAATTCTTCATAGTTTACGCAAACCTCATCCAAGACGAAATGAAACCATGATCTTAAGGGTGATAGAACTGCGTTGCTTCCCCTATCATGATCCAGTCAATGGACTTATTATGCCATAAGGAGAATCGACGCAAGTTGAAAGCCTCGTAGTCCATATTACAAAAACACATGGCATCTAGACTTTTGAGGTAGGAAAATAATTTTATGTACATCGAAAGGGCCATTTGGGAAATAAGGGCGCAAAAAAGTAAGAAACAATAAGGAGAACAAAGTGAGAGTGGATGGAAAAAAATACGCATTACCTCTCCTTTTATACATAAAGAACTTGGCTAAAGACATGACATCCGAGAGTAGTGCGAATGAATTCATGCCCTACATATACTCTAATCTGTAGGAAAGTGCAGTTAAAGCCTTAGGGTGATTTGACTTTAGCCGTATGCCAATAGGCAGGACAAGGGGGTTGTCGGTCTGCAACCCCCTTATTTTGGAAAATTTTATCTTTTCCTTTATGTCAAAATGAAAATCTAAAAAAAAAAGAAATCCTTATTTTAAAACTCCAGATTATTTCACCTTACTTTTATATTTTTACTCATTATTTCTCGAAACAAACATTTTTCTCGAGTAATTTAATCTCTCTTTTTCTAAGTAAATATCCCATCCTTTTTACAGTCTCAGTAGCAAAGTAAAAGTGCATATAAAATAAGTCATTAAAACAAGAATGAAAAATCAAAATCTCCTTTACACACACACACACACACACACACACACACACACACACACACACACACACATATATATATATATATATATATATATATATATATATATATATATATATATATATATATATATATGTGTGTGTGTGTGTGTGTGTGTGTGTGTGTGTGTGTGTGTGTATATGATTTCATTACATATTTTTAGGATATATGAAAAATTGAAAAAACTAATACAACGGAACTAAGCCTGAACCCACAATCTCTCTCTGTCTCTCTCAAACCGTCATCCATTGCAGCGGATATGATTTCCATGACAACAAGCGGTAGAACCTACACTCCTAGAACTCGATACCTCATACGAGGAGGAAAATGAAACCAAGGAGGAAGGAATAAAGTCCTTTATATAAGAATTCGCCGAGGCTAACCAGTCCTTGATATCCTTTAGCCAAGTGGTCCGCACTCGAACATGCTGCAAGCAAAGAAACACAAACAAATGACAAATCAATCAGGGAAAGGCAAAGAAATAATCAAAAGAAATAAGGTAAGAAAAGAAAAAAATATACATTAGTATAAAGGAAATTGTTCGTAATCCCAATCAACCCCAGATCCATTGCATTAGGATAATGTAGCATGATCAGTGACCCCTCGCTAATTAGCTGAAATTATAAGAGGTGGAGTGACCTGAATAAGTGGAGACTCCTCCGCTACTGCCATCGCCGATGACGTATCACCACCCTCGGTGTGGGAAGATCTCATCGGCCTACTTGTAAGCCTACCTGAAGCCGTAGGTGGCAGAGGCATGTTCACCACGTCATAAATGCAAGAGGGCATCGTATATCTCGTCACAAAATCCAGGTAGTTATAGATCGCCACAGTGACCATGTAGAGCGTGTAAGCCTTGCCTACCATCGCCTTCGTCCTAGCCACTAAAGGTGGGACTGCCACCTCATACTCCATAATCTTTCGCACCACCATCTCTCCCAAGTACCACGAGTACCCAAACCCATGCGCCATCAACCGTCGCATTTGCACATGCATGCCCATCATCCCCGTATGCTGAGTAGCCATTCCCCAAGTATAAAAAGTCTCCATAAATCCTCAAAATAGATCAATATTCATGAAAACAAAGAAAACGACAAAGATTATTTAAAATAAAAAAGGAATAACCTCATCCCTCGTCAACGTGTTTAGAGCTTGTCACACCGCCGCTAGGGAGAAGGACTAATTCGACTGCCTATTGGACTTTATCCACTGGTACACCCGAAATAACTCCCACATATCCTCATACTTTAGGGATATTTAACTCATATCTAGACTAATCACCTAATAGAACCACGTCTGTAAAAAGACAAGAATTAGCAAAGAATAAACTAAAGGAAGATACAAGGAAATACATAAGAAGAAAAATAAAGTTTGAAGATACCTCCAAAAGTTACGTAGCCCCAATAAAAGTCAACTGATATCACCAGATGAAAGCATCCAAGTAAGAATAAAGGGTATCCAAAGACAAGCTCCCCCAATTATAGGGCGGGAAATAAAAAAATATCCTAAAAAATGATAAGATTAAGAGATGGATGACATCACCACTCTTCATCACTAGAAAACCACCCAAAAGATGCCAAATAATAATCGGGCCATCTATCTCACATGTTTCCCATTAGTATCATTAATACTCCTACATAAGATCATCTCCTCAAGAGTGTAAATGCAGATAGAATCCCTTAAAATGATCTTATGCGTATTTGACAATACTGCCTGAATCGCCTCCGGCGTTACCCTCACAGAATTATCCACCTTTATCTACGCATCCTCTAAATCTATCCCTAGCATCTACTGAACATAGATGGGAGTCACATTTATCTCCTTGAATCCCAAGTGGAATTTGTGGGTAGTGTCCCACCACCTCTCTCCCAAAGCGCACAAAATCACAGTAGAAAATCACGTCTCGTACAAGGCATGTGCCAGACGTCCAAAGAAAATAGAAGTAAGCACCTAGTGCACCTCCGCCAGAATATGCTTCCATACATCCCTCAACCAATCCGTTCCCTGGTAACTCATGCTTGAAGGAGCTATGTCAATTTGCTAAAGCCAAAAAATAAGGAAAAACCTTTTCAACAACACTAGAAAAAAAATAAAAAGAAAAGAAAAAATGAAAACCAACAATCACCATAGTTACATAAACACTAGGGTTCCTCACCCTAGACGAACGGTGGTGTGCGGGCTGACAGATAAGGAAGTGATCCTCCGCTATCAGATCAAACAAGTCAAAGGCGTTCTTATTACTGAAGGCAAACATCACCCTATACTTCCACTCCAGGCCAACTTAGTCATTAATGTTCAACAACTCCAAGTTGTATTCTTCGCAAGAAAAAACCGCCACTTGAAGTCTTGAAGAAGAAAGGACCTAGAAATGGATTTTAGAGAGAGGAAACAGAAGATTCGAACTCTAGAAGATGTGAAAAAAGCGGAGGGATTACCCTTTTTTATAGGGGACTAAATGACATGCCGATCGACAGACCCCTGTACATACTGATCAACCCCATGCCATGGCCAAACGATAACCCCTATAGCCTACTGATCGGTAGACCCTTGAAAATTTTGTACAAAAAAAGATAGAAAATGCCAAAAAAATCCAAAAATTATCGAGAAAAATCCTAAAAATGCAAAACAAATATAGGAACATTTCTTCATCAAGAAAACCATTTTTCAACATCAAGATCCCCAACATGATTAATATTACGCTTTGATCCCTACCTTGAAACCTAAACATATTCCACAAATAGAGCGCCCGCATCCCAAAGTCCACTACAATTCCCCAGTGGAATCTCAAAATCTCAAAGCCTTCCACAGTGTAACCCAAAACTAAAAATAAAAACTTACCTAAGAAGGATTACAAAATATTACCTTCCCAATTCCATAGAGGAATTTCCAGGAAAAAATTTCTCCCAATCTATCCACCATTGGAAATTTTAGGATGTGCCTGCATTTAAAATCCTTAATAGCTTCCCCGACAAAAGTTATCTCCTCTCAATACAACATAAATCCAGGGTCGAATGTCCCAAGAGTAAAATATTCTCTAGTGGAGTCTCAAAATAACAGAAATACTCAACAAAACCACGGGTACATCCACACTCCCAATGTAAATTAAAGACTCCCCAGAAGAGCAACCCCGCATTACAACTTTAGGTCCTCAAAATTGACCTCAACCTACCCAATCGATCCTCATAAGTTTTTGTCCTCAGAATCGACCTCAACCCAGTGAAACAGTCGTCACCACTTTAGGTTCCCAAAATTTGAAGAACAACTTTAGGTCCTTAGAATTAACCTTGACCAGTAGAATTTGTCTTTACAACTTTAGGTCCTCAGAATTGAGCTCGACCCAGAGAATCATACGTTACAACTTTAGGTCCTCATAATTGACATCGATCCACATAATTGGTCCTCATAACTTTAGGTCCTCGAAATTGACCTCGATCTGTCGAATCGATCATCACAACCTTAGGTTCTCAAAACTGACCTCGGCCTGTCGAATCGGTTGTCACAACTTTAAGACCTAGAATTTAACTTAACTCGTAGAATTGATCGTCATAACTTTAGGTCCTCAAAATTAACCTCGACTCGTTGAATCAATCGTCAAAACTTTAGGTCCTCAGAATTGACCTAGACCACAGAATCGTCCTATACAACTTTAGGTCCTCAAAATTAACCTCGACCCACATAATCAATTTATATAATTTTAGGTCCTCTAAATTGATCTCGACCCGTATAATCGGTCTCTAAAAATTTAGGTCCTCAGAATTGACCGCGACCCATAGAATCGGGTCTCTAAAAATTTAGGTTCTGAAAACTAATATCGACCCATATAATCAGTCTCTACAACCTTAGGTTATCCGAATTGATGTTGAACTGCAGAATTGAACATCTCTAACACAACCTTAGATCCTTAAAATTTACAACGAGCCTTTGAACCGGTCATCTTCATCCTTTCGGTCTGCAGAATTGACTTATTTTGCAAACATATAAGCGGTGTATATTCGATGGCCTTCATTTATCTAATCGCAAAATTGATCATTGATAAGGCCAATATAGTCCCTACTACCATGGCATCTTATAGTTAGCCTTGGCTTGCATTTGTGGCTGCTTATCCTTAGGCAGGTCGCAGTATTATTTTGTGCATGGATGCCCGACGGGGATCAAACAGGCCGCGGCACCCTTCAGACCAACTGCTACCTGGGCACAAATAGGTCACAACCCTTAACCATACACAGTTATCAACTGCCCAGCTTCTAGAATAATTCCTCATTCTTCATACATATACATGTGCCACGTGGTCTAAGCACGTGACACCACCTTTACATCTCCTATAAATAGAGGTTCTCCCCTCATAATTGGGGGAAAAGAATTAACAGGAGAAGCCCTGCAAAAATCCTAGTTCTCTTCTCTCTAGAGACTACCACATTTGAGGGATTCCATTCTTACAGTCGCAGTAGGATAAAGTCTTAGCATGACTCATCCTTGGTTGTTTATATTTCCAATTACATGTATTTTCTTCTATTATCTCTCATATATGCCTCCTATGGTATTATAAACTTGTACACACGACATATATAATAAGAGTGAAGCATCAAAGTGGATGTAGGCTAATTTTCATAACCGAACCACTCTATATTTTGTGTTCTTTTCCTTACTGCTAGCTTTACATTTATTATATTCTTGATATGATGTACGGGAGTGACTCGTGTCCAATTTCTCGTATCATCAATCATCCCCAACACAACCTTAGATCCTTAAAATTAACCTCGACCATTTGAATCGATCATTTTTATCCCTTCAGTCCGCATAATTGACATATTTCCAAAACTTCTAAATGGTGTCTATTCGATGAACTTTAATTTTTCTAAGCTCTCCCATCGAGGGAATCCTTAGACACTGCATTCTAGGACCCCTATAAGCCTCTTCTTAAGTCCCTAGAACTTCCCCATTCATCATTAACCCTAGATCAAACTTTGAGTAGCGATCTAGAGGCTATCGGGGCCTCCCGAGCCCCGTTAGACTCTAATAAACTTTCTCATATGAGCAGAATCTCAATGAATCTTTGAAAGTCACTAAATCCCCTTTACAACTATTTTCCCCGTGCATGAATTGGCTTTACAGTCTGGACAAACAGTCTATTTTACTATTAAAAATTTATCTGGTGGACGCTGGGCTCTCTTGGGCCTCTTTTCTACCTCAATCAACTCCCTCGCCTGAGCGAAACCTCAATGAATCTTCATAGGTCCCCTTTCAAACAGTCCACCCCATGCACGAACTGAACTTATTTTTTGAAAGAACGAACCCTTTACCCTTAAAATGATCCGGAGTCCACTACGCACTCTCGAGATCGGTTCGACTCTCATCAACTCTTCATATTGAATGAGACTGAATAAATCTTCAAGTATATTGAATCCCCTTCCAAAGTTCCATCCCATCTGTAAATCATCCTTACGATATAGACGAACGACCCATTTTACTCTGAAGGGTTACTAGGAACTTTTTGGCCCCTGTTTGATCAAAGTCAATTATATGAACCGAGCGAAGCTCTTTGGAACATCAAAGGGACTTGCATAACCTTTTTAATAGTGTAACCCATGCACAAATGGACCATATTGTTCCGGTGAATGTTCCATTTGCATTTTGTCGAAAAGACCCTCGGGAGCTTCCGAGCCCCATTTGAGCAAAGTCATTTCTCGAACTTGAGAGCGGCCCAATTGATTCCTAAAGGGATCTGAATACCCTTTCCAACAATATGTCTCATCCATAATTCGAACTTATGGATTGCGTTTTATGATCGTTTTTTTTGGAAAATCTGCACGAGACTTTCGAATGGAAAATTAATTTTTATTCTTATAGGCAATGTGTCTGGGGTTGACTATATATAGGAAGGTCAATGACAATTCTTATCAGCAACGCCTTAACCCTATACAAGGGGATCATGAACTCACTTTGAAAGGCACATAAAAACCATCTCTCTCAATGATCTCAGCAACATTCTCTCGATGTCAACGTGGTTTCCATATTGAAACCTCTCTCCCACATTCCATTTCCCTCTTTCATACTCAATTTGGCAAATTCTCTTCCCTCTAATCCTACCACCTTCTTCAACTTATAAGAGCAACCTTCCAACAATAAAGATCAACCTTAAAGTCTCTAATGAAGGTCCAAACCGTTCTCTCTCTCCCTTTTCCTTATTTTCGTATTAGTTACTTAATTCTTACTTTAGCATTTCATCTTTATTAAATCATTCCTATTAGTATCCAACTCTTTATTAGTATTATTGCACATATTATATTTCCTATAAAAAACATAAAAATAAGAAAAAGAAAAATAGGGTTTTCTTGTAAATTTCAATCGGGGATTTCTCATTACATTTTCTCGCACTAAACATCCTTTTTCTATACACACATATATATAAAAAAGTCCTCAGACTCATTAATGGGATAAACCCACCCCGTGTTGCATGCGAATTATGTGGACTTTGATGACTTTTTTGGCTATGTAGGCATCTCGAGTAAAATCCGAGATTCGAGTCTTACTTTCTTATTATAATTCATATATTATTTCCATATATTATATTTGTGATTCTTGCTCACATTTTCTCCAACATATACCATCATTTCACCATAATGATCGGTTTCTCGATAAGCACACACATTATATTTTTAATTTTTATTTTTGGAACATTCTTATAGATGACCTCAGTCCGCCTTTATCCAGGATGCGAGTTGAGTAATTCCACTCTCTATTTATATATACATGAACACACTTCATATAGTTATTAAGGAGAAAAATAACACATGCCTATGAGAGAGTGAAAGGCCGTGATGGGCGCCTAACACCTTTCCATTTCCTAACATAACCTGAATCCTTCAACTAATTGGTTTGGCAAGCATTAGTATGTCTCTGATGTCGTTCTCTAGACGTGGCAATATTTATTTTCCATGTTTTATGAAAAATAGGTTGGCGATAATATTTTTATACATCTCCCCAATCGATGATGACCGAAGTGCCCAGAGGAAGAACGCGAAACACCCCGCACGTGTGCATACCGATCGGGATGGGATGGCCATAGCATGAAACCAAACTCTTCCTAGAATGGCATGATATTGGGACTTTATATCCACCATCAATAACTCAATTACCTTTGAGATATTGTCTTCCCTGACTGGAAGAACTATCTTTCCCAGTGGCATTGTAATTCTCCCTGTGAAGCAGACCAATGAAACTGCGGCCTCCTTGAGGTCGGATAGGTTGAGCTTCATCTTGTGGAACAAATCTTGGTACATCACCCCTGATAAGCTTCCCTGATCCACCAGTATCTTATCAACATCCCAATTCCTAATTCAGAGATTTATCACGAGTGTGTCGTGATGTGGAGTCCTCACTCCGATTACATTTTCTTCAATGAAAATAATGCATTTGGTCTAGTCGACGTCCTCTAGTTACCGATGCTTACTAGACATGATTATTGTAGGGTTGATCTATAATTCCTCCAAGACAGTAGTGACCTTTTTTAGCTCCATCAAAATAGAGTTCCCTTGGATCTGCTTTAGGTCGAACGCTTTAGGGTTCACCGCAAACTCCTATCCCATATCGTCATCAAGTACATTTTCTAGTTTTTGGTCACCATTGGCTGTGACCTTGCCAGATTTATTTTCCATGTATTAATTAAGAGGCACATCTTGGGATTCAGAGCCTTACAATTCTCAGTCCCGTGGTCGCCTTCTTTATTAAACCTATATCTCAGCCCACTGTTCCTCTTCATTGGGTCACCACCCATCTTTTTGGGACACTTAACGAACGATTTATCCTTAATATTTATCAAGCTCATATTGATTGGTTCTTTGAAGACTATGTTAATAGCTTGGAGCACCTTTAAAGGATCAGTCTTACACCCATTCTTAGAGTCGTTCTTACCCCCATTTTTGTTCCCTTTCTTTGGAGTGCGACTCTTATCTCCTTCTTTTCTTACCTTTTCTTAATTGTTTTCCCTTGAATTAGAGTGAACCACATCCTTAACCTTGGCTTATTTCTGAATACGGGCCATTAGGTCATCGAGGGTGCTGGTTTCTTTCTTTTTTAGGGACTAGTGCAATTGAGATGTGGAGGTAAACAAATCTTG
The DNA here is from genome assembly GCA_949130495.1 of Sambucus nigra. Classification (NCBI taxonomy): domain Eukaryota; kingdom Viridiplantae; phylum Streptophyta; class Magnoliopsida; order Dipsacales; family Adoxaceae; genus Sambucus; species Sambucus nigra. Next base: position 468,325,035 of record OX422208.1, on the reverse strand, counting down.
AAGGGTAAAATGGAAACTTTCTCTGAGAAGTCCTCCACTTCGTTGAAGACCTCTTAGCATAATCATGAAGGATCTTTTGTGTATTTTTCTTCATCGTCCGCATTGAATCTATCTTCTTAGGGTGAGAGATGCTAGTTGTGAAGCGAGCAGTAAAGGCCTATGCTAGGGCCTTGAATCTCTTGACCGACGCATGTTGAATCTCGTTAAACCACTTATGTGCTACATCATGTAGGCTAGAAGGAAAAATTTAACTCATAAAGGTTCCATTGTGTCTCCACATGGTCATCGCCTGCCTGTATTGCAAAACGTGGTCTATGGGATCCATCTTCCCGTCCTAAATCTTAAACTTGGGAATGGAAAACTTCTTTAGGGGTTCATATTCTTCAATTTACCTTGAGAAAGGGGATTTCATATTAATGTTAAGAGCTATCCTGGCTCGCTCCCTAGTAAACCTGGCACCTTATTGGGTAGGATGTGTGCCATTTCTTTATGGGCTAAAATTTTAATGTTCTCATCCAGGCGATCTTTGCTTTGGTGTCACCTTTCTAATTGCCCACATTTTGATTGATCACTCTCTGACCTTCCATATTTAGATATGTCTTGGTCGTACATGAAGATCATCCTTTGATTGCTAGTATTGCTCGCTTGAGGACTAGGAGACCTATAATGACTCTTAGTGGTATCCATATAGATATCTTTATCAATCCTTTCATGTCTCGTTTATAGGAGAGAATTTTCTTCCACCAGGAGGCCTATGGCCTTGTCTTGTTTTAGAAGCCTTGATTCGTAATCATAGAACAACCTGGATATCTAGGCAGACCTAAGTGGTCCTTGACTTTCTTCAGAAGGCTTCCTTTCTTGGAGAAACCTGGGACTTAGTTACTGGAGAATATCTGACCTGACCCTAGGTAGGACTTGATCATCCTTCACATTGCCAACCTGAGGAAATACTGCTACTGTGGTGAGACATCACAGGCTTTCTGTTGATGAATTATTTTGTAGAAAAAAAGAATCATTTTCCACAGACGATGCCAATTGCGATTGAATGAATTATTATAATGAGTGATCTATAAAGCAATATCAAGATGAAAACAATTAATTACAAACTAAAGAACATATATACGTGGTAAAACAACTTAACTATGTCTATAGAGAGGTTACTATGTTCTTTTTTGTGTCTCTCAAATCTCAAGGTTATATTCAATTTTGTAAGGACATTTTTGTCCATTATCAATTTGTATGTCGTACGCCGTTACACCGTTGAAGAAACTCAAGATCGCATCTACATCAACGGATCCGAATATCAAAGCTTCTTCAACATCATAGCCTCTGCAAGAATGAACTTGGTAAAATTTTGTTTTTACGTTCCTTAAAGTTCATATTTAGTATTGGGAATTTTTTATAAAATGAGGCTTTTTAAAGTTTTTATTTTTCTGGGAAAACCGGACCGGACTGGTCCGCCCTCTACCCGGACCGATCCGCCTTGCTCAAAGTCCATTAGACCCCGGATCGAATGCAAACCGATGAATCAGAAATAACCGAACCGATCCGACCTCATCTGGACCGATCCGCCTCTTAATAAAAGAACCGATCCGGTCAAATCGGACCGATCCGCCTCCAAGCCGGACCGATCCGACTGGGATAAATTTGGCCAGATCTGTTAGAGATTTTTTAGGCTCAAAGTTTTCCTATTTAAAACCCACTACGGGAAGTGGTTTTCTAAGACTTTTCAAGACGATTTTCAGAGTCCTAAATACTCTAAGTCTTCACCTTTTTGAGTCCCGAGACTCTTTTTGATTCACACCAAAAATCCCAATTACTTTTGTGAATCTTTTGGAACCCTAGAACACAAACTTTGTTGTTGTTCATCTTTGTGGAGAGATCTTTGCAACCGAGGGCTGCGTGTCATTGCTGAGGGAGTCTCTACAAAGTTTTATGGATGCGTGTCATTAAGGAGAGCTGCGGTTCTTTCTTCGTTGTTTGGGCTGCGAGTCCTTGGAGGGTGCTGCGTGTATTTTCTTGCTGAGTTCAAGACTGCGTGTCTTTGTGGGTTGGCTGCGCGTTGAACCATTGCAGATTTCTCTATGTAATTGTAAGTTGCGGCTTGTATATTCATAGTGAAATAAAGGTTTTACCCGAAAGGGGTTTTTTCCTGAAATCTGTGTCTCAGCATAATTTTTGTGTCACATGCTTTATTTATTTATTGGTTGACACACGCACCTTAGATGCATGATTAGGGGCTGAAATTAAATAAGTGTGCTATATTAGAAAGTTACGAAGTTAATAAATTATCACACGTAATTCTCGCGTTCTCAAATTGGTATCAGAGCGGGTTACTCTAAATTATCGAGTGATCTTGATTTTTAAAGTTTTTTTTCCTGATACAATTTGACTTCTCACATCGTCAAATTGGTATCAGAGCAGGTTGCACAAATTTATCTCGTATTCCTATTTTCCGCAAAAATTGAGTGATATTGATTTTTTTAATAATCAGTTTTATGAAAAATCGCTATTTTTCAATGGAACGCCCATTTAATGAGGAGCCTATTTTTGAAAAATTTCACGACCGTGCTGAAAAATTAAAAAGTTTGAATTTGAAACTTTGCAAAAGAATTAAAGTTTTGGAAAAAGAAAATTCTCCCTTTAAAAGTAACATTGAATATTTGCAAGAGTTTCAAACTCAAAGTGATATTTGTCGTGAGCACTTTGGTAATTTGTGTACTGATTTTGATTCTTTAAAAATTGCCAAAAGAAGAGTGATGAGAGAGTCCTAGTTTTAGAGAAGGAATTGGAGGACTTAAAAAATTCTAGGGTTCCCGTTTGTGCCGTCGATGATAAAAAATTAATCGATGATTTTATGGCACGCGAAAAGACTCTTAGGAATAAGTTTGTTTTAATTGAGGGGGAGCGTGATAAGCTGTTAAGTTTAATTGATAATTTGAAGAAGGCGTCCCTTAATTTGAAAGATTCTAATTCTTTGCTTGAGTCAAAAATTTTGAAGTTAAAAAATGATTTGACAGACTCAAGTAGGTTTGATAGTGATGGTAATGGCTCATTGTGTTTTCATGCTTCTAATGCTAAAGCCAAAACCATTATTTGTTTTAGAGGGTCAACTAATTCCAAGGACGCTAGAAAAGATCACACTTTCGGTGTCATCCCACCCGTTTACACATGCTCATATTGTGGTAGGAATGGTCACCTTAGGCGATTTTGTTTTGATCTTGGAAGAGGTCCTAGGAATTTGAAGTCTAGTATTTTGTTGGTTCCCAAAACCCCTTGTCGACGTGTTTCATCCATTTGGGTTAGGAAATCACTTTTGGAGGAACTAGATTTTAGACAAGTTGATTCCCGTTTGCTTGCACATGATTCTTCTCTTGCCATATCATATAGATGATTGTGTTTGCATGTTTGTCATACGCTAGTTATGCTTTTTGATATATTTTTGGTAGCGTTGTGACATGTACTTTTTGTATATATTTTTTTGAAAAATTTTGAAAAATACAAAAAGATTTTTGTTTTTTTTGTTGCACCGTTTATGGATGAACACTTTAGATGACCGAGTCACAACATCATTCCATTTTTTCATGTGACTATTTGATAGTGTTTTGAGACAATAGGTCAATTCATCCTTGTGCTTTATAATGTTTGGAGTCATTAGGATGTAATTAAGTGTTACTTCCTACATGTTTGACTCATATTTCCTTTATTGCACACATGCACGAATTTGTTTGATTATTTTGCTTGTCTTATCACATGTTGGTTGGGTGTTTTCACTTCAATCCTGTCCTTAAAACGAACCAAGCGCGATAAATTTTGATAAGGAAATTGTGCATATAAAAACCGTTTTGTGAGTTTGTGTGCTTTGTTTTAAAACGGGGAAGGGCTGCGAAAGGTTCATTTTGACTTTGCGAATACTAAGCCACCGTTAAATTGGACCTAAAAAATGGAGGAGTTATATTATCCGGGGTCCAAAGAGGTTAAAAGAGCCTGAAAAAATTGAAAGGCAATAAAAAGAAATTCATGCCAATTATGGGCCATTTAGGTTTTTGCACCAATTCTCCGAAGTTTGAGAATTTAGATTACCTCTAAAAGAATATATATATATATATATATATATATATATATATATATATATATATATATATATATATATATATGAGGGAGTTTGGTTAGAGAATTTAAAACGGGTTTTCACGTCCTTGAAATGCTTGAAAATGCGCTATATAGTTTTGGACGTTATTGGGGTGGAAATCATTTGACTTTGATTTGTTGATTTGCATAAGACGATGTCATCTACATTCAACAAATTTTTACACCTAAGGATACCTTTGATGTTCATTCGTTAGGAGTACACGTATGCATCGTGCACATATGATTGATTGAGTTGATTTACCTATCGAATGTGTTCACACCCATTCATTCCGTTTCCATGACTTGGTTGTTTGAGTCTAAATCCATGGTGTGATTTTTGTATCATATTTGTTCAAATTGGTATCTTTTCTTTGTATGAAAATTTTGAAAAATCAAAAATAGTTTGTGTTTTTTTTTTGTATACCGTGACACCCCGATTTTGCTTATTTGATTCATTCTTCTCATTTGTCTATTTGGGGACATCATAAAAAGGGGGAGAAAGAATTATCATATTGTGGGGGAGTTTGTATTTTGGGGGAGTTTTTGAGATGTAGCTTATGTTTTTATCATATATTGGTATCCATGTTTATCTCATTTCAAACTCGATATGTCACGTGTTATTTGCTTTGTCTCATGTGTGTAGGTATAAAGATTTAAGATCAATATGTTGCACACCCTGATGAGAAAAGCTTTGAGATTTGATGATTGTTGAAGATTGAAGAACAAACGATGAAGATTTAAACATTTGTATCTTTCCATCTTTAGGGTTCATGGGAGGGTAATTTGTATAGGTCATTAGTTGATAATTCGAATATTTTTTATGTATGTACCGGCATAGACATAGGGGGATATTTGTAAGGACATTTTTGTCCATTATTAATTTGTATGTCGTACGTCGTTACACCGTTGAAGAAACTCAAGATCGCATCTACATCAACGGATCCGAATATCGAAGCGTCTTCAACATCATAGCCTCTGCAAGAATGAACTTGGTAAAATTTTGTTTTTACGTTCCTTAAAGTTCATATTTAGTATTGGGAAATTTTTATAAAATGTTTTTTATAAAAATAAGAAGTAAGTTTTTTCAAGCAAAATGAGGCTTTTTAAAGTTTTTATTTTTCTGGGAAAACCGGACCGGACCGATCTGCCCTCTACCCGGACCGATCCGCCTTGCTCAAGGTCCAGTAGACCCCGGATCGAATGCAAACCGATGAATCAAAAATAACGGAACCGATCCGACCTCATCCGGACCGATCCGCCTCTTAATAAAAGAACCGATCCGGTCAAATCGGACCTATCCGCCTCCAAGCCGGACCGATCCGACTGGGATAAATTCTGCCAGATCTGTTAGAGATTTTTTAGGCTCAAAGTTTTTCTATTTAAAACCCACTACGGGAAGTGGTTTTCTAAGACTTTTCAAGACGATTTTCAAAGTCCTAAATACTCTAAGTCTTCACCTTTTTGAGTCCCAAGACTCTTTTTGATTCACACCAAAAATCCCAATTACTTTTGTGAATCTTTTGGAACCCTAGAACACAAACTTTGTTGTTGTTCATCTTTGTGGAGAGATCTTTGCAACCGAGGGCTGCGTGTTATTGCTGAGGGAGTCTCTACAAAGTTTTATGGTTGCGTGTCATTAAGGAGAGCTGCGGTTCTTTCTTCGTTGTTTGGGCTGCGAGTCCTTGGAGGGTGCTGCGTGTATTTTCTTGCTGAGTTCAAGACTGCGTGTCTTTGTGGGTTGGCTGCGCGTTGAACCATTGCAGATTTCTCTATGTAATTGTAAGTTGCGGCTTGTATATTCATAGTGAAATAAAGGTTTTACCCGAAAGGGGTTTTTTCCTGAAATCTGTGTCTCAGCATAATTTTTGTGTCACATGCTTTATTTATTTATTGGTTGACACACGCACCTTAGATGCATGATTAGGGGCTGAAATTAAATAAGTGTGATATATTAGAAAGTTGCGAAGTTAATCAATTATCACACGTAATTCTCGCGTTCTCACATTTCCCCGAGCCAAGGATTATAATTTATAGATGTGTAAAAAAAGTGATTGAGTTGAACAAGCAACTCAATTAGATCTTGGACAACTAATGGTGTCCCTGAATATCTCCCACGATTGTGTTGGTAAAAATTTGACTATATCCTTATTTTATTTATGTGCATGTTAAATGCACGAGTCTTCAATAAATAAATGATTTAGGTCGGGCAGTTCACTATCCATTCTAGTGAGGTCGGCTTCTATCCTCAGATAAAAATAAATGAACCCCCACATGTTTATATTTTGAGGATGTTATGGTTAAAAATCAATGGGTTTGCACAGTGAGTTCTAGTTAATCATAAAAGGTTGACGCTATTGATACGAGAATCATCAAGATTTTTAGGTTAATGTGCATTGTGTACGTTTGTCCTTTATGACTTCTTTATATGTCACCTGATGGATGAACCGAAGTTGATAATTTTTTGTGGTCTAATAGAATACATTGGGCATATTTTGAGTGATTGGATCATATTTCTCTTATGGCTAGTTCACATCTGTTCACTTTGTTCAACCTTTTTTTCAACACAATGATACTACGAATGTGTGTAAAGATTACGTGGTTTGTGCCTTTTGTGCTTTTTAAACACACACACACACACACACACACACATATATATATATATATATATATATATATATATATACAACCAAGCTCTAATGCGGACGCAACTTGCGGATTTAACTTGAAGACGAATTTTTGTGTATTTTTTTAAAAATAACACAAAATTAAATTTCGACTTGATTTTTTTCTGTGGTATTTAAACATTTTAGGGGACCCATGTAAAAAAATGTTTCAAAATGAAATGTTTTACTATTTTTAAAAAATCGGTCAAACATATGTGAGCTTTAAAGAACTTTAAAAACTGACATATGTTTGACCGATTTTTTAAAAATAGCAAAACAATTGATTTTGTGGTGATTTTTTCATAGGAGTCCCCTGAAATTTTTAAATACCACAGAAAAAAAATCAAGTCGAAAAACGTTTTTTTTTTGCATATTTTTATGTCATATATTCTGTCTTGAGTTTCAAGTGGTTTCAAATTGGTATTCTATATTATCATATTTTTATGCTATGTTGCTAGGTATTATTCCTATCTCATTTATGCATCAAAGTTGGTATATTTTGTTATTAGTTATGATTATTTGCGATTGTGTTATCGTGTCATGTGTATCGTTGCATGTTGCACTTCAGATCATCATATGATTTTACTTGCTTTCCTTATGCACTTTATTCTCTGTCTATTCCTGAACAAAAATACGGAGAAAAGGTATCTAGATCTTTAATTGTGCGAGATAAATTTTTACCTTAGTTGGAGACATCCTATCTTAGGGGGATATTATTAGACAAAGGGTAATGGATTTTTAGTTGAGATTTATATTGTTATATATTCAAGTTGCATTTGAAAGGTGTTCTTAAGTGTTCTGGTTTCGAACGACAAGACAAAGTTTACACAAGGGCGAAGCTGCTCAGAGTACGTGTATATCAAGTTTGTACCCTTTTCCGTTTAGAATTGGGATTGAGTCTTTTAGAGATCTTGACGACCCAGAGGTTTTTTGTTTTATGTGTTGTCTTGGAATATCCAAGGGAGAGATTTGTGGGGATAAATTTTCTAATTGAATCAATATGTATGTTTTGGCTTAATTCGATTTAGACAAAACCTTTGAGTCATAGGTTAGAATTTGAGTTATTTTATGCTTTAAAAGCCTATTACCTATTTCATTGAAGATTGCAATGACCAAGTAAAGTGTCTACATCATCCTGTCGTGTTTTATGTCACGTTTTGTTTAGGGTAAGTGAAACTACATGATAAGGTTTATATGGGAAAGAAAAAAACATGAATATTTTAAAATTATAAAATTTGAATGAAACATGGTATCAATTAAACAAATTGTTGGGCTAAATAGAACCATCAAATTTATCTTAACCTAAATCATGTATCTATATGAGTATAGCAAGATTAAATAAATCAATCTCACAATGCCCAAGGAAACCTAAATGGAAAAAACTTCAAACAACTATGTAATCTCGATTCACTATAACATGAATTAAAAAAGAACAGATAGAAGATTTACACAACCGACTAGACTCCCTTGTAGGACTTGACGCGTATTCATTTCCTTGAACTTCTGCATAGCAACATGTAGTAGCTCACCTACGCACTGCCACAATGCATGAGTCCATATACACCTTGATATCCAACAATCCAGGTTCATCACCATAGAATATAGAGTCTACTATATGTAAACAAACCAGGCAAAAAATCAACCACATGAAATAGGTACTCAACAATATTAATGCGTAAATAAATTTTGATGCCAAACGCAGATCTCAAATTAACAAAAAAGATTGAATCTCGGATCTCAAACTAGTTACGTGAAAACTAGGGTTAAAAGTCTTTGAGTTATAGATATGAAATTTATTTTCGCTAAAATTCTCATTAAAAACATTTCCCGAACGTTTAATTATAGAAAACACAATTTTTGTGGCAGTGCAAACTCATTCCAATGAAAAATAGTAGGTTCCTTGGAATGAAGCACAAGATCACATTCAAATGAAACCCCACTTCTTGTTTGAACGGACTTCAAACGAGATTCCACTATAAAGAAGAAAAAATGTCATTCGATCCACATTTGATCCTCGTTTGAATGAAAACCACATTCTTGTTTGAACCAACCTAAAATCTCGTTTGAACGACTTTCATAATTTCATTCGAACAACTAAGAAATCTCTTTTGAATGACTTTTTGGCATAACATGTTTTTCTTTAAAAGTCCTTTTATGAGAAAAAAACTCCTACACTATTTTAAAACAAGACCCAATGAAAATCTATGGATCCAAATCTATGATTCATACATCATGAGATCCTTTAATGCTGAAGACAAAATGTGGAACACAAAACACAAAATGATTTAGACATTTTACTTGGCTATTGCACTCTTCAATTAAACACGTTGTACACTTTTGAATGATAAAGCAACTCAAATCCTTCAGTATGACTCAAAGGTTTTGTCTAAATGGAATTAAGCCAAAATATACAAATTGACTCGATTCGGAAATTTTTCTTTACACCTTGGCACACTGATGATATGTTGATGGAACCAAACCATGGTTTTGCATCCAAACCTTTCTAATAAATAAATGGTAGGAAGTGGGAGACTCAATCACATCATACCTGATGTGTGAAGTGATATTTACCATTATTATCCCAATATTGGCATAACCAACAAATTTCGAAGCTTGTTTTCATAGCCTGCAATGGAAAGAGGCATAATGATCAACCTGGTATAAAAAATATAGGCAACACAAAAAAGCTCGGGCATGTTGTTGACCGAGATACCTTTGTCCGTTAATGCACTGGAAAAACTTGTGTCATTTTTACATTTATGTTACGTATAAAGGTTTATAATGGGGAAATATGATCAATCTATCACCATTTAGAAAGTTATCTTGGACATAAACGTTTGATTCAACCTTGCCATTCGTCCTTTCCATCTATAGATGGCAACATTATTTTCCATTGTTATTACAAAAATATCCTGAGTTATCTTTATCCCGCTCTCCTGAGTCATGCACACCAGATCAAAGAACTGTGAGGACTTGGGTGACTATGACACATGTTCATAAGCAAGAACTGGCTCAACCTCATAATCATTTATTTAATAAACCAATAAATGTCTTCCGTGCCAGTTTCACCATAGGCAATAATTTATTTCCACTAGACACTACTCCATATATCTCTAATGGTCACAATTTTGACCCTTGACCCCCCAATGTGGGTCACGGTCTTCCCCAATGACAATATTAAGCATTATAAAATTTTGGGTGACGATCACTACCTGTGACCCATAGGGGAGAACTCGTGTAATGGTCAGTTCCCATTACCAAGGCACCACGTTGGGTCACGGTTTAGGACAATGACGCCTAGGGAGATCTTTAGACAAAGTCACCGCCCATGACCAATGTCACAAGGTGGGTCATGGTCTTTAACTATGACCCTCATTTTTTTATTTAAAAAAAAATCATTTTGTCACGGGGGTGGTCACGGTCACTAATTGAGACCTATATTGTTTGTTTATAAAAAAATCTTTTTGCCAAGGGACTAGTCATGATCAATAAACCCTATTTTTTAATTTTTCTAAAAAACTTTTTGTCTAGGATCGTGACCCAATAAAAAAATTCTTTTTGTCTAAAACCAGGCCTACATACCTATTCCCCGTACTTGCAACCTTCACCTTCTCCTCAATCTAATGAGGAGAAATCCAAGAAGTTTTTGTTCCATGCTCGTGTACAACTAGAAAAAAAAATTTGACTTGTCATTCTTGAAAGGGTGATTGGCCAGGAGAAATCTACGATGACCCATATAACACATCTTACCACTATTAGTTAGCCAGCTTGATTCAATTTTCTCTCCACATGTGGAGTATCCATAATGACAAGGAAAATTACAACTAGATAAGGTCCCATATGAATGAATGTCGTGGATAACCCACATCACAATTGCATTATGTGTGAACTCTTCATTCTTATGACAGTCAAATGTTATCAAACATTTATCCCACAACTCTTTCAGTACTTCGATTAATCCGTGTGGCCATCCCTCTTTTTCCAAAGTCGGTGCACACGATCGGTAGGGTTATAACCTTTTTTGTGGCGCTTCGATCATCAGAAAAAAAATGTGGGGTGATGTATAGAAATAAATTCGCCAACCTATTTTTCATAAAATAGGAAAAATAAACATTGTTGCCTCGAGAGAACGACATCAAAGACCGATTGACGCTTGCGAAACAAATTCGTTCAATCATTCAAGGGCTAAGTTACAGAATGGGAAGGTGTTAGGCAACCATCCACCCATTCGTTCTCTCATTGGTCTGTGTTATTGTTCTCCTTGATAACTTCGTGAAGTGTGCATGCATGTATAAATAAATGAATAATGGAATTACTTGAGTCTCATCATGGAGAAAGGAGGAGTGAGGTCATCGTAGGAGTGTTCTCAAAATAGTAATTAAAAATTTAATGTGTTCATTTGTAGGGTGACCGATCGCAATAGAATGACGATTGTATAAATTTGACAAAACTTGAGTGTGGATCACAAATATGATATTTGAAAATAACTTATGAACAAAAATAGGAAAGGATACCCATCTTTCTGATTTTACCCGAGACACCTAAGTAGCCTAAAAAAGAATAAAATTCCAGATAATTCGCATGCAACATGAGGGTGGGGTTTATCCCATAAATCCAATTGTGGACTTTATTATATGTGTGTGTAGAAAAAGGTTATTTTAGTGTGATAAAGTGTTGTGAGAAATCCTCATTTGGAATTTATAACCAAACCCTCTTTTTTTTGTTTTTATCTTTTTTTATTGGAAATATAGTATGTGCAATACTAATAATAAAAAGTGGGATATTAATATGTGTGAACTAACAAAGATGAAATGATAAAATAAGAATTAAATAACTAATACAAAATAAGAGAATTTAAAGATGGAATAAAAGGTTTGTACCTTCTTCACAAGCTTTGGGACTTACCTCGATTGTTGAGAGGCTTATCTTCCAAGTGGATGGAGGTGGTAGGAGGAGAGGGAATGGAATTTTCTAAATTGGGTAAGAAAAGGATGGAATGAAATGTGGGGGAGAGGTTTCCATGTGGAAACGACACTGACTTCGAGAGAATGTTGTTGGGATCACTGGTAGGGATTTTTTTGAGGTGCCTTTCTAAATGAGTTGATGCTCCCTTCATATAGGGTCAAGAGGGTTGATGATCATCATTGTCCTTAACTTGCCTATCGGCAGGCAACCCCAGACACACTCCAATAGGTAGGGAAACGAGTTCGCCATTCGATAGTCTCATGCAGATTTTTTGGAAAAATATATGTAAAAAGCAATATGTAAGCCTAAATTGCGCAGTAGATGTACCCTTGGAAAGGGTATTGAGATAACTTTAGGAATAAATAGGCCACTTCTAGTGTTTGGAGTTCACCGTGTTTAAACGACGCTCGAAAGTGCCTAACAAACTTTTGGATGAGATTTTCCATAGGAAAACGGATCTTTTGTCCAAACCATAAGGATGATTCACATACGAGATGGACTGTTGGAAAGGGTATGTAATACCCCGTAATTTTAAATGACTTTTAAAATGGGTTATATTTTAAATTGATGGATTAATTATATTTTATTATTAATTAATTCATTCGGCTTATATCCGGATGATGGATATTAATATGGATGATTCTGAATATTACTTAAAGATATTTAGGTAATATATGAATGTGATGTCATTGATATGACTGTATGATATAAATTCGGTAATTTATTTTTTTAGTCAGACGTGGTATGGGACGTGTCGGGAATAGTTTATTAAATTAAAAAGGAAATTTATTTTCTATCAATCTAATAGTCATTTCGACTGCGTCGTTGCGTCCGGAAGGTTCGAAATAGTCAGAAAAGTCTATTTGGATGTTTATTTTGAGTCTCGGGTCATTTGGGAATGAATAGACAACCCGAAAGGGCATTTTGGTCATTTTTCTAGGGGGTGAATAGTGATTTCGGATTTGGAACTATTATAAGTATTGGTAGATTAAGTGTATGGGGGATTATTCATCTCCTCTTCACAAATAAGAGCAGCCATCCTCCTAGAGAGAGTGAGAGAGTGCTTGGGAAGGGAAAAGTCACTTGGGAAGGAGAAGAACAAGAACCAAGGTTCACCACCACCGAAGTTTAACCGGAGAAGGGACAACCAACTGAGATATACTACACCAAAGGATCAGACCTACAAGAAAGGCAAGTGTTTGATAATGGCAATTTAAGTTTGTATATTGTCCATGTTAGAATAGTATGAATAGAGAAGATTATTCATGCTTGGAAGAAATAATGGAATGATTAAATGGATTTCTGGAAACTGAAATGACATAGGAATTTAACTCATGTTTTAGGATGATATTAATCCACGAAATAGTCATGAATCTGTTGAAGAAAGTATGAAAACCATTGATATGTTCTTGAAGATGTTATGTTAATAATTTCTGGAAATAAGGAGATAAACATGCTCTTTAATCCAATACCTTGATGATTCTAGGATGTTTAGTGTACTGGAAATCGTTCATATATGTTGGTATATCATGTAGTAATCATAATAACTCATTTTGGAGGTTAATATGAAGGTTTGAATGAGTAAAAATGGTGAAACCCGTAGTTGCAAAAAATGCAGAAAATCAGGCCTGGACCTGAGGGATCGATCGATCAACCCCTGCCTTCGATCGGTCGACCTCCCCAGTTTATGTAAAGTTGTTTCTTTTTAAATGTTTATTCTTATCCCAAACCTTTTGTGGATCTTTGGTGATTATTATTTGGAGAATATGGGACCTAGAAAATATCAGTAAACCCTTGATAAGTTGTGAATTAATTTGATTTGGATTCGAGTGATATAAATGATGAAAATTATATTGAATGGAATTTCGGTTGCTAGATTCGTTTGTTAAAATTCCAAATGGGGATGGATGAGGATTTAAGATAGGACCAGTAGGGGTGATTTTATATAACACCTGGGTATCCTTAAGTTTACAAGAGAGTTTAATCCTAAGTGAAAGAATATGTGTTTATTAGAGATTTGAAACTATCGGTTTTAACCTTAATAAAAAGGAGAACTAAACTCGTAGTAGTTCGGGAGAAATAATGTTATGGACCAGTAGGATATTAGTAACTTCTTACTGAATATAAGATGAGGAAAAACCTATTTGAATCTTATGAGATGGGAGCTTAGAATACAATTGTTTTAAAGAGGGTATGAGGTTATCCCGATCGCATAGTTTAAGTTTTCGAACCTCCTCGATCGACCAAGTTAAGTAGTAGTGTATTGGAGGGGTTCCTTGTTTGGATTTCGCTTTGCAAGACGCTCCGCGCATGAACCTTAACGACGTTGGTAGTGGAGAGATGTTATAGGATGCGAGGATAATTAATTTATGAAGTAAAGATATGATATTTTAAAAGAGATATAATGCTACGTATGGGAAATATCTTAGGGTAGTGATAATTACCTTATTGATATTATATTATAGGTATGATAATACCTATTTGATTGATTGATGATTATGTGTATGACATACATAGCTTACTTGCTATCGGTGGGAGGTTTACGCGTCAGGACAGTCATATCCTGATGAATCCATGGGATCTTTGATTTGTCGGTCGAAAACATAGGTCTATGAAAGACTTATCGGGGAGTTGATAAGTCCGCTGACTGTGGGTACGTAGGTATGTACGTGACCCATGGATACGAGAACTATGTTCGCCTCCAATCAATTTGTTTGTTGTTGTTTGTGGTTCGTGAAATCTTACCGAATCGGTAGTCCCCTATTCGGCGACCTGCGATGATTGGACATGATAGCAGAGTAATGCATTGCACCACAGCTGTGACTCGGGGTGCTGTATTATATATGAATATATATATAATGGATTAAATGATTAAATGGTTATATTGTGGTTAAATCTATCTACGGTGATAATTGTAGATAACGGTTAATAGAAAAAGATAATGGAAATAAGTTACTAAATGTTTATGCTTATAGAATTAAAAAGCTTAACTCATGTTAATGAGAAAGGATTTATATTAATGAGTAATGACTCATGCCAATGAGAAACGATTCTTATTAAAGAGTAATGATCATATAAAGGAGAAATGTAAATGAATAATAATGTGACGTATGGTATGGGACATACGGGGATATGATATGGGAATGGAATTATAATATGGAGACTAGAAAAGAGGAACCATTAACTAGGAGGTTAATAGGAAACGTTAAGTGTGCACTCTAGTTGAGAGGTGAGAATATCAAGTGAGTGTTGGATCTAACATGTACATAATAAATTCTTTATTGCACTTGTTAAATACTTGCTGTTTTTAAAATAATCTACACATTCGGGCTCTGATCCGTTTCCTTGCATATTTTCTCTTCTATTGTATCTCTATATCAGGTGTCCAGCACAGGGACGCCAACCATAGTTGATTTTGATGAGATATGGAGCTATGGAGGTTTTGCTTAGACGCTTATCATCTTTTGATTCACAGTATTCTTAGTTAGGGCATGTCGCCCAAAGGATTCAGTTATCTTTTCTATCGAGGTCAAATTCTATTGTATTCGGGACTTTTTAATACATTTAACATCGTTGGGATTATTGTAAAGGATTTATATTATTTGGGAATGTTTATTCCAGTTGCATTTAAATTCTTTTGAGTTATTTATTTAGTGATCTGTGTTGTAGAATAAAATGTGTTGTGTTATTCTTAAATTGGAAATTAATTTTTGTTAATTTAAAATTTGGAAAGTTTTTAACACCAGCTTAATTGGGTATTGGGTGAGTTGTAAATGTTTTCGACAGTGATGCTAAGAATGAGCCAACTGTATATTCTGTTTTAATTTGGTATGGGACTGGCCACCCGGTATTTAATTAGGCGGGGTGTTACTGGTGGTATCAGAGCATCAGGTTCTAGTGTCCTTTAGGATCTGTACAGCTTACTGTGTTTTCAGCTTAGCGTTCTTTGATGTAGAGCCCTATGAGTAGGATTATTGCTTTTCTATCTACGCCTACAAAGGTACGATGGCTGCGGCCGAAGTTGCTGCAAGTGTCGATCAAGCAGTCAATGCTGCTGTAGCTCCTATTCAGCAGGCTCCCACACCGGCACCGGTTGTGCCACCCGCGCAAGGGAAAGTGTTTCCTACTGCATGGGAACGAGCGAGGTATGCCTTTCATAAAGTGCACCCACCTGAGTTTCAGGGAGGATCAGATGTTGTGACTGCTAGCCAATGGAAGAAAGATATCCAACGGCACTTGAGAATGATTGAATGCACTGAGGTTCAACGTCAAATACTAGCCACATTCAAGCTAGTAGGGGCAGCTTTGCAATGGTGGGAAGCTACGACAACTATGATGGAGAGGGACATAATGACTATCCAAGACTTTTGGATACGGTTTGATGGGAAGTATTTCCTTTCGCCATCCAGACAGAGATGAGGATGAAGCTACTTGATTTGAAACAGGGAGAGAAAACTGTGGAGGAATATGAGAAAGAGTTTACGCGATTAACTAATTTGGTACCAGCTGAAGTACCTACTGAGGAGAGGAGAGTCCTAATGTTCACTGATGGGTTGAACTATAAAATTCGACAACATTTATTAAGAAATCTTTCATTTCGTAAGTATGGCAGTTGAGGGCCATTGGACGGATAGCGAAGATCGTACTTAGGAGGTTATGAAGTATGTTCGAGTATGATGACCGTAGTCGAGGTCACCCCTTTTATGGAAAAATTGAGGAGAGTCATCTGTAGAAGTTTTTGAAATATGTGAATTGTGTATGTTCCCTAATGAAGGCAATATATTGAAAGGCTTGGGTATATAGTGGAGTGTGATTTAACTAGAACTGAAAATTTGTGGTAAAATTTTTCTTGACTCATCGGAGAAAAGTTATAATATTGGGATTCAACAACCATCACCCGCAAATGAGGGTATGTTTCCTATCTAAGGAAGTATGAGGCGTATTGATTTTTGTAGTGATTGATATTGTGAGGGAAAAAGGGTTGCTAAACTTAGCCTATAGCACTGTTATTTACGTAGAACCACTGAGGGGTGTGGGACACCTTTATATTACATGTTATCACGTGGGTTTGATTTGTATCATGGGATTACTTACCTAGAGCATGTCCGAGTGTGAATTGACTATCGACGTGCATTGACTTGTGGTATATGAGAGCATATGTCTGCATCTTGTCTTCTATAAGAGAGTAGATGTGTAGACCCTATTTGAAATCGATAAAACCAAATTTTTGTTTTTTTTTAAAAATCGATAAACCTGATATTTTTTAAACCAAAATTTTTATATATTATTGACTAAGGACCTTAGGAGTTTCGATGACCGACTACTTTAGAAAGTAGTGTATCGGGGTGGTTCCTTGTTTGGATTTCGCTTGCGAGACACCCCACGCATGAAACTAATAACCGTTGGGAGTCAAAATAAGTTAGGTCTTTGGGAAACGAGTTTATAACCTTTGCGAAAATTTTAATTTTGAAAGCGGTACGAGAGGGTGTATGGGCCCCCTGGATGATTGTATTGTCGTATTTTTCATAATTGTGAAAAAGGTAAGTAATTGAGACTTCAGGATTTATTTGTTCACTACGAGAGGATCATTTTTCCCAAGTTTGTTACGAGGACGGTATAGAGAAGTTTAGATAAAGTCTAAATTTGATTCAGTTGAAACGATATGGTGAGGCTTGGCGTATAACATCGATAGGGACTTTGTTAATGTACTGTATGGGCGGTACATCTTGAATTTCTTGCGATGTGAGATTTATACTCGGAGTTGACCTTACTGGTATGACTTATATTCCTGAATTTCGGGACGAAATTCTGTTATAAGGGGGGGAGTATGTAATACCCCGTAATTTTAAATGACTTTTAAAATGGGTTATATTTTAAATTAATGGACTAATTAGATTTTATTATTAATTAATTCATTCGGGTTATATCCGAACGATGGATATTAATATGGATGATTCTGAATATTACTTAAAGATATTTAGGTAATATATGAATGTGATGTCATTGATATGACTGTATGATATAAATTCGGTAATTTATATTTTTAGTCAGACGCGGTATGGGACGTGTCGGGACTAGTTTATTGAAATAAAAAGGAAATTTATTTTCTATCAATATAATAGTCATTTCGACTGCGTCGTTGCGTCCGGAAGGTTCGAAATAGTCAGAAAAGTCTATTTGGATGTTTATTTTGAGTCTCGGGTCATTTGGGAATGAATAGACAACCCGAAAGGGCATTTTGGTCATTTTTCTAGGGGGGATGAATAGTGATTTCGGATTTGGAACTATCATAAGTATTGGTAGATTAAGTGTATGGGGGATTATTCATCTCCTCTTCACAAATAAGAGCATCCATCCTCCTAGAGAGAGTGTGAGAGTGATTGGGAAGGGAAAAGTCACTTGGGAAGGAGAAGAACAAGAGCCAAGGTTCACCACCACCAACCACCACCGGAGTTTGACCGGAGAAGGGACAACCAACTGAGATATACTACACCAAAGGATCAGACCTACAAGAAAGGCAAGCGTTTGATAATGGCAATTTAAGTTTGTATATTGTCCATGTTAGAATAGTATGAATAGAGAAGATTATTCATGCTTGGAAGAAATAATGGAATGATTAAATGGATTTCTGGAAACTGAAATGACATAGGAATTTAACTCATGTTTTAGGATGATATTAATCCACGAAATAGTCATGAATCTGTTGAAGAAAGTATGAAAACCATTGATATGTTCTTGAAGATGTTATGTTAATAATTTCTGGAAATAAGGAGATAAACATGCTTTTTAATCCAATCCCTTGATGATTCTAGGATGTTTAGTGTACTGGAAATCGTTCATATATGTTGGTATATCATGTGGTAATCATAATAACTCATTTTGGAGGTTAATATGAAGGTTTGAATGAGTAAAAATGGTGAAACCCGTAGTTGCAAAAAATGCAGAAAATCAGGCCTGGGCCCGAGGGATCGATCAATCAACCCCTGCCTTCGATCGATCGACCTCCCCAGTTTATGTAAAGTTGTTTCTTTTTAAATTTTCATTCTTATCCCAAACCTTTTGTGGATCTTTGGTGATTATTATTTGGAGATTATGGGACCCAGAAATTATCAGTAACCCTTGATAAGTTGTGAATTAATTTGATTTGGATTCGAGTGATATGAATGATGAAAATTATATTGAATGGAATTTCGGTTGCTAGATTCATTTGTTAAAATTCGAAATGGGGATGGAAGAGGATTTAAGATAGGACCAGTAGGGGTGATTTTATATAACACCTGGGTATCCTTTTACAAGAGAGTTTAATCCTAAGTGAAAGAATATGTGTTTATAAGAGATTTGAAACTATCGGTTTTAACCTTAATAAAAAGGAGAACTAAACTCGTACTAGTTCGGGAGAAATAATGTTATGGACCAGTAGGATATTAGTAACTTCTTACTGAATATAAGATGAGGAAAAACCTATTTGAATCTTATGAGATGGGAGCTTAGAATACATTTGTTTTAAAGAGGGTATGAGGTTATCCCGATCGCATAGTTTATGTTTTCGTACCTCCTCGATCGACAAAGTTAAGTAGTAGTGTATTGGAGGGGTTCCTTGTTTGGATTTCGCTTTGCGAGACGCTCCGCGCATGAACCTTAACGACGTCGGTAGTGGAGAGATGTTATAGGATGCGAGTATAATTAATTTATGAAGTAAATATATGATATTTTAAAAGAGATATAATGCTACGTATGGGAAATATCTTAGGGTAGTGATAATTACCTTATTGATATTACATTATAGGTATGATAATACCTATTTGATTGATTGATGATTATGTGTATGACATACCTAGATTACTTGCTATCGGTGGGAGGTTTACGCGTGAGGACAGTCATATCCTGATGAATCCATGGGATCTTTGATTTGTCGCTCGAGAACATAGGTCTATGAAAGACTTATCGGGGAGTTGATAAGTCCGCTGACTGTGGGTACGTAGGTATGTGCGTGACCTGTGGATACGAGAACTATGTTCGCCTCCAATCAATTTGTTTGTTGTTGTTTGTGGTTCATGAAATCTTACCGAACCTATAGTCCCCTATTCGGCGACCTGCGATGATGGGACATGATAGCAGAGTAATGCATTGCACCACAGCTGTGACTTGGGGTACTGTATTATATATGAATATATATATAATGGATTAAATGATTAAATGGTTATATTGTGGTTAAATCTATCTACGGTGATAATTGTAGATAACGGTTAATAGAAAAAGATAATGGAAAGAAGTTACTAAATGTTTATGCTTATAGAATTAAAAAGCTTAACTCATGTTAATGAGAAACGATTTATATTAATGAGTAATGACTCATGCCAATGAGAAACGATTCTTATTAAAGAGTAATGATCATATAAAGGAGAAATGTAAATGAATAATAATGTGACGTATGGTATGGGACATACGGGGATTATGATATGGGAATGGAATTATAATATGGAGACTAGAAAAGAGGAACCATTAACTAGGAGGTTAATAGGAAACGTTAAGTGTGCACTCTAGTTGAGAGGTGAGAATAGCAAGTGAGAGTTGGATCTAACATGTACATAATAAATGCTTTATTGCAATTGTTAAATACTTGCTGTTTTTAAAATAATCTACACATTCGGGCTCTGACCCATTTCCGTGCATATTTTCTCTTCTATTGTATCTCTATATCAGGTGTCCAGCACAGGGACGCCAACCATAGTTGATTTTGATGAGCTATGGAGCTATGGAGGTTTTGCTTAGACGCTTATCATCATTTAATTCACAGTATTCTTAGTTAGGGCATGTCGCCCAAAGGATTCAGTTATCTTTTCTATTGAGGTCAAATTCTATTGTATTCAGGACTTTTTAATACATTTAACATTATTGGGATTATTGTAAAGGATTTATATTATTTGGGAATGTTTATTCCAGTTGCATTTAAATTCTTTTGAGTTATTTATTTAGTGATCTGTGTTGTAGAATAAAATGTGTCGTGTTATTCTTAAATTGGAAATGAATTTTTGTTAATTTAAAATTTGGAATGTTTTTAACACCAGCTTAATTGGGTATTGGGTGAGTTGTTAATGTTTTCGACAGTGATGCTAAGAATGAGCCAACTGTATATTCTTTTTTAATTTGGTATGGGACTGGCCACCCGGTATTTAATTAGGCGGGGTGTTACAGGGTACTCAGAGCCTGTCAAAGATTCATTCAGTATAATTTGGTTTGGAGACCTGACCTTTGTCAAACAGGTCCCATAAGATCTCGGTGACCCTTCAGAGTAAAATGGGTCATTTATCCTTACTGTAAGGCTAATTTGGGCACGGGGCATACCATTAGAAAGGTTATTCTGATACCTTTAAAGATTCATTCGGTCTCATTTGAGCTCGAGAGTTGACTAGAGTCTAAATGGAGCCCTATAGAACCATGTGTTATCTAAAATAGTTTTTGGGAAAAAATGGATTGTTCGTCCAAATTGTAAGGTTGATTCACGCATGGGGTAGACCATTACAAAAGAGATTGAGATCACTTTGAATATTCACTAAGCTTATGCTCAGGGGAGGAATTTGATTTGGATCAAAACGAGGCTCAAGATCTCTTGATGGCCTCCAAATCGATTTTTGATAGTAAAATGGACCGTTCGTTCAAACCATAAGGCCGATTCATTCGTGGGGTGGACAATTAGAAATATAATTTAGATAAATTCCAATTTTTATTCATATTTTTCTCAAATAAAAAGGTTAAATGGAGTCAAATTGAGCCCGAGAGCACCCGATATCCTTTAGATTGGTACTCAAAGTATGACCTATGGTTTATGGTGAAGGAAGAAGTGATAAGGACCTAAGAAGATGCTTAGGAGGGTCCTGGAATGTGGTGTCTACAAAACCCCTCGAAAGATGAGCTTGAAACAAGCGAATGCCGTCGAATAGACACCACATTTACATTTTGGGGAAAGAGGTAAGTTTCGAGGACTTAAAGGGATAAGGATGACAAATTCATAGGGTCAAGGTCGATTCTGAGGCCCTAAGGTAATGTTGGGGATGATTGGTTCTATGGGTCAAGTTTAATTCTAGGGAAGTAAAGCGATGACCAATTCTTCAGATCGAGGTTAGTTTAGAGGACCTATAGTTGAAGCGACAAATTCTAATGGTTGAGGTCAATTTTAAGGACCTAAAGTTATAGAGACTGAATCAAAGGGTCGAGGACCCTTGTTATGACCTAAGGTCGTGAAAACCATTTTTGCGAGTTAATGCCAATTAAGAGGACCTAAAGTCGAGATGACCATTTTTGAAACTCAAGGTCAATTTTGAGCACCTAAAGTTAAGGGGACCCAATCTGCAGGTCGAGGTGAATTCTAAGGACCTAAGGTGTGACGACCGTTTATGCGGGTCAAGGTCATTTATGAGGACCTAAAGTTATGACGACCAATTCTGAGGGTCGAGGTTAATTCTAAGGACCTTAAGTTGGAGTGACCAATTCTGAGGGTCGAGGTTAATTCTTAGGACCTGAAGTAGGAGCGACCAATTCTGAGGGTCGAGGTCAATTCTGAGGGTCAAGGTAAATTTTGGGAATTGAGGTGAAATTTGAGGACCTTAAGTGGGAACGACCAATTCTACTAGTCAAGGGTCAATTCTGATGACCTTAAGTGGGGAGTGAACAATTCTAACGGTCGAGGTTAATTTTGAGGACCTTAAGTTAGAGCGAAAATTTTTGAGGGTCGAGGTTAATTCTGAGAACCTTAAGTAGGAGCGAAAAATTCAAGGGTTGAGGTCAATTCTGAGGACTTTAAGGCGGAGTGACCACTTTTGAGGTTCGAGGTCAATTCTGAGGACCTTTAGTGGGGCGCAACTAATTCTGGAAATCATGGTCAATTATGAGGACCTTAAGTGAGGAGCGACCAATTTTGAGGGTCGAGGTCAGTTCCGAGGACCTTAAGTGGGGAGCGACCAATTATGAGGGTCGAGGTCAATTCTGAGGACCTTAAGTAGGGGTAATAAATTCTTAGGTTAGAGGTCAATTCTGAGGACTTTAAGTTGGAGCGTACAGTTCTGAGGGTAAAGTCAATTATAAGGACCTTAAGTGGGGGCGTGGGGAATATATCTCTTAGGGAATTTTACATTTTCCTTTTTTGAGACTCTACTGAGGAAAATACATTTGTTTGTGGATTTTGTACTTTGAGAGAAGAACTGGATCTTTAGTGTGGAAATTCCACTTAGGGAAAGAGTTAATAACTTGAGGTTTTGGTATTTCGTTGGGGAATGTGATACAGATAAGAGATGTCCAATTAGGGTTTCAATCTCTTCTTGGTGGAAATTGTAATTTAGTTTGAGAATTCCTATTCCAAAAATGAATAGGATATTACGTAGCTTTGATGGGAAAGTATTTGATTACTATTAAAGATGAGGTTTTTGGGTTATGGGTGCTCTGAGCCAGGTAAAATGTGGTAATAATCCAGTTGGTTATTTGAAATCTTGGAAAAAAAAATTTTGGTGCATAAATGTTCCAATAGTTATTTGGCAATTTTATGATTTTTGGGGGGATTTTTTTTGCATATTCGGGGATTTTTTGTATGAAATTTCAGGAGCATTGCCAATCGTAGGGTGGCAGGGATTGCCAATCGACAGTGGCGCGGTCTTCTGGGTTGTCTTGGGAAGGTTAAGGGACAGTGCCAATCGGTGGGTGCTAGGAAACTACCGATCGACGTGCCCCTTAGCCTTCTATAAAAAGGGGATAATTCTATTCATTTTTAACAGTTTCTAGCTTTCCTATCTTACGCTTCTCCCTTTTGCAATATGCTTTTGCACTTGTTCCTCGTTCGAGACAAGAAAATGGAAAATTTCTCTAGTAGTCTGACCCGCATGACATGGTTCGACTTTGATGATTGGACAAACCTGGAGTGGCGGGCTAGGGTGCCCCTGGATTTGGACAATGAGGACACTTTTGACTCATTCGATCATATTTTCGATGATCAGATTCTTCTGTGTGAGCCTTCACACCACCTGTCATCTAGGGTGATGAACCCTAATGGCTATGTAAGTACCGCATGACTTATGTCACTCTTTTCTTCTTCACATTTTCTTATTTCTTTGAATTGGAATAAAAGGTTTCTCTTATTTTGGAAGACTGGCCTACCAATTATGAGCTTTCTCTCTCGGGGGACGATGAGATTTAGGGATGTGTGGGAGCACCTTCCTGCGATGGTGCATTAGTTAGTTTCTTTTGCAGGTTTTTGTTATTTATCATCTGCATTGGATGAGACGTCGCGCTCTACGTCCATTTTGTGTTCACTAGGGGGGAGGTGGTAAGGGTGACCCCCATTGTTTTCCAATAGCTATTGGGAATAGACTATATGGGTACACAGATAGAGGTGGACCAGTCTCTGAGGATGACGCTTACGACAGTGGATGTGGCGCTGGACGATGTGGGGCGGATAGTCTTGGGGATCTCCCTTCATATTTCTCTTCCCTGAAAGGTTTTGCTGAGTCAATAAATCGAGGAGACTGATGGGGTGCAGTTGCGGCAGATGTCTCATTAGTTTACTCTTTTTCTGTTGAGGGTTTCTTAGGGACGGAGAACGCCGACATCGTCCACTTGGGGGTGTTATCATTTTTAGGGTATTTTTGAATATCCTTCTTGAGGAATGGGGGAGCATAACATTTGCGACCCTTTATTCTTCTTTAATGATTTTAGTCGGTGTCAGTGATAGAATTTTATTGGAGTCACGTATCTTCTCGAGGTAATTTTCTTTTTGCATTTTTCCTCTATGCATTTTCTTGTATTTCCTTTTTGATTTTTGATTGGTGACTCTCGTCCTTATGTATACGTGGTTCTATCAGGTGATCGGCTTCAATGACTATTTGATTTGTTTGCGTGATGATTCAGTGGGAAACATCTGTCGCACGTACCAGTGGCAGAAGTCTATCCATAAGTCGAAGAAGTCTCTCTCCTTATCGGTAGTACGTCAGGTATTGAATGTCATGATGAGCGACCAAGTTATTTTTTCTTCTATCTTTTGAATCCTTTTCTTTGGTGTTTTCTTTGTTTATACAAGTATTGACTTTATTTTGGAAAAATGAAGGTGGCTTTCTATCCCTGGAGGATGGCCATCCACCACACAGGGGTGATTGGGATGAATGCGCAGATGTGCCGATCGTTGGCGCACAAGTGCGACTATTCTTGGTATCTGCGAGAGACTAGTTGGGTATATTTTGGAGGATGAGGCTGCGGTCCCATTAGAAATTCCCCCGAGATATATGAGGAAGGTATGAGAGATATCCAAGGAGGCCAGGGAGGTGGAGATAATTTTTGAGACCTACTCGTCCTATAATTACGATTATCTTGACTTCATGAAGAACTTGCTGATGCCATCATGTATTTATGACACAATGAATTTGACCACAAAACTGGTGATGGGTCATTGTCAGCGGAGGAAACGACGATGGAGGTTCCATTTCTCTAGCTAGATCCTCCTTCCCACAATATCCAACTAGATGTAGGGGGATTGTTGAGTATGCAACACCACCCTAATGCAATGGATCCGGGGGTGTTGGGGCTGACAAACGACATCCTTCATCCAGAGGTATATATTTTTATTTTTTTATCCTCTGTCTTTATGATTTATCTTTTGCTTTAGACTGGTTGATTTGCCTTTTTATTTTTCTTGTAGCATGTTTGGTGTCGACTACTTGGCTGAGGGACACCCGAGATTGTGTGGCTTCCGCAACAGCTCATATTCAGGATTGTATTTCGGTTCTTTCCTACCTGGTGCCATATACTTCATCTGAGGAGTGATCTCGATCAGGTGGCAGAGGATCCTTAGCTCATTTCTGGAGGAAGCGCGCGCGTCGTAGGGATGGGGGATCTGGGTGGGGGAGAGAGAAAAAGTTTGTGGCTTTGGGCTGAGTCCTGTTCATTTCCTTCTTTTCTGCAAAAAATGTAATAATGGAAATATATATATATATATATATATATATATATATATATATATATATATATATATATATATATATATATATATGTGTGTGTGTGTGTGTGTGTGTGTGGAATGAATGGAATTTGTATTTATTTATCTTTGTTTTAAATGACTTAATCGACATGAACTTTTTACTTTATTGTTGAGACAATAAAAAGGGTTATAATCACTCAAGAGAATTTTTATTTTGAGGCAGGATGAGTAAAAATATAGAAAGAAAAGAATCCTGAATTGTTTGAAATAAAGATTATTTTTTTGAGTTGATTTTGAAAAAATAAGAAAGATGGAATTTTGTAAAAATTGGGGTGTCAATCAACATGCCCCTTGTCATGCCTATCGACAGGTTAGTCCAATTAAATCATCCCAAGGATTTGATTGCACTTTCTTTAGCTACAATTATTTGATGGGGTAGTCTTTCATTCGGGCTTTCCAGATTCCCTATTTTTAGCTAAAATTTTCAAGTATAAAAGGAGGTAAGGTGGTGAGGTTTCTTCATCCATTCACATTTTCTCTCTCTTTCTCATTTCTTGCCTTTTGTCTTATTATTTCCAAAATGTACCTTCCCATGAGTGCGGAATTTCCCTCTTATCTTGAGAATTTAGAGGCTATGTGTTCGTACAATGTAGACTATGTTGATTTTAACCTGCATCGGGTCTCTTTGTGGTGCAATCAGACCATCGACTGGAACATGTTGATGGCAGCATCACAATTTTGGTACCCCAAGGATCATGTTTTTTGCATCGTCTTGGACCAGGTCTGCCTAACCTATGAGGAGTTTTCCACTATGTTGGGGGTAAATGCCAGTGTGGCGGCGGCATGCCGATATTCTGTCGGTCTCCACGAGCACTTTTGGTAAAATTTCTCCACATTTCTCCTTCGGCGGCTCGACCATTAGTCACTGGGGGAATGATATCCCTCCTAGTTGTACTGTATTCCATACATCTACAGGATGTCAATGATATGGGCCATGCTGGAGCCATTTCATTTAGCTTATCGCCAATGCAATTGTTGGTGACTAGGGACCGAATGGTGGACCTTCAACTTGCTTCTATTACTATGTGGAAGTCATATCATCATAATCATGTAGCGGTGATACTGGAAAAGAACTTGAACAATCTAGATTCTTGGTGGGAAGTCTGTTATGATTTTCTGATAGGTAGCGCAGTTATGCTATTCATGTGGTTGTTTGAGATATTCCGCTCATCCATCCCTCCTGAATAGCCTTTGGCATTTGTGTTAAATCTATTTAATCGAAATTTCATCAACTTTGGCATAAACATAGAGAACTCGGTAAATTGGTTTGTGTAGCATGAATCTTGATATCTGTGCTGGTTGGTGCCCTTGTGGGGGAAGTTACAACCTATTATGGAATTAGGGGAATACCGATATGTTTGGTTAGTTGGCCTTTGGAATACCTCCTTTTTTTCTCCCATGTGGCTCCTTTGTCATGTTATATGGGAGATATTTTTTCCTTATCATAGTGTAATACCCCGTATTTTCGTGATATTTATTTTTGGGGATTAATTGAATTAAATGTGTATTAATTGGAAATTAATCCGGATAAAAATATTAATGAGATGTGAGTTAGTATTTGATTATAATGTGTATACTTGGCAATATCTGAATATTGGAAATATTGAAATTGTCGCGAAATTGAAATACGGCAATTTGGAAAACTTTGTTGGGACGCGCGTGACAGTCGTGTTAGGAATATAATTGTTTGAATTAAAAAGTGAATTTTAATTTTATCACCCGTATGGTCATTTTGAGTGCACCAACGCGTCCGGAAGGGTCGAAATAGTCAGAAAACACTAGCCGGGGGTTAAGTTTGGGTCCCGGGGCATTATTGGGCCATACCGGTAACTTATAGGGCATTTTGGTAATTTCGGAAATCTGGGAATTAAGACCCACGAAAATTAGTAACAAAAATCTGACTTATTCTTTATCCACTAAACCCACTAACTACACTAAGGGACTTAATGGGCTACGGGAGAAGTTAAGATATAGTCCCAACTTACCAAAAACCAACCATACCTCCATTGTCATCATCCTTAGAGAAACTTGTAGAGAGAGAGAGAGAGAGAAGAGAATTCTGCAGAAAGAGAGAGGGAGAACAACTCAGCCTTCAAGATTCAACATCAAATTCAGAGAAAGATTAAGGCAAGTGGTTTAATTACAATTGATTCAATGCCATGCTTTTCCATGTTTAGGAATTATCGAACTTATCTTGGAAGATGATATAGACCCATGAATTGGAAGTTTAAAACTATGAACTATGTTAGGGACTGCATGTAGAAACATTCTGGACGAATTATGAACTCAGAATTATGACCCTTGATGATTTAAAAACGGATTTTAGAAGAAGTTTATTAATGTTCTTGAAAGAAATAGAAATCTGAAATTCTTGATGAAGATTTGATCCATACAAATCCCTTGAATGATGAATTATTGGTTTTAGAACGTTAACACTGTTGTAGGATGGTTGTATGATGATATTATAACGTTATCTTAGAGTTTCATGCTTGTTAATGGTGTTTTGGGTTGATTTGTAAACTACAAAACGAAGCAGTCCGCAACCATACCTGGTGCGATCGATCGATCGACATTCATCAGTCGATCGATCGACCACCATCGATCGATCGACCTTCCCAGAATGAGTAAAGTTTTTCCCTATTTAAATTTTAATGATGTTAACCCTTGATTAATATTGTTGGAGACCATATGAATACCCTTAACCTTAAGGAAGACCAGTAGGCTTGGTTATGAAATTTGGACCTTAATTAGAATTCAATTTGAGGAATTATTCTAAACTAATGATATTCGATAAGTGAGTTAATATTTGGGTTAATAGTGTAAATTTGAATAATTTGATGAAATGAGGTTTGGGGCAGAAGTAAGGACCTTAGGAATAAAGATGTTATACGTGGGAATAATAGGAACTTAATAATCTATTTTAGATATGTTTTACGTATAAGAAAGTACGACGTGAGACGTGTCGACAGTTTAACTTTTATATTATCAGGAGACGTAAAATATACAAATTTGGAATAATGGTATAAGGATGTAGAGTATACCTTTATTAATACTGAATTATCTAAGAAGTGTGAATGATTAGTATGTGATTTTTATATGTATGACATACCTACCATACTTTCTATCACGGGAGGTTACGTTCGCTTAGGGCCTTCTTATCCTTGTGTTGCCCGGATTTAGATTGGTACCTTGAGGACATAGTTCAAGAGAACGACTTATTTGTGAGTTAATAAGCCAGCTGACTATGGAGCGTAGGTATGTACGTGACCATGGATATGTTGAATTATGTTCGCCTCCATTTTTGTGTGTGGTGCTTATTCCAACAATTCCTGAGAGATTCGGAATTTGTGATCCTTATGTACGTGATGTACCGGGATGGATAGCAGAGTATGTGTGCACCGCAGCTTAGCCTTTGGGTGCTTGTATTGTATATTTATGATGTGAATAAAATACGGTTATATGAAAAGGAAATTGCTATGTTAAATCGTGGGTATAGTAATTGTAATATTATGAAAAGATAAAAGGGGACAGATATCAATAAATGGTTTTGTTAATAATTGGGAATCCGAGAATTAAAGTAGAACTCTCTATTTAATTATTAAGGTTGGAAATTAAACGTGAACCGAGTAGAAGTGTTAGAAACTCTTTGGAATTAGATAGTTATGAGAAAACACATGAATGGGTACAGGAACGTTAGGAGTGCACAGTTAGACGAGAGGTGAGTATTTCATGTGAGAGCACGTCCTAACATGTATCTTGCATTCATTGTTTTAATTATTATTAAAGCACTTGCTATTTTTAAAATACTCTCCACATTCGGGCTCTGACCCGTTAGCTTTCAAATCTATCTTTTTGTAAAAACCATTTTAGGTGCCCAGCCACAAGGACACCATGCTTAGGATCCTCATTCAGGTGACGAGCTGTAGCGGTTTGTGGAAGTTACAGGACATTGATTATAGACGCTTCATCTATCTTGACTCTATACTCAGTATTTATCAGTTGTAGGGCATGTCGCCCATTTCTTTTAGTGGCATTTCATTTATTTCAGTTATTCAGACTTCGGGCATGTACTTAATTCAGAATTCAGACTAGTCTTATTATTTCCAGTTGTGGGATTGTTGTGAGGAGTTTTCCTCCGGACTTATTACTATTGTTGGTTATTTCATTACTTCGTTATGGTGAATGGAATTATGTTGTTCTTCCATTATTCTTTTATTGCATGTTAATCAGATAACTTAAAATTTGGCAACTTACTTTTTAAATACTAGGTGGTTAGTAATCTTTAAAATGTTTTCGACAGTGATGCTATTAACTGAACCAACTTGACATTTTGTATTGATTTAATAAAGGAGTAGCTACCCGGTATTTAATTAGTCGGGGTGTCATAGGTGGTATCAGAGCATCAAGTTCTAGTGTCCTTTAGGATCTGAACGACTTATTATGTTTCCGCTGAGCTTTCTTTATTGTAGAGCCCTATATTTTAGGACTGTTGTATTCTTTTGTATATGTTACGTTCTTCAGCTATTTTAAGTTTATAACTGCGAACTTATAGACTTTATTCTTATTTCAGAATGCCTCCACGACGTTCACCACGGGTTCCCAGGAATGCAACGCCAGAACCACAGCCTGCACCAGTTCAGGGCACGATGAACGCCGCTGAGGTTGCAGCCATAGTAGCCCAAGCGGTAAATGCTGCATTAGCCATAGTTCAGCAGGCACCACCTCAGGCGCCAGTTGTCGCGCCAGTTCAGCCATATGCATTCCCGTCTGCCTGGGAACGTGTATGTGATGCTTTTCAGAAAGCACATCCACCGGAGTTTGCTGGCAGCTCCGATGTTGTTGTTTCGAGTCAGTGGAGAAAGGATATACAGAGGCACTTGAGGATGTATGAGTGCACTGACGTTCAAAGGCAGGTACTGGATACTTTTAAGCTAGTGGGATCTGCACTACAGTGGTGGGAGTCTATTACCACCGCAGAGGAGAGAGATACTCTCACTATTCAGGAGTTATGGATGCGGTTCGACCGCAAGTACTTTCCGTCTGCTGTTCACACGGAAATGAGGAGGAAGTTGATGAACCTTCGATAGGAGGGTAAGACTGTGGCCGAGTATGAGGCCGAATTCACCAATTTGCTGAATATTGTCCCAGATGAGATACCGACGGAAGAGAAGAAGATTCAAGAAATTCATAGATGGATTGACTTGGAGGATTCGTCAGTATTTATTGGGGAACCTCTCGTTGGCCACTTATTCTGACGTGGTTAACGCTGCATTGCTCCATTTCTAGGACCACCGCTTTCACTTGACAGAGGGGAAGCGATCAGGAGAGTCCAGCCATCAGGGCAGGACAGGGGGAAATGGTGCCAACGGAGCACAGTCAGCTCAGGGTCAGTATAGGCAGAGTGATCAGGGTTCCCAGCAGGGGGATCATAAGAGGTTCCGATCAGGGGGTTTCAGGAACGGTCAGGGAGGATTCCGGAATGGCCAGCAGGGTCATAACGGCCATCAGGGCCAGCAGGGTCAAAATGGTCAACATCAGCAGTTTCACCAGGGCAGAAATGGTAACGGCCACTAGGGCCGAGGGCAGCAGGGACATCGAGGGGGAAACTTACCGGGGAAGTGTTTCATTTGTGGTAAGATTGGCCACAAACGTCAGGATTGTCCTGATAAGGGTAGGTCCCCGCAGCAGTAGCAGGGTGCTCGACATGAGCCACATAGGCCACTTTTTCCACCTGCTCTTCCAGCTCCAGCCCAGGTGCCAGCACTACCAGCCATTCCAGCAGTTCCTGTGCAGCAGGGACAGTTACAGTATGGACATGTCTATAACGTCCACCAGGTAGCAGCTCCACAGGAACCACCCGCGATTGAGGGTATGTTTCCTATCCATGGTACTATGGGTCGGGTTTTGTTTGATACGGGGGAAACACATTATTTTATAGCTACACATTTTGCGAAAGCCTTAGGGTTGTTAGCTACGGCAGAGAGCACAGTAATGTGTGTAGACTCACCATTGAGGAGTGGGTCACTTATTTTCTTTATATGCCGGGGAGTGGGGGTAGAGATTGGTAGTCTGGTATTACCTGCAGATATGCTGGTATTAGATATGCATGTTCACGATGTGATTATCGGTATGGATTGGCTCGATGATTATAGAGCCATGATTGATTGCTTCGGTGGGAGCATTGTTTTTGCCATTCCGGGGCAAGAGATGTTTGTAGTGGCGATGCCTCGCCCAGAGGGAGGTTCGACCGCTCATTTGTACTACTTAGAGGAGGATACCTCTAAGGAGGTTGTGATTCCTTTAGATTCGATGCCAGTTGTCAGGGAGTATTCTGATGTGTTTCAGGAGATACCAGGCCTACCCCCCAGTCGAGAGATAGACTTTATTATAGACTTATTACCAGACACAAGACCTATAGCACGCGCACCGTACCGTATGGCTCCAGCTGAGATGAGGGAGTTACGGGATCAGATTGAGCAGTTATTGGGTCAGGGGTTTATTCGGAGGAGTACTTCACCATGGGGTGCCCCTGTGTTGTTCGTGAAGAAGAGAGATGGTTCACTGAGATTGTGTGTGGACTACCGGGAGTTAAACAAGGTCACGATACGGAATAAGTATCCGTTGCCTCGAATCTATGACCTATTCGACCAGTTGAGAGGAGCTTCTTGCTTCTCAAAGATTGATTTGCGATCTGGATATCATCAGTTGCGTATCAGGGAGGAGGACGTCTCGAAGACTGCGTTCTTATCGAGATATGGTTCTTACGAGTTTTGGGTTATGCCATTTGGTTTTACCAATGCTCCAGCAACGTTTATGGACATGATGAATAGGGTGTTCAGGGATTTTCTAGATCAGTTTGTCATTGTCTTCATCGATGATATTCTGGTTTACTCCCAGATAGAGGAGGAGCACGCCGAGCATTTGAGACAAGTTTTGCAGACGCTACGCCAGAACGAGTTGTATGCAAAGTATGAGAAATGCGGGTTTTGGCTGAAGGAGGTCCAGTTTTTGGGACACATTATTTATGACCGGGGGATATCTGTTGATCCGGGGAAGGTATCTGCGGTAAGGGAGTGGGGATAGCCCACGACACCGACTGAGATCCGTAGTTTCTTGGGCTTAGCAGGATACTACAGGAGGTTTATTCGGGGTTTCTCCACGATAGCGGGTCCCATGACACATCTAACTCGTAAAGGTGTGCCGTTCATTTGGAGTGATGACTGTCAGTTGGCATTCGATGAGTTGAAGGACAAGTTAACCTCAGCACCTGTGTTACCATTACCGAGACCGGGAGTTGAGTATCTTGTTTACACCGATGCGTCCTTATAAGGACTTGGAGGTGTACTGCAGCAGGAGAGTCAAGCCATAGCTTATGCTTCCCATAAGCTTAAGCCTCACGAGAAGAATTACCCTACCCATGACTTGGAGTTAGCGGTAGTGGTATTTGCCCTTCGCATTTGGAGACATTACCTTTTGGGGGAGATGTTTCGATTGTTCACGGATCATAAGTCCCTGCAGTACCTATTCACGCAGAAGGAGTTGAATATGCGGCAACGGAGGTGGCTTGAATTCGTGAAAGATTATCAGTTCAATATCCAGTATCACTCGGGGAAGGCCAACGTGGTGGCAGACGCGTTGAGCCGTAGGCCAGTAGATGAGGTGGCAGGGGTGTGGAAGGCCAAGTGGAAGGAGTTGGGACACCAGGATGCAGTGGCCCGATCATTCATGTCTGTGATGACCGTTACACCGCAAACTGTCACGAAGGTGGTAAAGGCACAGGTAAAAGATTCGTTCTGTCAGGAGTAGATAGTTCGATTACTAGCGGAGGGAGCAGAGTCCTATACCGTTAGCTCAGACGGGGGATTACGCTTCAATGGGAGATTGGTAGTTCCGAAAGGGGAAGAATTGCGGCACGAGGTAATGGCAGAGTCGCACGGCTCACGGTTCGCGATACATCCCGGAGGGGACAAAATGTAGCAAGACATGAGGCGACAGTATTGGTGGAGAGGGATGAAGAGAGATATTGCTGTGTTTGTTTCAAAATGCGCCACTTGTCAGCTAGTTAAAGTGGATCATCAGAGACCGGCAGGACTTCTACAGCCATTGGAGGTCCCGATGTGGATGTGGGAGAGCATCTCCATGGACTTTATCACGGGGTTGACTACGTCACAGAGAGGTCATGACTCCATTTGGGTAATTGTGGACAGGTTGACCAAAGTCGCTCATTTTCTACCCATAAGGACAGACTACACTGCGGGACAGTATGCTCAGCTCTTCATTTCAGAGATAGTGAGACTTCACGGTGTGCCCCTAAATATCGTGTCTGACCGAGACAAGATATTTGTTTCACGATTTTGGGAGAGTTTTCAGGAGGCCATGGGCACAGAACTGCGGTTGAGTACGGCGTATCACCCGCAGACCGATGGGCAAACTGAGGGTACAAACCAGATGTTGGAGGATATGCTACGTATGAGTATCATTGACTTTGGGGGTGGATGGGAGCAGTACCTTCCACTGGTGGAGTTTTCTTACAACAACTCCTACCAGTTCACCATTGGCATGGCTCCATTTGAGGCGTTGTACGGTAGACCTTGTCGTTCCCCAGCATGTTGGTTGGAAGTGGGGGACAACAAACTACTTGGGTCGGAGGTGATTCAGGATACTTCGGCGAGGATAGAATTGATACGGAATCGCATTCGAGTAGCTCAGGATCGGCAGAAGAGCTATGCTGATGCGAAGAGATTCTTCAGGGAGTTCCAAGTGGGGGACCAAGTTTTGCTCAGAGTATCTCCTATGAAGGGGAACATGCGTTTCGGGAAGAAAGGGAAGTTGGCACCGAGATATGTGGGACCATTTCCTATTATTGAGCGGATTGGACCGGTTGCGTATAGGCTTGGATTATCGGAGCATTTACATCGGATTCACGATGTATTTCATATTTCCTCGCTTAGGAAATATCTTAGAGACGATTTGGCTCATTCTCACATTGCTTTGGAGGACATCGATCTCCAGTTGGATAGCTCCTACGAGGAGGGGCCGATTGCTATTTTGGACCGAAGTGAGCGGAAACTGCGGTCAAAGATAGTCCCGTTAGTGCGTGTTCAGTGGCGACATCATAATGTCGAGGAGTCCACATGGGAGCGCGAGGATGAGATGCGCGAATGTTATCCGGAGTTGTTCTTACCAGATACTTTCCAGTTCCGAATTTCGGGACGAAATTCAGTTATTAGGGGGGAAGTATGTAATACCCCGTATTTTCGTGATATTTATTTTTGGGGATTAATTGAATTAAATGTGTATTAATTTGAAATTAATCCGATAAAAATATTAACGATATGTGAGTTAGTATTTGATTATAATGTGTATACTTGGCAATATATGAATATTGGAAATATTGAAATTGTTGCGAAATTGAAATACGGCAATTTGGAAAACTTTGTTGGGACGCGCGTGACAGTCGCGTCAGGAATATAATTATTTGAATTAAAAAGTGAATTTTATTTTTATCACCCGTATGGTCATTTTGAGTGCACCAACGCGTCCGGAAGGGTCGAAATAGTCAGAAAACACTAGCCGGGGGTTAAGTTTGGGTCCCGGGGCATTATTGGGCCATACCGGTAACTTATAGGGGCATTTTGGTAATTTCGGAAATCTGGGAATTAAAACCCACGAAAATTAGTAACAAAAATCTGACTTATTCTTTATCCACTAAACCCACTAACTACACTAAGGGGCTTAATGGGCTACGGGAGAAGTTAAGATATAGTCCCAACTTACCAAAAACCAACCATACCTCCATTGTCATCATCCTTAGAGAAACTTGTAGAAAAAGAGAGAGAGAAGAGAATTCTGCAGAAAGAGAGAGGGAGAACAACTCAGCCTTCAAGATTCAACATCAAATTCAGAGAAAGATTAAGGCAAGTGATTTAATTACAATTGATTCAATGCCATGCTTTTCCATGTTTAGGAATTATCGAATTTATCTTGGAAGATGATATAGACCCATGAATTGGAAGTTTAAAACTATGAACTATGTTAGGGACTGCATGTAGAAATATTCTGGATGAATTATGAACTCAGAATTATGACCCTTGATGATTTAAAAACGGATTTTAGAAGAAGTTTATTAATGTTCTTGAAAGAAATAGAAATCTGAAATTCTTGATGAAGATTTGATCCATACAAAGCCCTTGAATGATGAATTATTGGTTTTAGAACGTTAACACTGTTGTAGGATGGTTGTATGATGATATTATAACATTATCTTAGAGTTTCATACTTGTTAATAGTGTTTTGGGTTGATTTGTAAACTGCAAAACGAAGCAGTCCGCAACCATACCTGGTGCGATCGATCGATCGACATTCATCAGTCGATCGATCGACCACCATCGATCGATCGACCTTCCCAGAATGAGTAAAGTTTTTCCCTATTTAAATTTTAATGATGTTAACCCTTGATTAATATTGTTGGAGACCATATGAATACCCTTAACCTTAAGGAAGACCAGTAGGCTTGGTTATGAAATTTGGACCTTAATTAGAATTCAATTTGAGGAATTATTCTAAACTAATGAAATTCGATAAGTGAGTTAATATTTGGGTTAATAGTGTAAATTTGAATAATTTGATGAAATGAGGTTTGGGGAAGAAGTAAGGACCATAGGAATAAAGATGTTATACGTGGGAATAATAGGAACTTAATAATCTATTTTAGATAGGTTTTAAGTATAAGAAACTACGACGTGAGACGTCTCGATAGTTTAACTTTTATATTATCGGGAGATGTAAAATATTCAAATTTGGAATAATGGTATAAGGATGTAGAGTATGCCTTTATTAATACTGAATTATCTAAGAAGTGTGAATGATTAGTATATGATTTTTATATGTATGACATACCTACCATACTTTCTATCACGGGAGGTTACGTTCGCTTAGGGCCTTCTTATCCTTGTGTTGCCCGGATTTAGATTGGTACCTTGAGGACATAGTTCAAGAGAACGACTTATTTGTGAGTTAATAAGCCAGCTGACTATGGAGCGTAGGTATGTACGTGACCATGGATATGTTGAATTATGTTCGCCTCCATTTTTGTGTGTGGTGCTTATTCCAACAATTCCTGAGAGATTCGGAATTTGTGATCCTTATGTACGTGATGTACCGGGATGGATAGCAGAGTATGTGTGCACCGCAGCTTAGCCTTTGGGTGCTTGTATTGTATATTTATGATGTGAATAAAATACGGTTATATGAAAAGGAAATTGCTATGTTAAATCGTGGGTATAGTAATTGTAATATTATGAAAAGATAAAAGGGGACAGATATCAATAAATGGTTTTGTTAATAATTGGGAATCCGAGAATTAAAGTAGAACTCTCTATTTAATTATTAAGGTTGGAAATTAAACGTGAACCGAGTAGAAGTGTTAGAAACTCTTTGGAATTAGATAGTTATGAGAAAACACATGAATGGGTACAGGAACGTTAGGAGTGCACAGTTAGACGAGAGGTGAGTATTTCATGTGAGAGCACGTCCTAACATGTATCTTGCATTCATTGTTTTAATTATTATTAAAGCACTTGCTGTTTTTAAAATACTCTCCACATTCGGGCTCTGACCCGTTTGCTTTCAAATCTATCTTTTTGTAAAAACCATTTTAGGTGCCCAGCCACAAGGCCACCATGCTTAGGATCCTCATTCAGGTGACGAGCTGTAGCAGTTTGTGGAAGTTACAGGACATTGATTATAGAAGCTTCATCTATCTTGCCTCTATACTCACTATTTATCAGTTGTAGGGCATGTCGCCCATTTTTTTTAGTGGCATTTCATTTATTTCAGTTATTCAGACTTCGGGCATGTACTTTATTCAGAATTCAGACTAGTCTTATTATTTCCAGTTGTGGGATTGTTGTGAGGAGTTTTCCTCCGGATTTATTACTATTGTTGGTTATTTCATTACTTCGTTATGGTGAATGGATTTATGTTGTTCTTCCATTATTCTTTTATTGCATGTTAATCAGATAACTTAAAATTTGGCAACTTAATTTTTAAATACTAGGTGGTTAGTAATCTTTAAAATGTTTTCGACAGTGATTCTATTAACTGAACCAACTTGACATTTTGTATTGATTTAATAAAGGAGTAGCTACCCGGTATTTAATTAGTCGGGGTTTCACACATAGCTTGGATCTTTTTCGTATAAAGGATATCATTGAAGGCTTGTGCATGCGGTTGGGCTCTCTGTGGGAGAATCATCGGCAATCAGCGCATCATTTCCAATATGTTGGCAGGGTTTGGCATGTTTCTAGAGACCATATAAAGTTGATATGGAAGATGGTAATGCCTAATATCATTTTAGAGGAGATTGGGGAGAGATGGTTTCCCATGTTTGACACTATGGAGGGAGCATAGTGGTTTTCTCTAGGATGGTCTGATCTTATCATTCTATGGAGAGCCTTCATCATACCATCCAGGGAGGGGAAGTTGTGGGGCCTCAAGGAGCATATGATGATGGGGATGGGTCTTTTGATAGATGTGGATATTGTCTTTTATGAAGGTGGTGATTATTTATGAAGCTTTTGTGATGGTTATGTGCTTTATTTTTTTTTTTTGCTTTTTGGAAATAATTTGGGAATGCTTGGTTTAGTTTGTTTTTAGGAGTAGTTTGGTTTGATTTGTTTTAGGATAGTCATCTTGGTGAGGGTATTTGTTTCACTACGTACATTGATATTTCATGTAATTGTACAGAATTTTCTCAGAATTGAATAAATAAGGATTTTAATTATATTGTTGTGCTCTTGATGAGTTTTACGCTAGAATTATATATACCAATCACTAGACATAATCCCTTTGTTCATGTAAATGATAAAATGAATTCTCGTTCTCTAAGGTAAGAAAAGAATAGCATTTATGAAAAAGAAGAGAATCGTTCCCATGTAATGCATATGAGTTTCCTACATACCTCTAGGTGTTTTGAAAAAAATTTGAGTTTCATTTTTAAAAGAAAAAAACTTATTTTTTATAGGATCATGCCCCACGTAGTTCTGAGTAGATGGAAATGATTTTTTTAATAGAAGGGGGATGGAAGGCATCATAGTGTGTCGAGATTTCAGAGTAGGGGTAGAATTTCTTAAGACGATCGCGGTTGACTGGACGCACCATCTCTTCTCCATCAAGGTTAGTGAGCACAGTGACTCCACCACATATGATCCTCTTCATGATGTAGGGGCCACTCCAGTTTGGCTGGAATTTCTACCTAGGATCCCAGATGGTTTCAATGATTTCTTTGGAGCATAAGTCCCCGTCTGAGACACCATAATCCTTTAATCTCATATTTAATGATTATTTTATCCGGCGATGGCACCCCTGTGTATGATATAGAGCCTTTAGCCTCCTATCATCTAAGATCTTCATCTTTAAAGTGACTCTGATGCTAGTCTTCCTCATTAACTTTTCTTTCAAACATGATACGCAATGAACGTATTTCTAGTTCAATGGGTAGAACTGCTTCCATGTCATATACAAGAGAGTAAGGTGTAGCCCTAGCAGATTCCTGAACTAAATAATAGTTGACCCAGAGGTCATAAGAGATTCGATCTACATAATATTGACAATTCTCAATCATCTTGCTAATGATTGCTTTGTTGTTCTTATTGGCGGATTCAAGTGAACCGTTAGTTTGTGGTCAGTAGGGAAAGATTTGTTCACCTTAATCCCGTACTCATCGACCAATTTTGTGACTACTACCTTGAAATGTTATGCGTTGTCTGACAAAATCTCATGCAGAACCCTGTGTCGATAGATAATTTTCTTTCGCATGAATTTGGCTACCTTTTTAGCATTCGGCACTGTGTATGACTTAGCTTTGACCCATTGGGTGAAGTAATCAAGGACAATCAGGATCAATTAATGCCCATTATAATATTTTGGTGTGACTTTTCCTATGATATCAATGCCTCGTGTGGAAAATGACCAAGGACAAGTCATGTTTTATAAATACCGCGGAGGCAAGTGATGGAGATTGGAAAACTATTAGCATTTAAGGCATCTCCGAACATAGGCAGTGCAATCTTGAACCATGGTAGTCCAATAGTAACCTTTTCAGACAATCTTCTTGGTGAGCATATGGATGTTCATGTGGGGTCCACATTCCCCACTGTTGATATTTTGCATCATCTCTTCAATGTCTGCCCCTGCGATGCAGTGTAAGTGGGTTTCATCGAAGTTTCCCTTGAGAATCCTTTATCGCAAACAACGTACTGGGCATCCAGTTTGCAAAGGGTTTCTCGATCCTTCTTGTTAACATACTTGGGATACCTACCATGAGGATCTCAATGTGGTAATAGTGGGTTGGTGTAGCTTGCTTTTGTATTATGAAGGGAGCCATCGTTATTCTCTCTGGCATGTCGAACATAGAGTCTAAGTTAGAAAAGTCATCGACCAAGTTGTTCCTTGCTCGGGGAAAGTAGTGGAAGGTGATATCTCAGAAGTGAGAAGCCAACTCTTCTAAATGGGTGTAGAAGGGGAAGAGTTTTTCCTCTTTGAATTTTCATCTTCAAATGACCTGGACAACGATGATGGAAGAATCCTCGTAGACATCTAGGACCTGGATACCTTTCTTGAGAGATATTTTGAGGCCTATAGTGCATGCTTCATATTCAGTCATGTTGTTGGTGCAGGGAAAATTTAGCTTGATGGCAATAGGAGTATGAGAGTTATCAAGAGCGATTAGGAGTATCCTAATGACATATCCTTTTTTGTTAGCAGCATCATCAAAGAACATTTTCTACCAGAGGTATTCCTGAGAGGTGTAAAGGATATCATCATCTGGGAATTCAGGGATGCAATCGCCAACTTCTTTCATGGGATAGTCAACAAGGTAGTTGGATATAGATCTCCCTTTCATGGCTTTCTGTATGACATACAAAATATCGAACTCGGATAACAACATGTACGATTAGGCCATTCGGTGACACATGACATTTTTTTTAAGAATGTATTTGATAGGATGCATTTGGGACACAAGTATTATGGAAAAATCGACCATGTAGTGCATGATTTTTTGAGTGACCTAAACAAAAGCGACACATGCTTTCTTGAAGGCAATGTAGTTGACTTCGTACCCAACCAATATACGACTGGAAATGTAGATGTACCTTTTTTACTATATTCGTCAAGGTATTGGGCTAGTAAATCCCTAACCACGGTATCTGCTACGGTCAAGTATAAGAGTTGAGGGAGACCATGCTGCAGCAGTATAAGTATCGAAGGTCGGGTTAGATACTTCTTGATTCGATCAAACGGTTCATGAAAAGCTTCATTCAAGAATTTGGTAGAATCTGTACGAATGATTTTGAACATGGGTTCATAAATAAAAGTCAAGTGGCTGATGAACCGACTGATATACTATAATTTTATCAAGAATCCCCGCACATCCTTCTCTATTCGGGATGGTGGCATTTTGAGTATGACTTTCATCTTGGAAGGATCTACTTCAATACCCTTCTAGCTAACCATGAACCCCAAAACATTTCCTTTGGTAACGCTAAAAATACATTCATGTGGGTTAAGTTGCATTTGGTATCGTCATAGCCATTCGGAGAACTTTCGGAGAGATAGAACATGACCTTCCCGAGTTTTAGACATGATAATAATATCATCCACATAAACCTCAACCTTTTTGTGTATGAAATTATGAAGGATGGTTGTGGCATCCCATTAGTAAGTAGCCCTTGAATTTTTAAGACCGAATGGTATAACTGTGTAACAAAAGGTTTTCAAGTGGTGATGGATGCCTTTTTTTCTTGATGATAAGGGTGCATCTTGATCTAATTATATTCGATAAATCCATCAACGAACGATTTGAGAGCGTGACTATCCATGTTATCCACGATCATGTTGATATTAGGCAGTCGACAATTATCTTTCGGAGAGGATTTATTTAAATCTTGATAATTAATGTACATGCAAACCTTTCCTTCTAATTTCAGCACGGGTACAATATTGATTATCCATCTGGGATATTTGATCACCCGAAAGAAGCCTACATTCAAAAGTTTGACCACTTCTTCTTTAACCTTGAGTGACCTTGTAGTGCAGATCTTTTATAGTTTTTATTTGACCGATTTGCATTCCGAGAGGGTTGGGATCTCATGTTGAGATGTTTTAGGATTGATGTAGGGCATGTCGTCGTAGGACCAAGTGAAGATGTCCATAAATTCTTTCATTATTTCTTCGAGTTACAGGTGCTCATGCTCATCCAGTGTAGAGCCTATCCTAATTTCACGCAATTGGTTACTAAAATCGAGATTGATAACAACGATTGCATTTTCATTAATTTGAATGCGGTTATATTGTTTGTTATTAACCTTACTAAGATCGGTTAAGAATTTTTCATTTTCAAGATAATCATCATCAAGAGTTTGATTAGAATCAATACAATTAATTTAAATCCTAGTGAGATACTAAAATCTTTGTTCATTTCATTCTCGAGAAAAAAAACATTGAGAACCTCATGAAAGGACATCTTGATTACATTATTATCAGAAAATGGAGGAACAATAAAAGAAGAAGAAATAGGACAAACATCAGGGTTGGGTTGAATATCAGCAAGTGGGACTGCTATAACATTCAAATTAAAGAGGGGTGCATTAAAAAAACTTTATTGGGATGGATGGATCTGATAATGTAGCACCTGAGTGGATAATGCAGAGTGTCATCCTCGGTGTCTTCTGATGGAATGAATCCTCGGAGTCACTTCCTTAGGAAACCTCAGTAATGATTATATTATTCTCAACAAGTGGTTGAACATGATGCTGGGGACTTTCATCCCATGAGGAGTTGTCTTAAAAGAAGATCTCCAACCCTGACTTTATCTTCTTATCCACATTATCATACCATGGATCGAAAAAGCCACAAAAGGGAAAATTTTAACCCTTTTTATGAACCTTCCGTTCAAACAATCTTGGTACCAGTACACCAAAAACAGTAATCTGGCACGGTTTAAAACTGTGCCAGATAAAATCTGGCACGGTTTTGAACTGTGCCAAAATTAGGTGTTCCAAAATGGCCATTTTTTTCTGGCACAGTTTAAAAGTGTGCAAGATTTGGCCAAATAGGAACACTTTTGGCACACTTTTAAAACGTGCCAGAATTTGATATTTCTGGAACACTTTTGAACTGTGCCAGATTGAGTACATTTCGGTACACTTTTGGCACAGTTCAAAACCGTGCAAAATTTGATACACTTGTGGCACGGTTTTGAACTATGCCATATTTTTAGATCAAAGAAAAAAATTATAAATAATATTA
This sequence comes from Sambucus nigra, assembly GCA_949130495.1. NCBI lineage: Eukaryota > Viridiplantae > Streptophyta > Magnoliopsida > Dipsacales > Adoxaceae > Sambucus > Sambucus nigra. The sequence continues at coordinate 468,281,949 of OX422208.1, read as the reverse complement.
CCCCAAAAGAATCAGAAACATTTCACTATTTTTGTACTTGTTTTAGAATAACAAAAATTCAATAATAATATAAAATCAACATGGCAAAAATAGTACAATCGAAATACACATCCAGACAATAAGCCCACTAAAAATTAATGGCTCAAATTCCATTGATAGAAAACTCATGTCAATACATATGAAATTCATCCCATTACATAAGGAAATTTGAATTTATCTCAATTCATGTCAATACATATGAAATTCATCTCAAATTTTGCGATCTTCTCTTCAAGCAGCACAAACGTGTTTAGCTCCTCATTTATCAAGCAACGCTGATTCGCCTCTACATGCACAACCATCGAATTCCAATGGGTACCAACCTATAAAACAAGCAAACAAAAAAGAATAATTAATTCTTATCATTTGACAAGATTTAAGATCTGGAGAGTATGTTGAATTAACACATTATCATATAAGTGTTTGAAATAATGAAGATGAGCAACAAAGAGTAGAGCATCAGCGCAACGCAGCGCAAGAAATAGGATATGCGATTTTATATGCTAATCTTGTATCAACGACACAAGACAATATATAATGTAGACGTAAGGGGTAATGCCAAGTCACCAACATTAAGAAAAATATAAAGAAAGACACTCACCAGCCTAAATCCACCAGTCACATGGGACTGAAGCACGGACTTCACAAAGGTAGGATATTCATCTCCTAGACTCGATTACAACTCTTCTGCTCTCATTATAGCATCCCCTCTAGCTTTATCTGAAACATACACCCGACCCGACAAGTCCCTTCTCTTATAGTTGTATACTCTAAACCATATTATATAAATAAACAATTTTAATAATACGACCTCCTACGGGTCATTTCTAATCAAAATGCACATAAGTGACATGTCATTAAACGTGATTTGTATTAGATATGTAGTATATCAAAACATTTTGATGTGTGGAGGGGAAAATATAACAACTTACAATTTCTAAGATCTTAAAGCTGTTATATATATATATATATAACATCACTGTTTCTATATATATATATATATATATATATATATATATATATATATATATATATATATATATAAACATCTAATAGTTGTTATGTCGATATCTACATAGTCACTTGAAACTCCCGTGTGGTATGCTAAAATCTTCAAATAACAATAGAATATAAAAATTACATAAGTAGATATTGCTTCCACATAATACACACCATCACGTTTAGGAAAATCACCGCCCTGCAAAATAAATAGCCAATATTAAACCTCTAGAATTTAGTAAAAAAAACTTGTTTGTCGAAACATGGATGGGCATGTTGAAGTTCAATAAATATACAATAGCCAATTCAGTAAGCACAACCTTAAAACTACATCACAAGAAAAGCAGTCGTGACCATCAACCCTGTATCCTACAGCATAAATAAGGATAGCAAACTATAGAGACCACTTCTAAGACATGCTCAACGAGGAAACTAGGCCTGGGAGGGAAGGAATTGCTCTCAATCTTGATTCGTGTAATTGGTAAAGAACATACATGAGCCAAGGATCCTTTAACAACACGTGGCAAGAATGATCCTTGTAGTGCAAGGGTCTTCCAGATTTCAAAAAGGAACGGGCAAATAAAATTCATTTCAAAATCAATTGAGAAAGGGAAATGGAAAATTGGAAAAATTACATATGAGTTTTGCAATAGCCGAACATTGTACATATTATCGAGCAATTCATTTGCAATGAATGCTACTTGGTACCATTGATACCATCCTCTTTATCCACAATCCATGAGTTCAATATTGAACTCCTTCCAAGACAAAAGGATCTCCCCGACTATGTATAGACTTTTTTTGCCAGCGTTAGTAGGCAGCCTCATCCCCAACCCAGTTTCTTTATACACTTTCACCAGCTCTTCCATTCTGCCTCTGTTCACACTCCTTGATGCCACTTCCGGAGTTATAGTCACCTTCAATTTATCACGACAATAACAATAAGAACAACATTGATGCCCAAATTTTAAAGATGAAAATGGGACCTATGATAAGGAAAGTCCAAAATTAGCGATAATCTCAGATTTGGAAGGATTAGAGAAATCACACTGCAAGAAAGATACATATGAAGAGCACATACATATAGAAAGAGAGAAAAATGGTTTTTCGGTGAAGCCAAACTGAATGGGGCCCAAAGCAACAATGGCTACACATAGAAAAATGGAAACTGAATCGCGGATGATATGAGCAATGGAGCCCATAATGTTGGACTACCTTGAGGCCATGCGGTACCAGCTGCCCGTATGAAGTAAGCTACATTGCTAGGGCCCTATTATTAAACCAACATAAAAAATCATAATCTGAAAGAACAAATGTAGTAGAACGTTATGAAGAACATGTAAATATTGGGATGAATTTAAAATGATATCACGGGAAATTTTCAGCTAAAAGTCTACGACAAAACCACACAATTCAAACTTCACAAATGTATTATCTTCCCAGCCATCAAATTGACGCGCAAAGATATATCTATAACCAAAATCCCCATAACTAAACAATATTAGTTATAGCTATAATAAAATATGTTGGTCTCCCCCTTGTACTGAGAACATTATAACTGTGAATATGGAAATGGGACAGGCAAAGTTCAATTTCTTGTCCACAAATTTACATCAGAAACAACCAGTAAATCTGAACTGAATTGTCAAGAACAACCCAACCAAGTCTTAATCCTTGTAAAAGACCTAAACATATGCTTGTGAAACCAATATCCTAGCTCATCCCAAATTAATAGTTGCATTTGTACAAATTGTATCTAAAAGATTACAAAGTTCCTCATCCAAGCAGTAGTCCTGAAATCTATAAAAGTTCAAATGGTCCTTTGAAAACATTGTGGCTTTATATGTGTTAACATAAAATAAATTGGACCCATATGTAAAAGTTTGACCATCTATCTCAAACTGCACTTATTGTGTACTTAAGCTAAGCACAGTTCCCACTTAATCATATTTACTTCAATTTTACATCGAGACCTCTGAAATAACGGAAATGGTCAACAAGAAACTAACTTGAGTCGTAAAAAATATTTAGAGTAGCGATTGTAACCTTCAATGGCCGTTTCTTTGGCCACGCAGGCAATTCTTGGTCCACGGCGAAGTGGGGCGGATCTGGAATTTGAAGTAATGGATTTAGAAGAGTGGATCTTAAGGCCTTTAAAGTGTGGAAATTTAATCGAAGTAGGGCGATTGGAAATGGTATAAACAGATGATGTGGAAATTGGAGCGAATGAAGGGTGAGGAATAGTGAGCACAACAGCCATTGAATAAGACAATAGAAGCTAGTAACGAGTAGAAGATTAGAGAAATGGAGAGGGTGGGTGTTTGTTTTGTTATCAACTCAACTGGATACACTATTGGATGAGGAGGACAGTGGGAGGGACGGATGAGGACCTCCACACTTGTCACTCAACACGTTGGCCCCTTGGGCTTGGAAAATTGAGCCTGCCTACTTCACCACCGCTTGCAGTGACACATTCTCTCTATTCTTCATTATCTTCCAACCTATGATCAACTGTCAAGAGAGAAACCATGCCACGTTCTGTATCCAATATGCATCGAGAATCCCCAACAGATGCCATAGTCACTATCCACCCATCAATCGCAACAAAGGTAAATGTCATCCCAGATCTCTCTCCTATTCTTAATAATACCAAAGAGGCACGATATCAACACATGGAAAATAACAAACCATTGAAAATGCTAACAAAAATGAAGGACTTGCCTTTCTGCTGAAACTCTATGTCGGTTTTCACAAATCCTGCAACTAACGCTCGAGGAAGAGCCTGAAGCCACTCTTCCTTACCAATTCCGCGAGGAATGGCACTCAACACATTATTCAACAAATTCTCCTTCACAAATATGGCAGCTGATATACCATTATGGACATAAAAAATCTATTGAACAAAACCTAGATTCAGCATTCCAATTACCTGAAATCTCAAAAACCTTAAATATCTAGCATCTTATGTAATAAAAAACATATTTAGAACTCATCTTTCCTTTAACATGCATACCCATCAAATGAAACTTTTCCCACATTCCAAAACCTGGAATTAATGAATATAAGAATCATATAAGCAAGAAATCCAATCAAATTTAGAAACAAATAACAAACAATTTGACACTTATGATTCTCTTGTGAAATTTTCGAGAACACCACCCGATGGTATCAGTCCAATCATGAAATTGGTTGACACATTGCTTCAGCATGATAAACAAAGAACATTAATATTAGACACAAGGAAAAGTATATAAGATGATCTGACTATAAAACATAACTTTGAGTACTTACAAAATAATAATTTTGTCCAACTTCCCGAGAGATGAAGGAATAGATCCACTAAGAGAGTTTCTTGAGATATCCATGGAAAATTAGGAATGTAATACTACTAATTTTTAGGTACAATACCAATGTTTTTCCTCTTGATAAGTTATTTAGGTACAATACCAAATTATAAGAACCATTTATAGGTCAAGACCCCAACGTTGCTAACCAACTAAATTTGGTTCCTTTTTATATTAAAGACCTCAAAGTAGCTAGAGTTGATTCATTTTCAAAATGAATATCTTCACGAAAGTCGCAGATGTAATCATGCTATTCATATCCTTCACTGGAAGTTACTTCAGTTACTCCTTCTGAAAAGACGATTTAATATTCTCAAATTTGTCTACAAGTTGAGTTTCTGAAACCACCATCGGATACCCCTAAATTATAATGATAATGCAAATAAGGAAAAGGAATTATCCAAAACAATAAATGTATAGAAACTCATTTACTTAATCGGAAACTGCCACATTTTCTCTTCGAGGTCCTCATCTTCTGCAAGAAGCAAAATGTCGTCAACCAAAAACTCCATATCAAATGCCAACAACTCAATCTCAGTCCCAATTAACACAATTATATCCTACATCACCTTTTGGACATACACCTCGTCTATCCCCTCATTCACTGCTGAAAACAATGTATACCTCATCAAAGTCAGAGTCTCTTCAAATTTATCGCGACCTGATGGGGTACCCAAGTACATAATCAACTTCACGAACACCTCAACTGCAACAACATTCATGACCTCACCATCCCACCCTTCTTTAATCACAAAAAGAAGCCCCTTCCTCAACCTATCCACATGAGGAACAAACATATGAGTAATCCTTGGAATTAATTCGTCCAGTAATAAAAGCTGGTTGACACGAGTCATGGATAAATAAGAAGTTAAACCCGTCAAGATGAATGAAAACAACTCGGGCCACTCCCCATTGGGTAAAAGATCAATATCCAATTCAGATACCGTACTGCAAAGGTTGTTTTAGGCATCCAAATCATCTTCTTTTTTGAGTCTTCGAAGAAAAAATGATTTGAGGTCAGCTTTGTATTCTAAAAAATAAGAATACAAATTCAATCACTAACTATAGTTGAAAGAAACAAAAAACACCCAAAAAATAATTAAAGATATTGGCATACATATTGGGAGAACATAAGCATAAATAAACTGCCTTGGAATACATGAGCATATATAGGATTAGGTACACAAACAAAATATTCCCTATATATACTAGGTAACCATTAAAAACCATTACTTCGTCTTCAACCACTCCTCACTCTCTTATGGTGATTGAGGATTGCAATGTGGTTACAAGTGAAGAAGAAAAATTAGGGGGAAATGAACTGGAATTCCATGTCATTCAAAATTTCAATGATATGATTGCAATTTTCTCTCTTATGGACATAGGATTCTCTGGATCTAGAATCACTTGGACAAACAATAAGGGTGGATGGTACCATCTTCAGTAGACTCGACAGGGGTCTAGCTAAACATCAGTGGTTGATGGATTTTCCTAACTCCAACATTTCTCATCTGCACAGAAACTGCTCAGACCACAGTCCACTACTTCTCTCAATTAAAACAGTTACAGATGTATATGGAATGTAAAGTCTTGGCCAACAATGTCATCCATTACCACATCACCATTCAATAGAATTTGTAATTAAACGTTTCTAAAATTATCTTCACCGTTTCCTTAAAAAGGTCACAAAGTCTTTTAATACGAAGCTCTGTTGAGTTGGTTGATTATATCAATTAGATTCACGAAAATATTAAATAACAATTATGACATCCAAAACATATTCAATTCAATCGTATAATCAATCACTTAGTGGTGGCATGATCAAAGTCCCATTGTTGTTCAGCTGAATTTGGGTCAGAAGAAAATGTATCTGACGGTCTTTGGTGATATTTATCAAATCGATTAATTATATCACTAAAACTCAGTGAAATTTCATTCTTCTTAGGCATGTTAAGCAACATATGTTCAATGCTTCTTGTGAAGAAAACAAGGAAATGGCAATGTTGTCTACGATTGTGACATAACACGAGTGTTTCCTGATTCAAAGTTCTACCATAAAAATAATTGCCCATTCTGAGGTGAATGTAGATGCTTAGGAATGTAATTTCTATGAATAACATGTTTCTTGCTATGTTGAAGATAAACAACGTCAAGTTGTCTGTGCGTTTGAATGAAAAAAATTCCAACAATCATAAGGTAACCTGATTAAATTTCCAAACCCAAATAACCCATAGGTTACATGATTAAATTTAAGAAAATTAAATGATTCCAAAGTTGCAATTACGAATCATGCAAATAGAATACACCAATAGGGACCCATAAAATAAAGTCAATTTCATATCAAAGTAATAATACAATACAAAAGCAAAAATTAACATAAAAGACCAAAATTACATGTGTGGGCACAAAAACATCGGTATTCCTCAAGTAAATCAACAAATCGATCTTCCTCAAGTGCCCCTCCTTCAACGGCGGCTGCATTCGCCTCTTTTTTACTGATTCTATTGGTTCAACCAACTCCCTTTCCATCTCTACAAATAAATATATACATGTATATATATTCAACACAAACAAATTTTAAAAAATAAAACATATCTTTAAACCTTAATTTTTGGAATATCGATTTGGGTATACAACAATATTACAAATTTTCAATATATTGAACCTGTGGAATATTGATTTGGGTATAATATTTAAAGAAATGAAGGATATGCTACAGAGAGATGTAGTGAGAGAGAGATGGTGGATTACCAGATAAGTCTTCATCATCTTCTCCTCAACGGACCTTCTCCGTAAAAAAAAATAGTCTCCTCCTCGTTGGACCTTCTCCTCATCGGACCTCAGAGTAGTTTTTCATAGCTTAAGCAAAGGTAGAGAGAGAGTGAGATGTCCCATTGACCTAATCTGTAAAGACGGAGAGAAAGTTAGTTTTGGTAGAGAAAGAGCGGGGGATGGGTTAGAGTAAGAGCGGGGGATGGGGGTGTGGCTTCAAAATGAAAAGTGAGTTGAGTTTTTAGTATTTTTTAAGGTATTTATATTTGAGTCAAGTGTGTTCAGTTTTGGCACACTTTTAAATAGTGCCAAATTTTGGCACGGTTTTAAAGTGTGCCAGATTGTCATTAAACCGTGTCAGAATTTGGCACAGTTTTAAAGTGTGCCAGATTTTTAATATCAAGATGTGCCAAACTGTTATTTTTGGTGTAGTGTACTTTCTAATCTTCGCTCCAACAGAGGTTCATGGAGCATTATATGTTCCTCTGATGATGGTTGATAACCCAGTCTAAATAGAGTAAAGTACTTTTTCAGCACTATGGGTTCCAATATCGCCTATTTTCATCATCCTATCCCCAGTTCGGGCATGAAATGCATATTATTGAACATTTGTATGACTGTGACATTATCATGAGGGTTGTGCTCTTGACATACTATTTTTTTTAAATCATCTCCTATTGGGATTGGAAGTGGTTTGGCTCGAAATCTAGACAGAAGCATGTCATTCACTCTAGGTTGTATCTCTAGTACTGGATTACTAGTGCTTACATTCTCGATATTATCATCATCGCCTAAGATGCAAAGGACCTTCCCTTTAGCGAAGAACTTCAATTTCTTATGGTTAGAGGAAGATACCCCCTTGATGTTTAGAAGCCATGGTCTACAAAGAAATAAGTTGAAATAAGCCGATATGTTAATAACTTGGAACTCAGTAATGGGATTTATAAGGTTAGCCCCTATTGTAAGCTTTACGGTTCCCATATCCTCTCGACGAGTATTATCATATGCATGCACTATGGTAGATGTTTGAGCAAGGTCTCTTACTTTAAAACCTAAGTAGTTAAAGGTTCTTAATGAGCAAATATTGGGTGTTAGTCCGTTGTATATGAGTGAGAGAGCGATTGTCTTTCCAATTACATCAATGGAGATATTAAGGTCATAGTTGTGATTAGTACTATACTTTGGGATTTCTTCTTTAGAGAAAGAAAGAATTAGAAGTTAAGGAATCGACCTCGTCCATGACTTCTTCTGGAGTGGTGGAAGTAGGGAACATAGGCCCAATAAGAAATTTTATCAGAGATTTTTGGTGTTGTTGGGAAGACATAAAGAGTTCCCACAAGGCGATGTTGGACAAAGTTTTCTTCAACTGGTGGAGGATCTTGCTTTCCTCGATGGTCATTGTTGGCATGGGGAGTTTCTTGACAACACCCTTGCCTTTATCTGTCCAAACTAACCGAGTAATTGGACTCTAGTAGTGCCTATAAGATCTTATCATATGGTTTATGGAGGAGGGGAAGAATAAAAACCCCATTTCTTCATCTATCTCAGGTTGTTTGACCATTTTACTGATTTCTCCTAGTAGATATTCAAATGATATCATCCAACATACGTTAATCACTACTCTAACCCTTTTTGGGCTGGGCTCTCAATCTGAACTATTAAATTTATCCCCCCATCTTGTGGAAATGATTTTATCCTTCCACGAGATGTCAATTCATTCAAAAAACTCAATGACTTCTTAATATAAAACCTCTCAGTCAATTGGGAGATGCATAAGTGAAGGGACCAACTACCCTTATAACTTTAAGGTAACGAGTATCTCGGACATATCGTCAATATGATTGGTATGTCGGAACATGCCTGCTCAATTATCTGACTCTCACGCCCACTTACGAGCATTTATGAACAATGTGCTGAATTTTTAGCAGTCAATGGTCATTTTCAAAGGGCAATTTAATCCTAAACTCTAGAAGTTGATTCAGTATTGCTGGAAATTCCATATCTTTCACTCTAAAATGAGTACGAATGGAAATACACGCTCTTGTAAGAACTGATAGGGTGTGGTCAGTAAAATAGGTAGGGTGTAGGAGAAAATATGGGCAAACATTAAGGGGGTTGGGTGTAAATATGGGTATGATGGGTGATTTATTGGGTAGAATCTAGGCAGATGGATCAAACTCTGGGTTATTTTCTAGGTAGATGACATTTCCATGATTTTGAAGTGGATTGTGGGTGGATTTTGGTTTAGGATTGGCTGGTGGTGCGATAACAACCTGGCTAATCAGACCTTGGATTAAATTATGGAGATGGAAGAACTGATCAGTGGTATGGTCGACATTTTGATGGAAATCACAATGGACATCAAGTTTAAAATTTTTGGGAAGTGGGTTTGGTAATGGATGAGGGTTTAATAGCTTAATGAGATTTCAACTTAGTAAGGCTTAGTAGATTTTGGATTAGGGAGCATGACGATCGGTGTATTCTTTCCTAACTGGGTTGGTACAACTTTATGGCGCCCAAGAGGTAGAAGGCTATGAAATGTAGTTGATGGTCAAGACTGTAGCAGGCCTCTCATATTTTCTTCGAGTGAACTGTCTTAATACTTTCTTTGACTCAGGTTCTGTCTTGGCAAGAATTTATTTAATATCAACTCTTGCTTCTCGAAGGGATAAAAATGGGGGTAATATTGTCCTCCTATCGTCGTTCGAACATCGGGTAAGAATTTTTTCTTCACAATACTAACTTACTCCTCTTCGAAAGGCGATTAGTCATAGTGGCCTCTTTCTCCCTCCACCTTACTATGAAGTTGCTGATACTTTCTCTAGGATTCCTCTTAATAAGTTCTAAATCACGACGTGTAACCTCCTACTCCTCATTGTATTTTTACTGCAACATGAATTCACGAGCAATATCTTCCTAATTGGGAATTCTAGATTCCTCTGAGGATAGGAACCAAAGAAGAGATCCGTCTTTCAGAGTCTGCTGGAACATCTGGGATATTATTTCCTCGAAGGCACCTAGGAGAGTTAGGGATCGATGGTATCTTCAAAGATGAAGAATTTCGGGCCCTCTACCCCCAAACTTCTTAATATTGGGCATCTTGAATTTTTTCGGTAGCCTTGCTTTAGGTTAGGTAGACATGTGGGTGTAATTCATGTAGTTCCTAAAGATTCATACATGGTCAAACATCTTGGTTAATAGCTTAAGGTCCTTATTGAACTTGTTAAACTCTCCTTCCTTCGAATCGACGGGTACTGGCAGGTTAGCCCCTGGCTAGGAAAGATTCGACATAGGTGTAATACCCCGTATTTTTATGCTATATTAATTTGGGGATTTATTAAATTTAATGTGAATGATTTATTTAATAAAAAAATATGAAAATTAATTATGTTATAATTATTAACGTGACGAGAGTTAGTAATTATGGGAAATTGGTTGAATATTACTAATGAGCAAAGTAATATATTATATTGGTTATATTGAATGTCATGAGTGAATTAAATGACGACTTCGGAAATTTAAGTCAGAACGTGCTCGTGTCACGTCGGGACTAATTTTGTTAAATAAAAAGTGAATATTTTATAAGTTGCCTGTATGGTTGTTTTGAGTGCGCCAACGCGTTCGGTAGGGTCGAGATAGTCAGAAAAGTGTACCCGGGGGTGTAGTTAGAGTCTCGGAGCATTTTTAGGCCTAATTAGTACCCCGGGAGGGCATTTTAGTCATTTTACATAATTGGGTAATTAAACCCACGAAATTCAGCAACCTATATCAGCCATTTAGGTTAGCCTTTTAGGGTTAGAATATCCAGAAATCAAGTGACGGCCATTGGAGAAGAGAGGAGAGAGCTCCAAGGCAATTTAAGGCCAAAAAGTCACCAGTTTGCACCGCCGCCACCACCACCGCGTAGATCGCGAGACGAGGAACGCAGCCATACCAAAATCAGCCGTGAATCAGAATACCACAAAAATCCCAGGCAAGTGTTTAACTTGCTATTTTCGTTGCTGTAATCTTCATATTAGTTTAGAAATGACTTGTGATGAAAACTATGGAAGAAAACCCAATTTATGATAGGAGAATCCATGTAGTATTGATTTATATGTTGATTCTGTAAACCCTTGCCATGTAGAGGAAATAAACCACAAAATTTTGATGATCATAAGAAAGAAATTCTGGAGAAATATTTGTGAGAAAACTGTTTAAGAAAATTCTAGGCTTCTTGATAATTGGATATAATTTTAGGTTGAAAATCCATGTTTAAATGATGAATGTGTACATGCCTTACGTTAGAATCATCTGGTATATTGTTATAATATTAGTAGTAGAATTCTGGGACGATTGGAACTTGAAAATATGGATTTGGTGTAATTTTGGTGATGAAACCCGTAACTGCATTTCTGCAGAATTTTCGCAAACCTGCTTGATCGATCGATCGAGCCTAGAGCTTCGATCGATCGAAGGTTCGATCGATCGAGCCCCAGACCTCGATTGATCGACCCCTCCTGGAAGACTCTTATTTCCATTGTTTACTTAGTTAATTAAATTTATCGTTAAATAATTCTTGGGTATTCTTAATGAAATGTTTTGGGAGATAGGAAAGACCAGTAGGACATATGAATAAGTGTTGGGAACTTTATTATAAGACGAGAATCTTGTTTATGGGATAATTATATAATGAACGATGAAATTATGTATTTCAAGTGAGAGATTGCGGCGAATATCTACGATAGTAAATAGAGGTATACTTACTGAATTCCCACTTGGAAGGATAGAGTCCACGAATGTCACGTATTAAGTGAGAAAACCCTTCGAGTTAAGGTTAGAGATGAAACCTTATACGAAATACTAATAATGTGAAATGTAGAATAAATGTTATAATTATGGGTGACGAGAAGAACCTATATTAATATGATAAAGTGGTATATTTATATGATTTTGTGTACATATATTATATACTTGTGAAAAACATACCGCGCTACTTGCTATCCTTGAGGTTAACGCGCTGGGACAGTCTTATCTCGATGGGACCTTTATGGGGGATATTGACTTATACCCTAGAAGATAGATTACTTTGGTACAGGCTATCGAATTGATAGTTCAGACGGTCCTAAGAGACGTGAGTATGTGCCATCCTCTTAGAGACTTGGAATCTATATTTCGCCTCAATATTGATTGTGTATCTGTTAATACAGTTCGAGAGTGATTACGAACTTGTATTCCCCTTGATATGAGTGATATGGGGTTTGGATAGTAGAAGTATGCACGCACCATAGTTTTATTTGGGGTGCTGTTATATTATATATATATTATACGAGTAGTTAATATATATACGAAATTTGGAAATTGAAACTGCCTTCTATGATTTGATAAGTAGGACATGGTTGATAACGCATATAGTAAATACTTGTTTTGTGAAAGTATAATATGTACTGAGAAACTTTATAAATTAATAAAAGCTAAAACGAGAGTTGTGCTGCTAATCTGGAAGTAACCTTTTTAAATAAAATATTGTTCGGTTTTGAAATCTTATGAGTAAGTTAAGATACGCTAAATTATTGGAAAGGTTAGTATGATAAAATTGATAAGAAAAACTGTTGGAAAGGTTAGTGCGATAGGTGTGCACATTAGAAGAGAGGTGAGTATTTCTCAAGAGAGTGACGCACTAATATGTTGTTGCATTGGCCTGTATCAATTTAAATACTTGCTAAACGTATTTTAAAATCAAACACACTTTCGGGCTCTAACCCGTTTCTTTCTCTCTCTCTCTCTCTCTCTCTCTCTTGTATATATATATATATATATATATTTCAGGTGCCCAGCCACAGGGGCGTCTTGCTTAGGAGCCCTTGAGAGGAACGTGCTGCAGCTTAGGTGGGAGTTGCAGGTCACTTGCATAGACGGCTTCTTTTATTGACTCCACTTCTAGTATTCTCTTTTATTGGGCATGTGTCGCCCTTTCCATTATTTCATTGTTGTTGGGTCATTTATATTTCAGTTGTTTCCAGTATTGTTCTATGGGGCTTATTCAGTTTGGATTTGTGACTTTAGTTTCCATATGTTGACATTCGATTGACGAATGTATTATATTATTTGGTTTACTCTGGTGTGATTCTTAATTGTAGAAATGTTGTTTTTAAATAAATAAATCTTTTTCTTTAATTAAAATTTGGAAAGTATGTACGAAAATGGTTTTGACACTTAGCTTAATTATTTAGGGTGTTAAATTGGAAAATTTATTTTTATCGACAGTGATGCTGAGAATGAACCAACTGTTTACCTTGATTTAATTTAATAAAGGAATGATCGCTCGGTATTTAATTAGGCGGGGTGTTACAGGTGGTATCAGAGCATCAGGTTCTAGTGTCCATAGGATTTGTACGGCTTATTTCTCTTTCAGCTTAACGTTATTTCTATAGAGCCCTATTTTTAGGATTGTTGTATTCTTGCTTTTACATTTAAGTCTTCAGCTATTTGAGATTTGATGATAACTGTAGACTAATAAACTTGTTCACGTTTCGGATGCCTCCGAGACATGCTCCGAAAGATAGGCGTGCCCAAGCCGAGCATCCAGCAGCTCCGGCACCAGGCACAATGAATGCAAACGAGGTAGCCGCCATTGTTGCTCAGGCGTTGAATGCAGCAATAGCGGTGATTCAGCAGGCTCCACCCCAGGTTCAGACAGTGGCGCCAGTACCAGCACAACTTCCATCTGCATGGGAGCGGGTTCGGGATGCTTTTCAGAAAGCGCATCCCCCTGAGTTTTCTGGTAGCTCCGATATTATTATAGTTAGCCAATGGAAGAAGAACATCCAGCGGCACCTCCGTATGTATGAGTGCACTGATGTGCAAAAGCAGTTATTGGCTTCCTTTAAGCTGGTGGGAGCTGCATTGCAGTGGTGGGAGTCCACTACCACTTTGGAGGAGAGGGACACGATCCCTATTCAGTTGTTCTGGGAGCGGTTTGACCGCAAGTATTTTCCACCCGCAGTGCAGACTGAGATGAGGCGGAAATTACTAAATTTGAAGCAGGAGAACCTTATTGTAGCTGAGTATGAGGAGGAGTTCACGAGATTTCTCACAATTGTGCCAGATGAGGCACCTACTGAGAGCAAGAAAATTTTGCTGTTTGTTGACGGGTTAGCTTGGAGGATTCGTCAGCACCTTATTGGGAATCTATCCCTGAGTACTTTCACTGATGTACTCAATGCAGCATTACTACATTGCCAGGATCACCGCTTCCATCTGCAGGGAAGCAAGAGAGCAGGGGAGTCTAGCCAGCTAGGCAGGACCGGGGGTAATAGTGCCAGTGGGGCACCATCTTATGGACAGACTCGTCAGTACGAGCAGAGTTCCCATCAGGGGAACCTTGCTAAGCGATTCCGTTCAAGTGATTCTAGATAAGGATTCGGGGGTTTCAGGCAGGGCCATCAGGGCCAGCCTAATCAGCAGGGCCAGCAGGGCCAACACCGACCATAGGGACAACAACAGGGCCATCAGGGCCAGCCTAATCAGCAGGGCCAGCAGGGCCAACACCGACCACAGGGATAGCAGCAGGGCCAGCAAGGCCAACAGCGTGCACATTAGGGCCAACAGGGCCAGTGGCGTGGAGGTAACGGCCAGCAGGGCCGTGGACAGCAGGGTCAGAGGGGAGGTAACTTCAAAGGCCAATGCTTTGGGTGCGGTAAACATGGCCATAAGCGCCAGGATTGCCCAGAGGGCGATAGGTCCCCACAGCAGCAGGGAGCCCGAAATGAGCCGCAGAGACCACTTTTCCCACCTACCCTCCCAGCTCCAGCCGAGGTGCCAGCCCTACCAGCCATTCCAGCAACTCCAGTGCAACAGGGGCAATTACAGTATGGACGTGTCTATAACGTCCACCAGGCAGCAGCTCCACAGACACCACCCGCGATTGAGGGTATGTTTCCTCTCCATGGTACTATGGGTCGGGTTTTGTTTGATACGGGGGCAACGCATTGTTTTATAGCTACGCATTTTGCGAAGTCCTTAAGGTTGTTAGCCACAGCAGAGAGCACCGGGACGTGTGTCGACTCACCACTGGGGAGTGGGTCACTTTTTTTCTTTATATGTCGGGGAGTAGGGGTAGAGATTGGTAGCTTGGTATTACTTGTAGACATGTTAGTCTTAGATATGCACGAGCATGATGTGATTATTGGTATGGAGTGGCTCGCAGCTTATAGAGCCATGATTGATTTCTTCGGTGGGAGCATTGTTTTTGCCATTCGGGGGCAAGAGATGTTTGTAGTGGAGATGCCTCACCCAGAGGGAGGTTCGACTGCTCATTTGTATTACATAGAGGAGGATACCTCTAAGGAGGTTATGATTCCTTCAGATTCGATCCCTGTTGTCAGGGAATATTCCGATGTGTTTCAGGAGATACCAGGCCTATCGCCCAGGCGTGAGATAGACTTTGTTATAGATTTATTGCCAGATACGAGACCTATAGCACGCGCACCGTACCGTATGGCTCCGATAGAGATGCGAGAGCTACGAGATCAGATAGAGCAGCTGTTAGGCCAGGGCTTCATTCGTAGGAGTACCTCACCTTGGGGCGCTCCAGTCTTGTTTTTAAAGAAGAGAGATGGTTCACTAAGATTGTGTGTGGACTACCGGGATCTGAACAAGGTCACGATACGGAATAAATATCCGTTACCTCGAATCGATGATCTGTTCGACCAGCTAAGGGGAGCAACCTTCTTTTCGAAGATAGATCTGAGGTCAGGGTACCATCAGTTACGTATTAGAGAGCAGGATGTTTCAAAGACTGCCTTCTTGTCGAGATATGGGTCCTATGAGTTCAGGGTGATGCCGTTCGGACTCACAAATGCCCCATCTGTTTTCATGGACTTAATGAACCGAGTATTCAGAGAGTTCTTGGATCAGTTTGTCATTGTCTTCATAGATGACATCTTGATATAATTCACATTCTGAGGAGGAGCATGCCGAACACTTGAGGCAGGTTCTTCAGACTCTACGAGAGCATCAGTTGTATGCTAAGTACGAGAAGTGTGGATTCTGGTTGCGAGAAGTACAGTTCTTGGGCCATGTTGTTTCTGAGCAGGGGATTGCAGTTGACCCGAGTAAAGTGTCAGCGGTGAGGGAGTGGGGAAAGCCCACGAAACCGACGGAAGTGTGTAGTTTCTTGGGGTTAGCTGGTTACTACAGGAGATTCATTCGGGGATTCTCCAAAATAGCGGGTCCATTGACGAATCTGACTCGTAAGGGAGTACCATATGTTTGGGATGACGCTTGTCAATTGGCTTTCAATGAGCTGAAAGATAAGCTTACTTCAGCGCCAGTCCTTGCGTTACCGAAGTCGGGTGTGGAGTACCTGGTTTACACCGATGCGTCTTTACGGGGACTTGGAGGTGTACTCCAGCAGGAGGAGAAGGATATAGCTTTTGCTTCCCGCAAGCTTAAGCCGCATGAGAAGAATTACCCCACCCACGACCTGGAGTTAGCAGCGGTCGTCTTTGCATTGAGGATATGGAGGCACTATTTATTGGGGGAGAAATTCCGTTTGTTCACAGACCATAAGTCACTGCAGTACCTATTCACTCAGCGAGAGCTGAATATGCGTCAGCACAGATGGATAGAGTTTGTGAAGGACTACCAGTTCGATATATAGTATCATCCGGGGAAGGCCAATGTAGTTGCTGATGCGTTGAGCCATAGACCGGTAGACGATGTAGCGGACGTCTGGAAAGCAAAGTGGAAGGGGTTGGGTCACCAAGACGCAGTGGCACGTTCTTTCATATCCGTGAATTCAGTCACACCCGAGATTGTTACGAGTGTGATACAGGCACAGACCACATACCCATTTTTCCAGGAGCAGATTGTGTGACTTCTAGCCGAGGGTGCTGAGTTCTATTTTTTTAGTTCTGATGGAGGTTTACGGTTAAATGGGACATTGGTGGTTCCAGAAGGAGCAGAATTACGGCATGCAGTGATGACTCATTCTCATGGGTCCCGATTTGCAGTACATCCGGGAGGCGATAAGATGTACCAGGATATGAGGCGACAATACTGGTGGAGTGGGATGAAGAAGGACATCGCCGAGTTCGTGTCCAAGTGTTCTACCTGCCAGCTGGTGAAGGTGGACCATCAGAAACCGTCAGGATTGCTTCAGCCATTGGAAGTACCCGCGTGGAAGTGGGAGAGTATTTCCATGGATTTTATTACAGGGTTGCCTACATCACAGCGGGGCCACGATTCTATCTGGGTGATTGTAGACCGTTTGACCAAGGTGGCTCATTTTCTGCCAGTGCGGACAGATTATACTACGGGTCATTATGCTCAGTTGTTCATTGCTGAGATTGTCAGATTACACGGGGTGCCCCTGAATATTATGTTAGATAGGGACAAGATTTTTGTGTCACGTTTCTGGGAAAGTTTTCAGGAGGCTATGGGTACTGAGTGGAGGTTGAGTTCAGCTTACCACCCACCGACAGATGGACAGACAGAGCGTACTAATCAGATGTTAGAGGATATGCTACGCATGTGTGTTCTCGATTTTGGAGGAGGTTGGGAGCCACATCTTCCACTGGTAGAGTTTGCTTATAATAACTCTTATCAGTTTACGATTGGTATGGCTCCATTTGAGGCTTTGTATGGAAGGCCTTGTCATTCTCCAACTTGTTGGCTCAAGGTGGGGGACAACAAGTTACTAGGACCAGAAGTAATTCAGGAGACCTCCGCGAGGATTTAGTTAATCAGGACTCGTATTCGGGTAGCCCAGGACAGGCAGAAGAGCTACGCCGATGCGAAACGGTTCTTCCGGGAGTTTAATGTGGGAGATCAAGTGTTATTGCGTGTATCTCCTATGAAGGGAGTGATGAGGTTTGGGAAGAAGGGGAAGTTGGCTCCAAGGTACGTGGGACCATTTCCCATCATCGAGAGGATTGGGCCGGTTGCATACAAATTGGGATTGCCAGAACATTTACATCGCATCCACGATGTATTCCACATCTCGTCGTTGAGACGATATCCTCGGGATGATATGGCCCATACTCACATTGCGATAGATGAGATAGACTTACAGTTTGATAGCTCTTACGAGGAGAGAACAGTGGCTATCCTATACTATAGTGAGAGGAGATTGAGGTCGAAAATAGTTCCACTTGTGCGAGTCCAGTGGGAGCATCATAATGTGGAGGAATCCACTTGGGAGCGCGAGGCAGATATGCGCGAGAGATATCCAGAGTTGTTTTTACCAAGTATGCCTTATTTTTATGAATTTCGGGACGAAATTCCGTTATTAGGGGGGAAGTATGTAATACCCCGTATTTTTATGCTATATTAATTTGGGGATTTATTAAATTTAATGTGAATGATTTATTTAATAAAAAAATCCGGAAATTAATTATGTTATAATTATTAACGTGACGAGAGTTAGTAATTATGGGAAATTGGTTGAATATTACTAATGAGGAAAGTAATATATTATATTGGTTATATTGAATGTCATGAGTGAATTAAATGACGATTTCGGAAATTTAAGTCGGAACGTGCTCGTGTCACGTCGGGACTAATTTTGTTAAATAAAAAGTGAATATTTTATAAGTTGCCCGTATGGTCGTTTTGAGTGCGCCAACGCGTCCGGTAGGGTCGATATAGTCAGAAAAGTGTACCCGGGGGTGTAGTTTGGGTCTCGGGGCATTTTTAGGCCTAATTAGTACCCCGGGAGGGCATTTTAGTCATTTTACACAATTGGGTAATTAAACCCACGAAATTCAGCAACCTATATCAGCCATGTAGGTTAGCCTTTTAGGGTTAGAATATCCATAAATCAAGTGACGGCCATTGGAGAAGAGAGAAGAGAGCTCCAAGGCAATTCAAGGCCAAAAAGTCACCAGTTTGCACCGCCGCCACCACCACCGCGTAGATCGCGAGACGAGGAACGCAGCCATACCAAAATCAGCCGTGAATTAGAATACCACAAAAATCCCAGGCAAGTGTTTAACTTGCTATTTTCGTTGCTGCAATCTTCATATTAGTTTAGAAATGATTTGTTATGAAAACTATGGAAGAAAACCCAATTTATGATAGGAGAATCCATGTAGTATTGATTTATATGTTGATTCTGTAAACCCTTGCCATGTAGAGGAAATAAACCACGAAATTTTGATGATCATAAGAAAGAAATTCTGGAGAAAGATTTGTGAGAAAACTGTTTAAGAAAATTCTAGGGTTCTTGATAATTAGATATAATTTTAGGTTGAAAATCCATGTTTAAATGATGAATATGTACATGCCTTACGTTAGAATCATCTGGTATATTGTTATAATGTTAGTAGTAGAATTTTGGGATGATTGGAACTTGAAAATATGGATTTGGTGTAATTTTGGTGATGAAACCCGTAACTGCATTTCTGCAGAATTTTCGCAGACCTGCTTGATCGATCGATCGAGCCTAGATCTTCGATCGATCGAAGGTTCGATCGATCGAGCCCCAGACCTCGATCGATCGACCCCTCCTGGCAGACTCTTATTTCCCTTGTTTACTAAGTTAATTAAATTTATCGTGAAATAATTCTTGGGTATTCTTAATGAAATGTTTTGGGAGATAGGAAAGACCAGTAGGACATATGAATAAGTGTTGGGAACTTTATTATAAGACGAGAATCTTATTTTTGGGATAATTATATAATGAATGATGAAATTACGTATTTCAAGTGAGAGATTGCGGCGAATAGCTACGATAGTACATAGAGGTATACTTACTGAATTCCCACTTGGAAGGATAGAGTCCACGAATGTCACGTATTAAGTGAGAAAACCCTTCGAGTTAAGGTTAGAGATGAAACCTTATACGAAATACTAATAATGTGAAATGTAGAATAAATGTTATAATTATGGGTGACGAGAAGAACCTATATTAATATGATAAAGTGGTATATTTATATGATTTTGTGTACATATATTATATACTTGTGAAAAACATACCGCGCTACTTGCTATCCTTGAGGTAACCGCGCTGGGACAGTCTTATCTCGATGGGACCTTTATGGGGGATATTGACTTGTACCCTAGAAGATAGATATCCTTGGTACAGGCTATCGAAGTGATAGTTCAGACGGTTTTAAGAAACGCGAGTATGTGCCATCCTCTTAGAGACTTGGAATCTATACTTCGCCTCGATATTGATTGTGTATGTGTTAATACAGTTTGAGAGTGATTCCGAACTTGTATTCCCCTTGATATGAGTGGTATGGGGTTTGGATAGTAGAAGTATGCACGCACCATAGTTTTATTTGGGGTGCTGTTATATTATATATATATTATACGAGTAGTTAATATATATACGAAATTTGGAAATTGAAACTGCCTACAGTGATTTGATAAGTAGGACATGGTTGATAACGCATATAGTAAACACTTGTTCTGTGAAAGTATAATATGTACTGAGAAACTTTATAAATTAATAAAATCTAAAACGAGAGTTGTGCTGCTAATCTGGAAGTAACCTTTTTAAATAAAATATTATTCGGTTTTGAAATCTTATGAGTAAGTTAAGATACGCTAAATTATTGGAAAGGTTAGTATGATAAAATTGATAAGAAAAACTGTTGGAAAGGTTAGTGCGATAGGTGTGCACATTAGAAGAGAGGTGAGTATTTCTCAAGAGAGTGACGCACTAATATGTTGTTGCATTGGCCTGTATCAATTTAAATACTTGCTAAACGTATTTTAAAATTAAACACACTTTCGGGCTCTAACCCATTTCTTTTTCTCTCTCTCTCTCTTGTATATATATGTATATATTTCAGGTGCCCAGCCACAGGGGCGTCTTTCTTAGGATCCCTTGAGAGGAACGTACTGCAGCTTAGGTGGGAGTTGCAGGTCACTTGCGTAGACGGCTTCTTTTATTGACTCCACTTCTAGTATTCTCATTTATTGGGCATGTGTCCCCCTTTCCATTATTTCATTGTTGTTGGGTCATTTATATTTCAGTTGTTTCCAGTATTGTTCTATGGGACTTATTCAGTTTGGATTTGTGACTTTAATTTCCATATGTTGACATTCGATTGACGAATGTATTATATTATTTGGTTTACTGTGGTGTGATTCTTAATTGTAGAAATGTTGTTTTTAAATAAATAAATCTTTTTCTTTAATTAAAATTTGGAAAGTATGTATGAAAATGGTTTTGACACTAGCTTAATTATTTAGGGTGTTAAATTGGAAAATTTATTTTTATCGACAGTGATGCTGAGAATGAAACAACTGTTTACCTTGATTTAATTTAATAAAGGAGTGATCCCCCGGTATTTAATTAGGCGGGGTGTCACAATAGGGAGTTGAGCTGATGGTGGCCCATTGACATAAGGCATGCGTGAGACATACTGATATTATTTTTGGACCCAAATAGGCTCAGGTTCATGTAGACCCATAACAAGAGGGAATAAATATCCGATTTCCCTCCATCTAGTGAACCTTGATTTTAAGGATTTCAATCTTGGCGGTAGGTTAGACTAGGACAATCATCAAATCAGGATGCACATTCGGTACTTGGTCTTCATTCTCCATGGGGATTTGGTGAGGTCGAATTCTGGATTTGAAGGAAGTAGCGAGAGAACTGATGGAGCTTCGAGGTGGTTCGATAGAAGATCAAAGATAATAGGGAGATAGGCCAAGGGTCAAGTATGCGATCGACCTGAGAGGAAAAATGATTTAAAATTATTTTTGAAAGACAAAAGGAAGAATCTATATTTGTAAAATAAGAAAATGTTTTTGGCTTTTTTTAGAAAGAGGAGGACAAATTGTTTTTGGTAATTTTATAAAAGGGGGGAAAAATGATTTTTTGGTATTTTGGTAAAAGAGGAGGAAAAATATTTTTGACACTTTAGCAAGGAAGAAGGAGAAATGAGAAAAGAGTCTCAGAATGATTATTATTATGCTTATGTTTTCACTTGTATTAGGTTTACCAAAATGCAAAAAGAAATGTCGGACGGGACCCAAGCCTGGGAAAAATTGGGTTTGACAAATATGTAAAATATGGTTTGATTTGTTTCCAAGCTCATGGGGAAGGCCCCATTTTAGAAAAAGACTAAATCATGTGAAAATTTAGGCGACATGCCGACTTGAAATTTTGACAGAGTTTCGAGTAGTGACCGAAAAACCAAATATGAGTGACCGAGGTTTGACCCCTATATGTGGGTATGCAGTTATTGGGTTATGGAAAGGTTCCCCCATTTGGCATGACTTCCACGATACACATCTTTCTTTTGAGGGTAATCGGTACGTGTGGACAAGACATTTGATATACCTGAGTGTACATGAATTATATCACTATATACCTCGTGCCAACATTATGTGTGAGAGAGAATTCGATATACTCGATGTACATTAATGAGTTCCTAGCTATATACCACCCGTGATGACTTCGGTCAAGCAGTACGATGCAAGGGGAGCCATTTGATATACGTTGAAGGTACTTAGCCAATGAAAGGTGAGATTCATATTTCTTAGGCTAACTGCGACTCGTTGGACCAACGCTCATCACAAAGTGACCCCGAGTACGGGACAATTCTTGGTCAATAGCCATGCTCTTGGTGATGTAGTGTGCAAAATTCATGATTCTTGATTGGTATATTATGGAGATAGTATTTTATTTGGCTATGATGAGAACTATACTAATGAGGAAGAATGTACAAATATCATGAAAAGTAAATCTTGCATGGAGCAGGAACATTACACTCAACGTCCATATGTGAGTATCTATAAGTGAGTGTGTGGTAGTGAATCTAAACATGGATTAACTACAAATGTTGTGATAAGTGTGAGTGATAATGGATATATATATATATATATATATAGAGAGAGAGAGAGAGAGGCAGGCTCCTGTGCACACTAAGTTTGCACATTACTTTTTTAAAGTAGTAAAAAAAATATTTTTTAGTTGATTTTTTTTTGTGTGATATTTAAACATTTCAAGGAACCCATATAAAAAAAATCAGCTCAAAAAAACTTTTTTTGCTAGTTTTAAAAAATCAGTCAAACTTTCTATGCTTTTAAGCCCTTTAAAAACTGCGAAAGTTTGACCGATTTTTTAAAAATAGCAAAAAAAGGTTTTTCAGCTAATTTTTTTTATGTGAGTCCGTTGAAATGTTAAAATATCACATAAAAAAATTGGTGTGCGCCAGCACTCAAAAATATTTTTTTTACTACTTTAAAAAAGTAATGTGCAAACTTAGTGTGCAAACTTAGTGTGCACAGGAGCCTGCCTCTCTCTCTCTCTCTCTCTCTCTCTCTCTCTATATATATATATATATATATATATATATATATATATATATATATATATATATATATATTTGTATATATACTTATCACACACACACACACATATATAAATGAACCTATATACAAGTGTAGGTAGTGTGCGGTGTAGATGGAGATTGTTTATATGTGTGTGAAGTGAGATGTGATATAAACATGAGGTAGATGTATACAATAAATAATAGAGGAGAAAATGGAACATACATGTAGGTGCGTACACACACAAGCAGAAAATGATAACACCCATGCTTGCAAACTAATGCTTGCAAAATGAATAGTTCAGAGGTTCGAGGGCTATGTTATGGAATAGGAAGGTGTTAGGCACCCATCCCACCCTTTCAGTCTCTCATGGGCTTATGTTACTATTTTCCTTAATTTATCTGTGAAGTGTGTGTGCGTGTATATTTAAGTGGATATTGAAATCTATTGAGTTGCATGATGGAACAGATGGAGCAAGGTTTTCGATAAGAATGTTCCGAAATTAATAAAAAGAAAATATGATGTGTGCGGTTATCGAGATGTTCATCGTTATGATGAAACAATAATATATGTTAGACAAGAAGCAACTATGAATCACAAGTATGATGTATATGAATAAGAGAAACATGAAAATATGAAAATAGGACTCGAGTCTCGGGTTTTAGCTCCAAACGCCTACGTAGCCTATAAAAACATCAAAGTCCAAGTAGTTTTCATGCGTTGCAAGGGTGGGGTTTAGACTATATATTCAAATTGGAGTTTATTATATGCATGTGTGTAGAAAAGAAATTTTTTGTTTTGAGAAAATATGATGAAGAATCCGGTTAGAATTTATAGGTGTAACCCTCTTTTTCTTTGTTTTGGTTTTTTATAGAAAATAACTTATGTGCAATATAACTAATAAAGGATGAGGTATTAATGCATGTGATGTAAAGTAAAAGCTAAATTTAGTATTTATATAACTATTGCGAAAATAAAGAAATATAAAGAGAGGAGGATATTTGGACATTCTTTGGAGAGTTGAAGCTTGACCTTGATCCTTGATGACATTACTTGCAAGTTAGGATGAATGTAGGATGAGAGAAAAGGAGATTTTTGCTAAATTGGGAATGAAAATAAAAGTAATTAAAGATAGAGAATATTTTCAAACAAGGAAAATTTGTTGATTGTAGATTTTCACACAAGGAAACTTTGATGGATCTGGGGTTCCTTTTGAAGTGAGCTCATACTCTCCTTATATAGGGTAGGGGCACTACCAATCATAATTTTCCTTATCCTCCCTATCAGTAGGTAACCTTAGATACACTATTAATAGGTAGGGAAATTGACCTTCCAATTGACAGTCTCGTGCAGATTAGTTTAGAAAAATGATTGTAAAATGCAATTCGTAAGTCCAAATTGTGCACAAGCCATATCGTTAGAAAGTTAATTCAGATACCTTTGCGAATCCTTGGGCCAATATCAATTTCAGGAGTTAACTGTGGGTCAAACGGGGCTCGGAAGCGCCCGTTGATCTTTAGGCCAGGAGATCGTCGATCGGTAATGGATCATTCTTCCCAACTATAAATTGGAATCATGAAAGGGGTTTACCGTTGACAAGTTTATGTGAGTCACTTCCACGTTCTAAAGAGCTTCGTTGGATTTGGAGAGTTGACTTTAGTCAAATGGATATTCAAAGCGCTCGGTGACCCTTCAGAGTAAAATGAATCGTTCGTCCACACCATAAGGTTGATTTGCACATGGGGTGGACCATTGGAAAGGCTATACAGTTCCCTTTAAAGATTCATCCAGTCTCGTTCGAGCAGACGAGTTGACGTTGGTCAAACCGAGCCCAGGAGTACCCATTGGCCTTAGAATAAGTTTTTAAGGGAAAATGGATCGTTTATCTGAAATGTTTTACTGTTTCAAGCAAGGTTTGGACCGTTGGAAAGGAATTTCTATTCTTTTCAAAGATCCATTGAGATCTCACTCTAACAGCGAAGTTGATTGGGGTCAAATAGAGGATCAAAAGTGCTCGGTGGCCTCCAGATCAGTTTTTGGTAGTAAAATGGTTCATTCGTCTGAACCGTTATGCCGATTCACGCACATTATGGATCTTTGGAAAGGGCATTCAGGTCCCTTTAAAGATTTATTAAGCTTTTGCTCTGAATATGGAATTGAGTAGAGTCAAATGGGGCCTAGGACCCCCCGATGGCCTCGAGATCTATACTCAGAGTATGAGTTAGGTTTGTAATGAATAGGGAGGTGGTATGGACCTGAGGGGAGACTTAGTGGGTCTTAGAATGTGGTGTCAAAAAATATGTGGACTTGTTCTTCTTCGTAGGACCGGTTAGTCATGGTGGAAGCTTTCTCTCACCACCTTGCAATAAGGTTACTGATACTTTCGCCAAAATTCTTCTTGAGAACCTATAAGTTATGGTATCCAATCTCTAGTTCTTCGTTGTACTTGTACTATGACATGAATTCCCTAGAGAAATCTTCCTACCTATGGATTTTGGATTCTTTGAGGAATAGGAATCAACAGATATTGCCATCCTTTAAAATATATAAAAATATCTGGGCCATTATCTCTTTAGAGGCACCTAGAAGGGTAATGTCTCGGTGATATCTACGAAGGTGAACAATTGTGGGACCACTTCCCTCAGACCTCTCTATGGCTGACATCTTGAACTTCTTCTGTAATTTTGGTTTAGATTAGGGAGACATGTGGGTGTAGCCCTTGTAGTTCCCTAATATCTTAACTTGGTCAAAATTCTTCGATAACAGCTTGAGGTCTTCGTATACCTTGTTCAGTTCCTCCTCCTTGGGATCAACAGGTACTAGAAATTTAGTCCGTGGCTAGTTAAGGTTTTGCATTTGGAGCTATGTTGGTAGCGGCCAATTAGCTGGAGGGGCACGTGGATCATATTGATATTATTTTGGGACCCAAACAGGATCAAAAATGGGTGGACCCAAAGCATGAGGATCTTGATCAGGATGCACGTTCGGTGCTTAATCGGCATTTTCTATGATGGATTGGTGAAGGTAGATTCCAAACTCAGATGAAGCTATAGGGGAATTGATGGAGCTTCAGGGTGGTTTAACGGAATACCAAAGCTAATAGGGACCCAGGCCAAGAGTCGAGTATGGGATCGACCTGAGAAGGAAAATTATTCCAATTTATTTTCGAAGAAGGCATGAAAGGATTGTATTCTTTGTATTTTTGAAAAGGATGAAATGTTTTTGACAATAAAGGAGGAAAAACGTTTATAGTATTTTTTTATACACGGAAGGAAAATATTTTTTTGTTTTTTTTTATGGAAAGGAAGAAAAATGTTTTTTAGTATTTATGGAAAAGGAGGAAAAATGTTTTTTGGTACTTCGGTTTTTTTTAGAAAGGAGAGGAAAAATGAGAGGAGAGTCTTAACATGATTATTATTATGTTTATTTTTTCACTTGTATTAGGTTTTCCTAAATGCAAAAGAAATGCCGAACTGGACCTGAGCCTGGGAAAATTGGGTTTAAAATATAAGTAAGACTAGTTGGAAACACGCGCGATGCGTGGGCTATACGTTAGAATAGGATATACACTCGTGGAATTGCAAACACATAAAAGATGGTAAATCAAAATAGGAACTCGGTTAAAAACTTCATAGTATTCGTGATTCAAAAACATATCAAACAAATATAACTACATAACATTTCGGGAAAACATAGTTATGCTAGTTTAACCAAAACCCAACTACTGAATCTACCGAATTCATGATTTAAAAGTGTTCAACATTTTCCTTTTACAAAACGACGTGTTATTGGCAAATCATGTTAATAATTCCCATAAACCACCATGTCACCAAACAGTTTAATACCCAATATGAAAACCAACCGAAGCACTTACACAGTAGAATGTAAACCCAAGCAGAGTCAATTGGTTGAAAAAAAATACCAATGGAAATAAAATGTAGTAAATTATCATACAGAATATCATATCGATAAGATAATTATGAAACCCATAATTCCAAACTAAATGTGGCAATTCTAGTATTGTAAGGTCGCCTCACTCAATAAGGAGTATTTAGAAGAACTATATTTCTTTAAAAAAAATACTAAATGAGATAGTATGCAAACATACAAAATACGACAAACAACATCAAAACAGAATTTGATAGCTATGAAAAAAGTCGTGCCCAAAAAGAAAGGTAAGATTATATATAAAATGGATTCTTGATCTTGAGATATAAATATCAAGCTTCCTCCTATGTCCAGCTGCACACGCGCAAATCCAATACGAAAATTAACAAATTAAAACAATCATTTATTCTCTTCACTGCACCAAAAAGCATATTCTTTTGGGAGAGGCTCTCTTACACCCCTTGTTCATATAATAAGCATATTCTAATGATATTATTTTGTGTATTTACCATATAATAAGCATTATACAAATCATATTTACTTTTATTATATTTGAATATGTAGACTGTGACATAACAGTTTGAACTACCTTGGCTAAAGGCTGACCTAACCTATTGTGCAACAAATCATATACAATATTTGATCTGGAAGTTTAGATACCTCAGTAGAGTAAATTGATATCTTGCATGCTGGTTGAGATGAGGTAGGTTGAAGTAATATTGCCCATGATAAGTTGTTTTGAAGTTCTAAGTGATAATGATGAAACACATAATAAGTCTTAAATTCTATTATCTGACAAAACATCGATTATAATGAAATTTAAAAAAAAAAAATTACTATCAGAAACAAATTTGGCAAGAGTTATGGGATTCTTAGTAATTAATGGCACATAAAGAAGATTATTTAAGGACAATTGTTTAGAATGGAAAGGTGAAAGAAAAGAAGAATGACCAAAGTTCTGGATATACAAACCTTCTCAATTGCTTACATGGATTTTGTCTTGTCTACTGTACTCAGTTTTATACCTCAAATTGTTCAGTCCTAGGGTGACATGATTTGTTGCTCCGGAATCAAGGTACCAATAGTTGTCATGATTTCTTTATTTATGGTGTTGTAACTTGTGTATCCATTTGTGCATACATGTGATTGCCTTGATTGAAATGTTGCATCCCTTGAAATGATGACAACCCAGGAAATTTAGAATCAAACCTGAAGTAGCAATTATGCACAATGTTCCCAAAGTGTCCACATAACTGATATTAATTTTTATTATTCGAATGCCAAGATTTTTTACCTCAACCACAATCAAAATCAAAACCACCATAATTAGAAAAACCACCACATTTTTTATAGAAGAACGGATTGCCTCAATGTTTAAAATTTAGAGTATACGGAGGAAAATTTTGATTTGGATGAGGAAATTTTTTTAATCGTGTTCTTTTGAGATTGTTGAATATGATACTGAGTGGACAAATTAAATACATTTGGTGTAGCCAAATCTATGTTCTTCTCATTCTTTTCAATTATATTTTCTTAAGCCAAGCGTAAGATACAATTTCCTCTATCGGTGCCTCTGAATGGACCTCCTATACCCCTTCTGCTGCCACCCCTATATGGTGATTGACTAATCGGTGGATGCTTTGGACCCCCACCATAATTCATAGGCCTTGGACCCATAAATGGGTCTTAACCTTGACCCAGACCCATCATAGTGCCATACAATTTATGCTCTTGTAACTCTATCATTGCCTTCTCTCCCCTATCCATAATCCCAACAAATTACGTCAACTATGACAATGTTGACACTGCCGTAGCAGCCTTCGTACTCAGACCCTTTGGAACTGGTGGGCACCCTGATCACCATTGGGCCCCATCCGATGAAAAAAATACGAATTTTTATGGTGCTTCACCTCAACTTGACCTAGCCCTAACCCTAACCCTACCGACGTGGGCCCCGAATTCATATGTTCCCCAACCGAATGCGGAGAATGTTCATTATTCTGAAGTTGATGTTGCACTTGATATTGACTTGGCCTTAACCCCATTGTCGCCCTTATAGTCACTGAATTCACCTGGTCCCCAACTGAATGGGGATAATGGGCCTTTTGATGTTGGTGATGCACATGATCCTGTCCTATCCTTAACCCCATCTGCGCCACTTCGGATCTCGAACACATGTAAAAAACTTCAGAACAATTGTGATTCTAAAACATGTAAAAAAAATATATCAACATAACATCCAAAAAAGTTAATGCTTTTTTGAAAATGTATATAGGATTTTTTGCTTACATTACATATTGTTTTTCAATAACTATTTCGCTGTAAGTTTTGCAATCTTATTATAAATTTTGACAAAAAAAATCATCAATTTTTAAATATAAAACACAATCAATCGAGCACATAGAGTCAATAGAACGGATTTTCCATCATAACACAAACACTGATTTACTGTTATGATGCAATTCAAGTTTTTTTCCATGACATTTTATCAAATGGTTAGCTTGCGATATTAAAAATTCTTGAAAAACTTAGTTAGCAACTCATAATTTACTGATTATATTTGGAAACTAACAATACATAAACTTATATAGGATGGGGATGAAGAAATACACATATGAAAGAAGCAATATCATAGAATAACTATACATGATACCTCCACATTTAGACCATATTAATCCGCATAAACAAGAAAAATGAAAGCACCACTTTATAAAATTTATAGCAGATGGAGGTAGCACCCCGCCCAAGAGCTAATATAACATGTTTTTTCATTCGGGTTATCTTTCTATACTGTGTGCGCTCTTTAGAAACCTAGGGGAAGAAAACAAATGTAAAAGTATTAACATATCCAATTACTTTTATTGAAAAAAGGATAAAGTACAAACAAAAATGAGAAAACTGTATGAGGATTTTTATCAAATAGGTGGCATGCTTGTAGCAAATCATACATGATAACCAGATCATAACCTTGAATAAATCAAACAAATAATTGAAAACATAAAAAGGTAAAAACACCCAAAACTTCAAATACAAATAATGTACAAAAATATACTCAATAACACAAAACACATAACAAGAGATGATTACCTGTTTAGATCCAAAATTGTAGATATGCTTGTCTTGATCGGCAAAAGATAAAATCAACAACAAAAATAAAAAAAAAATATTTAGATCCCATAACATAAACATAAATAGATCTAATTACAAATCCCTAACTTACAAAACCCTGAATTACAAATCCCCAAATCTGTATGCAAAACCTAAATTTGAACACCCCCATAAGAAATGAACAAACAAACTCTCACAAAAAACTCTCACACCATTAAAAATTAGACTATAAGAAATGTATACAAATCTAAAAAAAATAGCAAAAGAGTATATTTTGAACGATGGAGAAAATCAACCCCATGAAATCCCCTTCATGGAGGCCACCGAGAAATAATATCCGGGGCGGATAGGAGGAGTTATGGTTTGGGAAGAGGAAGATGCGAAGGGTGATTGAGGGAGAACTGTATGGCCATTTAATAATAGAGCTGGACATAAATGGATTTAATAGGTTGGGAATGTTTACTTTGTAAATGATAAAAAGTAGAGACCGAAAGACCAAAAGGGAAGCAAAAAAGATAGATAGCGGTGGAAAGAAAAATGAAATGAAAATGTGAGAGTGCCACGTGGACAACCTTTTAGTTAAGTAGAAATAAATATTTGTAGAGAATTTTATAGTGTATAATGGATGTGGTTTGATTTGTTTCCAAGCTCATAGGCAGGTGCTTATTTAAAAAAAAATGATAAAATAGAGAAAAAATTGGGCGGCTTGTCGACTCTGCATTTTCACATTATTTTGTGTAGTAACCAACAAACTAAATATGAGTACCCCGGTTCTGATGCCTACAAGAGGTTTACACAGTTGTTGTGTTAGGGGAAAGGTTCCCCCTTTGCCATGACTACCATAATGTACTTCTTTCTTTAAATGGAAATTGGTATGTGTGGACAAGCCATTTGATATACCTGAGTGTACATGAATTGCCTCACTATATACGTCATAGGGATAGTACGTGTGAGAGAAAATTATATATACTCGACGTATGTGAATGAGTTCCCTACTGTATACCTCTCATCATGAGTTTGATCAAGTAGTATGATACCGTAGGAAAAATTCGATATACGTGGAAGGTATTGATCCAATAGAAGGTCAAAGTCATATTTCTTAGGCTAACTGCGACTTGTCGTACCAGCGCATATCACAAAGTGATCCCCCACTACAGGAAATTTTTTTGGTCAATAGCCATGCTCTTGGTGATGTAGTTCGCCAAAATGCATGATTGTTGATTAGTATATTATGGAGAGACTCTTTTATTTAACATGATGAGTAAAAGGAGAATTATATTAATAGAGAATATAATGTACAAGTATCATGAAAAGTAAATATAGCATGGAGCATGAAGAATACACTAAGCATGAATACATGTGAGTGAGTGATGTGTGAATATAGATAAGTGAGTGTGTGGTAGTGAGCCTAAGAATGTACAACCTATAAGTGGCATGTGATATGTGAAAGTGATCATAGATATATACAAGTGTGATAACTAGATGTGTGTGATTGTGAAACCTAAGCATGTATATTCTAACTGGCATGTGAACCATATGGATATAAGTGATCCTACGTAGGAGTGTAAGTAGTATGAGATGGAAATGTGTAAGGACATATTTTAAATAGTCATGTTTACATTAGAGTATGTCTTATACCCCTACAATGGTCAAAGAAAAGTTCAAGTTCAATCATGCATTAAGATGGATCCGAATAACAACATTCTTCAACAGACAAGACTATGGGGGATAGATTTTTGTAACATTGTGTTTAAGTCCCTTAATGGTTCATTTAACGTGCTGGGATAATTTTTATAAAATATTTTTAAACATCCGAGCCATCATTTTTAGTCAAAAGAATTTTTTCTAAGTGTTGAGGAGGAATTTTGATAAATATGATTTTTCGTTGATGTCATTGAAACGACATCTCTATGGCGTTCAAATGACAATTTTCTTCACGTGATAAGGAATCTCGTGTGATACTTCATTTAAACCTCGCTTGAAGTGTTTCATCTAATGGCATCACACTGTTTTAGTTTTAACACTATCGTTAGAAGGTCGCGTGATCCTCTGGATCAAATGACAAATCATGTCATTCGAGAGACATCCACTTGTTGTTTAAGTGACCCTACGACTCAAGTTTGTTATAAATACCTCATTAAATGAGTCATTTTTATGAAAATGACATGAGTTTTTCAGATACACGAAACTGCAAACTGCAGAATTGTTTCGTCTTCTTCTTTTAAGGTTTAAAACTTTTTTTTTCAATTAACAAAAATCCAAATAGTTTAGTGAACTATTTTGGAACCCAATATACGATATTGTTGAAGTTTCTCTTGTAGAGAGGGTAAATCTATGGCTGATAACGACTGTGGTAATTGGGAGTGCTAGAGGGCATTTTTGGATGATTCGATGTTGCGTGTTCTTGTGGGTTTTTTACGATTGATATATTCCTGACTCTAGGTTATGTGTCTATGAATCTGTGTGGATATTCATTAGAAATTTCATTGTGTCTGTAGGTTGAGATTTACCTCTTTATAGTGAAAAAAAACTTTTACCCGAAAGTTGTTTTTTTAAATTTGTGTGTTAGCAATATTTATTGTTTGATGATTTGATTTACCCTCCTAGATGTTGTAGAACGTGTGCTACAGTAGAATAATGCGACTTCTCAAATAAATCAAATTTTAATTATCCCAAATTTTATAATTAAACCCTAACACATGCATCTAGGTGATTTGATAACATAAAATCAATAAGAATGCAAAGGAAACCAATTTCAGGAAAAATCCCCGTAGGGCAAAACCTTTTATTTCACGATAATTTGTAACTCGCAACTTACACATATTACAATGAAATATGGTGACACATGAATACCCGCAGGCATCGGTCGGCATCCTTTGGAATATAACAACCCCAGTAGCCCCACAAGAAAATGTAGTTGTATCTTCAGCAAATATCCACATGCAGCGAACCTTAATGATAGCAGTAAACTTTCGCAACGATTCAAAGAGGTTCTCTATCTTAGCCATATCAACAAACTTTCACTTTTATGTATATTTCCCCAGCAAACATATCCCAATTTCCGCGGAAGGTAATTTTAAACATCTCTTTATTAATATATACATGTCTTCTGCAGCCCTATTGAATTCCTTTTATTTCTAAAGTGAAGAGATTAATCGGGAACTCTTAGCTGACCAACTAGCTGAGATGGATGAGGACGCAGCTGCCCTCAACAACATGTCCAGGAAGGGGAAAAAGGAAGAGAACGAAAGGGAAATAGGTTGCGACCAAAAAGACTCCTACACCCACTAGGGGTCCTGTCGTCGCCAATAAGGGGACATAACCAGTTGCTGCAGCACATATTATTTAGGCTGACGATGCCGCAACCAATTAGAGGGCATATGGACACTTTGATGATGATATTGGTGACCACCTAGATGCGGTAGGTTTGTTCACAACTGAGTCTGAGTTCCAAGCTGGACGCGATATCTCTCAAGCTACCACCTCCAACTCTCCCCCTCTTCAGACTATTATGGTTGTAAAGGCCAATTTTCCACCACCCCAAAGTCGCTCCAATATTGGCCCTGATGGATGTGTGCAGCCCCAACTGAGGACTCCAAACCCCCAGTCTTCCTGGGATACAATTGCCAGGGCGGTCTATAAGATGCGAAGGTTGTCGGATAATATAGACTTGGATCGCCTAGTGGATGAGGACCATTAACACCGGGAGGAGTATGCCCTCTATAACCTACTGTGGGTAAGGGCTATTTCTTTTCCTTTAACTTTTCTATAGTATATTTTTCTAACATTTATAATCTTTTCTATAGGCCACGTATGTTATCATGTCCCATAGGCTGAAATATGAAGGCCTTTATAAGCTAAAGGAAGACGCGAATAGAGTTCATGTAGCTGACCTGGAGAATGACAGGACTTCATCCTTTGAAGCAAGTAAATAATCTTCTGCCACAGCACTTCAATCTGCATAGATGGACGTAGATGCTACAATTAAGGCCAGGGATGAGGCTGAGG
This sequence comes from Sambucus nigra, assembly GCA_949130495.1. Lineage (NCBI taxonomy): Eukaryota > Viridiplantae > Streptophyta > Magnoliopsida > Dipsacales > Adoxaceae > Sambucus > Sambucus nigra. The sequence goes on along the minus strand of OX422208.1, from coordinate 468,247,516 downwards.
GGAAGATTACAATGGTTGCAATATCTCTTCAATCTTTTGAAGCCAAAGCTATGGAGGCTGCCAAATAGGCCTCCAACTTCGAGAGCCAATTGAAAAGGCTTCAATAAAAGTATAACCATAGAGAAAGTGAACTTGCCGCAACTGTGAAGCAGATGGAAGAACCTCATGATGCATCCCTCACTCAAACTGCAGATACTACCGTGGCTTCTTACAAAAAGTCCAAGGATTGCTATCTTATAAACAATAAATCTTATCTCCGTGACTTTCAAGATATTAGACAAAGATTGGTCAAAAATTTCCCTAACTCTAAGGAATTTATCATGTCTTTGAAGTTGGGAGATGATGAGCATAATGCTTGTATGGCTGAAATTAGGGCTGTAGCTAATGAGAGGGAAAGAAAGTAATTGGAGGCCACCGCGATAGGGGATGATCAAACAGAGATAGCCACATAGAGTGAAGGGGGATATGAAGATGATGATGCAGTCTATTAGGCTTGGAATTTTTGATGCTTGTAATTTCTAATATGCATAGAGGCCTACGGCCTTTTTTTTAATCTTTGAACATCATACTAAAGGTTGTGGCCTCTTTTGTAACATGTTATAATAAATATTCATTTTTGTCTGCATGCTTCTTTTGCCTTTCGATCTTGAATAACAATTTAAAAAAAAAATGAGAACTATTCATCTTCAATAATGAATGCATGGAACATAGGGAAGCGACAACATCTTATAAAGAATTTCTTTAACAAGGCCGCGGCTACTTACTTTTGCCTTTTAATTTTTTATTTCATATTTTTTCACTTATCATCCCCCAAATAATGCTGCCAAAGGAAAATAAATTTGGCATTGCGGTTGTATTCTTTTCCCCTACTTCTTTATTTTTCATCCCTCAAGCGTCAATAAGTTTAGGGATGCGACATCTTAGGTGGCTTGGACTCTATGCTGGGATGCGAACAACTATTCTTTATAGGTTTAAAATGCTTCATGATATGCCACATCATCTTTTAGTCACTTAATTGCATGGAACATCTTTCTTGGCTTCCTTTAGTCACTTTATCACGAAGCCATTTTGTAGATTATCTCAGTCTCTTTAATTAGCATGAAGCCACTTTCGTAGCTTCTTTCAGTCGAAGTTGGGTTATTATCGGGCCTCCCCAGGCTAGATATTATAAATCTTCCCCAATATATATATATATATATATATATATATATATATATATATATATATATATATATATATATATATATATATATATAAAGTCTTCCCAGGCTTGTATTATGGGGCTTCCCCAAGCCAAAGTTAGATATATATGAAGCTTTCCCAGGCTGGGTATTATGAGGCTTCCCCAAGACAATTCATGCATCCCGAAAGCGATGAACGGGTATTAGTAGCCCCCGTGGCTAATTGGATCATCTGAAAGAATATAGCATGCATTAATAGCCGTCGTGGCTAGTCGAATCACCCTGAGAGTTGCTTTCGTGATTTTCAAATATCATATGCCTTTAGATGCTTAAGCGTCATGATGGGCACTAGTGACCCTATTGCTAATTGAATCATTCGAAAGTTGATAATGGCATTTTCAGCCCCAGTGGCTAATTGAAGATCCTTGAATCCTCGAATGCTTTCGATATTACCTTTAATATTATAAATATCATGTGCTTCGATATGCATAGGCATTATGAGGGGTGTTGTGAGCTAATCAAGACAATTATCTCTGAGATCATATGCTGTCTTCATTCGAAATTTGTATAAGGCAAAAGGTCTTTTATGAGATAAGAGATAATGAAAACAAAAGGAATGAGATATAGCAAAATTAGCACAATTTTATATATTCATGTATTCATTATATCATGACTTTGTTAGAAAAATACAAAGTCGAAAGGAAACATTTCAAAAGAGTTTCTCAAAGATAAAACAGAAACATAGTGGAAACTAAGGCAGATATGAGGCATGCGACATGTTAGATTAGGTGGCATCCCTTATGCATCCTTCAGGATTCGCTACAGCATTCCCTGCCTCATAAGCCTTTCAATTTCATCTTTCATCGCGAAATATTTGTTAGTGTTATGGCCTTGGTCTTGGTGAAATTTGCACCATTAGTCCCGGTTCCTTTTGTGGGAAGGAGCCTTCATCTTCTCAAGCCACTTGATCAACTTGCCTTCTTTGATGCACTCAAAAATATATTCAATTTCATAAGTCCATGGGGTGTAGGCCTCAAAGATTTTCTTTACCTTCTTCATCATCTTCCTCTTTTGGTTCTCGTCAGCGGCCTCTGAGGCTGTGGCTTCTGCGACTGAAACTATGATGGTTGGGATAGAAACCTTTGATGTTGCAGCCTTCCACATAAGAACCCTCTGGGTCAGAAAGTTCACATGAGTCTGGAGTGAGGCATGGCTGTCATATATATGGTTGAGATGGTTGTACAGCTGAGAAACTCATCTTTCACCTCTGAACATTGGATGGATTCTCCTTCTAATTTTTCTTTTTTAGTTTTTAAAATATATATATTCTGAGATAAAACCAGCAAGAGTGAGTGATGAAGAAATGTATAGAAAATAACACAGTATAGTAACAAGGATGTAGTCTTTGGCAATTTGACAATCTATACTGCCATGGCCATGACATGCTGCGACATGATGAACATATGGAGTCACTGCTAAGGCCTCTCTAAAGGAGCTCACCAGAGTTAAGTCCGAGGATAGTTTTACCATGTCTTATCCCAAGGGGTGATATGAAGATATGCAACATAATGTACAAGTTGCATCCTTCTTGTTGCAGCGTTGTCCGATTCGATGAACCCACATGACGGTTTTAATCCATTGAGTAATACAAAAAATAAGCCTACTAGGGGTCTATCAAGGACAAAACAGTCTATAAGTGCCCCAAAAATGGGACAATTTTGGTAGAAAATCCTAGATCATTGGCTAAGAAAGTAGAAAATGAGCAAATAAAACCCATCCCTAGTTAGCCATCTTTGAGAGGCTAGAGCCTTTTTTTCATTTTTCAGCACTATTTAGGTGAGGTAACATCATCGGGGTATACACAATAGATCTAAGGACATAAAAAGGAGACCAACGAACATATCTAAAAATGTGTGATACCCATTTAAGGGTGTATATACAAAATACGAGCTCAATAACCAAAACTCACCCATGAGATGATTATCCAAGGGGTCCCCTTGAATGAAATAAGCTGATAAGAACCTGAAATATAGAGAAGCAAGATATAAATACCCCGATTCCCATAGATGACAACAAATTATTGATACGAGAAATCGGACATATGTCGTTCTTATACTAGCAAGTCAAGTATAGAATAGATATAAAGCATGTAAAGAGATAAAACATGAGATATAGAGTGGTTCAGCAATTAAAATGAGTCTACGTCCACTTGGCTTCCCTACTCTCATTATACACAAATTGTAGTACAAGTTTACGATGTCGTGATAGGCGTACATGATAGATAAGAAAGAAGAATACATGTATGTAGTGGTTTCGAGTGAGTCGAAAAGATGACTATGAGATAGATGAGTACCCCTAAGCTGTGTTATGGCTATATAGAGAGTTCGACACGGCTTCGCCTAATGTTTTTGTCTCGGATCTCGGGATCATAACCCCCTATCTTGAGGTGTGGACCTCTATTTATAGGTGGTATGTAAGTTGTGTCACATGGCCTCGACACGTGACATGTAATAAGTCTGGAGGGTAATAACTGATGGGTAGCAACTATGAATGAGGGGGATGCGACCTGTTAGGTAAGAAAATGTTATGGTTACCACATCCTGTATAGTATGAGGCTGCGGACTATCCATGAGGTGAAGGATAAAAATATGTCGCGGCCTATAAACTTCGGGGCATTGCTTGTCAGTAGGGTTCACGGAGAGGGACCATAATTGTCATATCAGATATTACAACAAAATTAATTAAACTCTCTAAAAGAAATATTAATAGATAATTCATTCAAAGAAATTCTATTCAAACATATAATAAGCACCCAAAAGTGTTCAAACTATTACCTAAATAGATGATTTTTAATTGCTAATTCTCGATAAAATTGTTGTTATTCCTATTTATGTCTCTCTTGTATGTCAAATGTCATTTACGATTTCACATGCTTCAAATCAAGGCAAATGTGTAGTTCAAAGATCCTAAACAAGTCCCATACAAAATACATGTCCCATAACCAAACTCAGACTATCCCTAGCCTATCATATAATTGGTCATTGTGTTTCTGTTGTATTATTATTTTTATTATTAATATATATAATAAGAAGCAGAATAATTTTACTACTGCATAAGTTGTTAACACAATCAGAGGTGATGATTGAGCCATCGTAAAAAATGGAGGGTTAGATCACACTACACACCCTAAGCACTACATCTCATTATATACTCTATATTGTATTTACAGTTTTAACCCAATAAAATATATTTTTCTCTCCTTTTTTTTCCTAAATTTGTAGTTCTAATTCAAATAAGTGGGTATTTTGGTAATATAAGAAAAATTACCTTGCTACTCACACACACCCCTGACAAACTTAAAAAGCAAAATTTAGAGGACAGTGGCGTGTCTTCTCAAATACCGCCTAAATCCACCCCTCACAATCCTTCTTACTTTTATTCAAACTTTCATTGGGAACCCAAATACCTACTATCTCACAATCTTGTATCACTCAATCGTCATTAATCACTACACAAACCTCTCTCCACACTCTTCTCTTTCCTCTCTCAGGTATGTATCTCTCTCTTATTCACCATTCGTCATCTCTCACCAACATTGAGCATTATTCCATTAGATATCTCTCAATCTCAACGTTTTGACATTTCTCCTCTCTCAATATTTGATTTGGGATTTTTTTTGTAGGTACACTTTTTGAAGAACTCTTTGAAGCCTTATTTAGGTATGATTTTCTTCCTCTGATTCAAATCAGGTTCTCGAAACCCTCTTACTGTGTTCATACTTCATATCTTTCAACTTTTTGGGGTGCTTTGTTCTTTTAAAATGATCTTCAAGTATGGGTTTTAAAACTCCTTTGAGGGTTTTGGATTTTAGTGTTGGGTTTCGGTCTTACGAGGCTTGGGTTTTGTATTCATATGTGCATCTCTTTTATTTGTTCCTGCAATGCAGGTCCTTTTGTTTTTATTAATGTTTCTTATTTTTAAATGTTTATTCCATTTTTTAAATTTTAGATGGAAGATATTGTACTGTCTTCTGTAGATCTAGATGAATGGTAATATTTTTATTTTTTTTATTGTCTTTTCTTTAGTCGTTCGATGTCTTCTCTTTTAAGTTTTAAATTTTTTAAAACATTCGTATTCATTACACAGTGTGATTCCGTGATTTATGTGCCAGGGAGGTTATTTTACTCCAAGAAACGGAACCGGAGGGGAGTCAATTTATAAAGAAACATATCGATTTTTGTGTTCTTTCGGTAGCTTCCCTGGAACTAATGGTTCTGAGTTATTTATTTGTACCTATACGATGGAGTGGTTGGATGGGAGGCATGTTGTTCTTGGTCAAATTGTTGATGGGATGGATGTGGTGAACGCTATCGAGATGATTGGGTCCAGGTCTGAACAGACATCCAAGCCCGTCACTATTTTTTATTGTTGTCAACTATCTTAAATTGAGTTTATCCTCTCTGTTTATCACTTGCTTAAAATCCATGTTAGCCTTGGTTCTTATGATATGGTTTACGGGGTTTGTACTCGGTGTGTTTTTGTTTGCTCTTTTGTGTTCGCCTTCATGTATTGAAATGAACTACCATTAACATTTAAAAAAAAAATTATGTTTTTTTGCATTGGTATAAAAAGTTTTTTTTTTCTAAACAAAAACACCCTTGGAAGATTTTTTGTTTTTTCTAAACAAAAAACATACATATTTAGTTTCAAATTTTTTCAAAACAAAAACATGGTTTTTCAAAAAAAAAAAGAAAACAACGATGCGTAGATCTATAAGATAAAAAAAACTAATAAAAAGAGACGTAGAAATTGAAACTAATGGAGATATGTTTGTTTTTTCAAATTTTAAAACATGAAACTAAATCTGATCTCGATTTGGTGGTCTGGAGATTGGAGTCTTCTAACACTAACTACATATATACTAAGCTCTCTCATTTAGAAGATCATGAATCTTCTAAAACCAAACTTAGTGCCAAAGTGGTCTTGATTTTCATGTAAGTTTTATCTAAATCGATTGAATAATAAATAAATATATTATTCTATTGGTTACACTCATACATTCCCTTCAATGTATTTCATGACAAAGTGGGTGAGAAATAAAGAAGTTGATGACAATTCGAGGCTATAATTTCACATCAACTTGCTAAAGATGAGGATACACTGCATGGTATATTTTTTTAATTTTATATGCTAATTAAATGGATGGGTATGTAATAATTAATTTGTATATTTATGAATATCAGTGGTTCTATGTAATTAGGAGTTGGATTTTTTGGTAAGGACTTGGAGATGCCATGTCTTTTTTCTGATATAAGGGCATTTTGATTGAATTAATAATGGTTAGATACATTAAAATTATGTAGATACAAGAGGGGGAATTTGGATTGAAGTGCTAAATGTTATTCGAACAACCACACATGCAGATCTGGGCTTTAGAAGATGTACCAACAATTATCCTTGTTATCATAACCTTCCCTCATTTTATATTGCATTTTTAACTATAAAGGATTTTTCTTGTTTTACATATTAGTCATATATCTGATTTTATCTCATCTGAGTAAAGTGAAATAGAATTAACGTACGAAAAAAGAACAAGAAATATTTTTAAAAATAATTTTAAATAAAATCTGCATATAAAAAATTCAAAATTTATAACTGTTTCACAATTTGATTAGATATTTTCTCATTTATTTTTTGTACTTTATTCAATTATCCTAATGTTTTTAAGAAAATGAACTTCTGAAAAATTTGAATATAAAAAATTCAAAATTTACAAATATTTCACAATTTGATTAGATATTTTCTTTTTCATTTTTTTATTTATAATAATTATAATAAGATAATAAATAATTATGAGAGAATAACAGTTTCTTTAACATTCTTCCCCTTTTTGATGATAACGAACAATAATTCATAATGATCCATAAAATTATGAAGATCGAGTCCAATTAGTGAATCATAAATATTTCTCCCCCTTTGTCATTATCAAAAAGATTTTTCACAAAGTCCAAATGTCAAGAGTAATAAGACAGAGCTCCCCTGTCAAAAATAATTTATGCATGGGATGCAATCATAACTAAAAATAAGCATATATCATTTGCATAAATATCTCAATTCGCAAATAATTCATTCGAATAAGCACATAATAATTATTTGTTATTTGTTAAGCACGGTGGATGATCCTATAAACAAAGGAGGGGAATGATATATTTGTCGTTTTGCAATTACGTACCTTGAAAATTTTCACCGTTTTACAATTACGTGCTTTTAAAATTTTTGTCGTGCCTTTAGGCACAGGCATTCCGCTAGTATATATATATATATATATATAGAGAGAGAGAGAGAGAGAGAGAGACTCGCGTACATCATGATGTATACATCACACTATACATCACACCTAGTTCTAGGTCTTAAGAAAAAAAAATTCCAAATTTTTTATTTGTCTCTTGAAACTAACCTTCCAATAAATGCATGTTCAAAAAATTAGGTCAAAATACATTTTGTAGCTATTTTTAAAAAATTCACAAAAAATTGTTGGTGCATACCCTTATAAATAAGGTATTTTGAGAAGATTTTGGAGGAATTTTTTACAAAATAGCTACAAAATGTGTTTTGACCTAATTTTTTAAACATGAGTTGATTGGAAGGCTAATTTCAAGAGAAAAATAAAAAAATTGAAAAATATTTTTTTTTAGAGCTTAGAACTAGGTGTGATGTATAGATGATGTATGTAGCATGATGTAGGCGAGCCTTCTCCTATATATATCTATATATATATATATATATATATATATATATATATATATTATACGAGTTGTGTCATTTTTATTTCTTTTTACTTCTTTATTTTATTTTATTTTAGGGTCTTTATTTTGAGTATTTTATTATTTTATGTAAATATTATGTAATACGTGCGTGTTGTTATGTCAGTGTCTTTATATATTTAGGTGTATTTGTTTTATCATATTTTTAGTGTTCTTTGTTTTATATTATTATTTTTATTTTGTTTTTATAATAAGTCTTTTTATGTCTTATATGCGTGTTTTAGTTTATATATATATCAATATAATAAGGAGCAGAATAGTTGGCACTATTCCATAAGTTGACAACTTAATTAGGGGCGAGGATTGAGCCACCAATGCAAGAATCCAAGGGTTGAGATTATTTTGCTACATTTTCCTCTTTTACCCCGTAAATTTTTGGTTTTCCTCTCTTTTACCACACTCCTAATTAGTTTCTCTTTCTTACTTTAATTCAAAACAAGGGATAAGTTAGTAATTTGACAAAAACAAGCACAAAAATTCCTCCAAATCCTTAAACAATCCCGTCTCCTTTGGGTACGATTTTGGGATCTCATCTTCTCTTTCCTCTCTCTTTTCACTATGAAGAACTTTTGTGATCTCATAAGCTTCACAGTGAGGTTTGATTTTTTTCCGTCTTTGGACCACATTTATGGTGTTGTTTAATGTTGTATTTTAATCTTTGGTTATCATATTAGTTGTTTGCATTTTGAGTTGGAAACTCAGGTATTAGCTTTGGAGTGACCTCATGTATTAGCTTAGGGATTTTCCATTTTTTGCTCTATGTGTTTATTTGAAAACATTCAACACGATCTACACCATTTGGGTTATTTTTACTATACATTATAACTTTGTTTTTATTTGTTTCATTGGTACACACCATCTTAAGGTATGTTTGAAACACTCAGATTTTATTGGTACACGCTAAATGTTTGTTAAAATGCCTGATAGAATAAAACTTCTTCAATTATTTAATCTTTATAAATTTAATCAAACTTTGTCGATTTTTCTTTTGGAATCTTACACATAACTTTCTTATTTGTTACTATTTATACTCCAGTTGAAATGTATTAAAGTACCTAAGAAATTGTTAAATAATACCTAAACTACTTAGTTTTCTTTTTTCGCTATTCTATTATTTTTAGTTGAAGGTTAATTTTATTGTATTTGGCTTGGACCTATCTTGAAATCTGTTAGAGTACCAAAACTTCAATTTGTGTACAAAATTCATGATGTTAGGACTTAAGTGAAGTTTTTCTTCTTTCCGGAGAATATTAGGATAGTGCCATCGATATTTTATTTATGAAGCTTATTTTTGTCAAATGTTTTTTTTCTTACAGGCATGTATTGCTTAATTTAAGGGTAGTATCCTTCTGTTGTGCCACATGTTTTTGTGCATATTAGGACTGGAAAATTATAGTTTCATTTAATTGAATTCCGCTAGCTACTTTTGATCCTCAATACTTCACTCTTGTTGTTGAGTTGTGTTCATTGGATGAAGTTGGATACACATTGGAATTCAGGTAGAGAAATGAGTAATAATAATATATTGAGAACGTCCCTAAACATACTAATGGTAGTATTTTTATGTCGTATTTACACATTTTCCTTTTCAAAAGAATTTTTTATTTGCGTTATCTATTAAGTTATCTAATACCAACAAGATGGTATACATTTGCACATGTTAAGGAACACGAACCTAAAGGCACTGTTTAAATACATTTAATTTTTGGGGAGTTTGATTGACACATTTTATTGTAATTGTTGTTTTTCAGGTCCACATCGAATTCGACATATATTATGTTCATTCTCCCCCTTGAATCACAGGTAATACATTTTTTTCTCGAGTTTGGTGATTGTTGTATCCTTCCATTATATCTTTATTTTGTGTGCGTGCATGCATGTGGTATCCTTCAATTGTGTCTCCATTTCCAGGGGCAGAACTTTCTGACCACGAAGCATTCAAAGTAATTAGATCATTATATATTTTTACAGATGCAACTGATCAAGAACAAGTGTCACAATGATCATCTCTTGATAAGGGGCAACAAATCTATACCTTCCATAACAAATGCAAAGCTTCAACTAAAATTTTGTTCTAAACATTTTTGTTAGTATTAAAATGTGGATATACTTATTTATAATGTTGAAACTGTGTTGTTCATCTCCTTCGTGGGTAAATGCTAAAACAAGTGTTACAGTTATCATCTCATGTTGTGATTGGGCCTACACAACTAGCACAATTTACCCTCGAAGACGACACGACACGAAATCGTATTTTTCTAGCTACCATGAATATGTCCTCTTTAGAACACGAATTGTCACCAGATATATGACCTATTTAAAACACGAGTGAAAACACGACTTTCGTCCAATCCAATTTAGTATGCACTTCAGTAGCTGACCAACACATGACTTCAGTAACAATCCAATGCATGACACCCTTTAAAACGGAAAGAAGTCTCTTATGGTGAGTTTAGTTTCTTCCAATTTGTATGCAAAGTTTTTTATTAAGAGTAAGTTTGTTTGCAATTTGGTCACACTAATCCATATCAGTTTTCCACATTGTCACAATTTGGATGAAAATCTTTAAATTGTTTAGATCATATGTGTAATGTTTAATGTCACGTGTGCGTTAGATATAAATGTCAGTTTACTATAAAGCCTCTTAACACTATGATTCCATTAATTGTCTTATGAAGCCTCCCGCTTAACACTTCCACGAATCCTCTTAGCACTCCCAAGCCTTCCTCTTAACACTGCCTTAGCTATGCCTCTTTGGTCGATTCCATTCATGAATCACACATAATGTTTAGAGTTTTGTAATATATTTAGGTTTGTTGTATCTGAATCATTGTTGCTTTTCATTTGAGTTTGGCAATATAGTTTCGTGTAAGTATTATGCTAAAAGTTTTAGTCAAATTCTTCATGTTTTAATGAGTACAAATCTAACTCTTTTTTAAACTCAATTAATTCTTTTAATCAAGTGTTACTCGGTTTTTTTTTGTTGTTTAATTTTTAAATAGGGAATTTTATTTGAAATATGAGATTATCAATGATTGAGGGATAATGGTTATCTAATTAGCACAACTTTGTGGTTTAGCCTATGAAACACTGTCATGACTCATATGGGTTCGAATCACTCTTAAATTTATCTCATCAAATAACCGTTAATGGGTTATTTTCCTATTTTGTTTTTAGTATACACACCTTACCTTTAGTATGTCCTTTTGCTCCATTTTTAATTTTTCTATTCAGTTTTTTTTGCTATGTTTTGGTAGTCTGGTAGATATCGTTATACCACTTTCTTCTTCATATTTGTTTACTGACTTTTTGAAGTTTTATAGCAAAGTGCTCCTAGATAGATTTTGAAGACGGTCAATAGCGTCGAAGATTCTGTATAAGGGGTGGAGTGCCAAGCCTGTTGAAAAAAGTTATAAGTTCATTTCTGAGTTTTCTATTGGATGCATGGGAAAACAAATTATAGGTGTGGAGTTGGGCTAAGATAAGTTGGATAGTTGTCTCAAAATATATTATGTTAAAAGATTTTTAAATTTTAAATTTTTTTAGTTGCATGATATGTTTTTGATAAACTGTCTTCGTAGGTATCTCACATTATTGGGGACTTTTCTTCCTTTGACTTTTGTGTGCTATAAGCATTTTATTTTGTGCATCATGTGCATCTGTTTTTTTTTTGTTTAGAAATTTTGATGATTTTCAGATGAGGAAACTTGACATCAAGGTTTGTGTAGCATAAAGACAATACTCTAGCAACATAGCTCTGTGCTGCCTTTTGTGCCTTGAGGTGCCCATAAGTCATCAAAAATAGGTGAGGAAATGTGGTTCCAAAGTAAGCCCCATCAATATTGCCTTGGTACATGGATCGAGGATAGTAAATATCCTCGCATTTAGGATAGTATATTTTTACTATACTTTGAAGACGGAATGTCTGACTGATCAACAGTTGAGTAGCAATGTTGATAATGCCTACCTAAATACTATCGCGGTTGTTTATTCTATTAATAATCCCTACTATCACGTTGATAATTTGCTAAGTACCTATGGTATATGCATAAGTTATTTTTCAATATAGCCTTAAAAAATATGTTATTACTTGATGCAAGTAAAAGTGAACTGAATAGAGAGATGGTTATAAACCATTGTAAAGTTGTATCATTTATATTGAATGTTCTCTCTTTTTTTCATGTTCCTTAGTACTCATGCCATAATGTTTGAGTCCATATTAATGATTGTTTTCTTTTCTCCATTGCTGCTATTTCAGTTATGCTCATTTATGCTCATCATTTATGCTATTTCAGTAAGATAATCTTTGTCTATTCTCTGTAGCTCTATCAAATCTCAGTGTCTCTAGATCCTCAGCTGCAGCTGAAGCTGAATATCGTGTTATGGCTCAAGGTATACATGTAACTTTCTCTGGTTGGATCGATACTGATTGAATTGGGCTTTATCAAGAAAAGCTCTTTATAGTTTTTTTTATGATAATAAAATCAGCTATTATGCTTGCGTCTAACTCAGTAACTCAGTAATTCATCAGTAATTCATGATAATAAAATCAACTATTATTCTCATTTTTATTATATTGATTGTTACCATACTGGACTATATGATGACATCTCTGATATAATATCCATGTTTTTATGGGATCCTCCCGATAGTGTAATGCATCCCGAATCCCATGTTCCTCCATTCTATGCAACCAACATCCATTTTCTTCATCGCAAATCCCGGTAGTTCAAGATGCATTTTCTTCATTTTACTCCAGCAATTACACACGATCAAATCAAGAAAAATTTTCATTCTCATGTCTTAGCTTTCCAATTTTCAGAACTGGCTATGCACATTTAAGTGCATATAAAGGATGCATAAGATCTTGGTTTGTATCAGAGGCCTTGACACTATATGATGATTTGGCAGACTCTATAGTACTTGCTTTTGCCTCATTTCTTGGTTTGAAGAACATTTTTCTATCTTGATGCCAATACTTTTTCCTTTTACAACTTTTAAAATTTTAACGTGGTTTGTTTCTTTTTGGGGAAAGAGTATATATGACCTTCAGCTGTTTGTCACATGTGTATTAAGGATTATGGCATAGTTTTTTAATTTAATTTCGGCCATTTATGTCACACAAATATGTTCTTTTGGATATTGATATACTAAAATTTATTTTTCTTTATAGTTTTTATTTTTCTGGAACTTTTATTTTTATTCTTAGCTTCTTTCTTTTAGCAGTATAATGTACCATTTAATAGTAGCTTTTGTGTTAACGTTCAGTGTCTTCATTTGTGTGTACACTTTTTATAGGGCTATGGTTGCTTGGCCACTGGGAGTCTGAATCGGAAAGATTGTATTCAATCAGATTCCAAACAGCAGTGTGAGACACATTCATCACAAAAAGCTAAAGAACGAGGAAGAGATGTTGATGAGACGAAAAGATGAGGAAGAGATGATGATGAGACTCTGTTAATGCATACCTAATATTTTTTCCTTCTTTATTGTTAATTGGTTGTGCCTTCATGGCGATATGGCGATGCTCTGAGCACGATATGGCGATGCCCCAATAAGATGCAGCGCTACTCCGAGAGGGATGTTGCTGAGTGTAATATTTTCACCCTTCATTTCATAGGGGCTTCGATGAATAACAATCACATCACAAAAAATCCAAATTTACCCCTAAAACAGAGCGATACATCACACCAAATGAATCACAATCACATCACAATGAATAACAGTAACATGTTTTAGTAACCCAAATGAATCACATGTTTTGATTTTTGATCATTCTTATGACGGTCTGCTCACAACACTGAGTCACTTTATAAGGAATCATTCTTGATCCTTTTCTCAACTGGGCTACTACTATTTTTGGTCATCTTTGTTATTTATTATATGTTCTTTTCGGGTTTTCGTTTGGAATTTAGAGTTTTATTTTGGATTTTTGGAGATATGGTTAAGATTTTATGTGTTTTTGTTGAGATTCTATGGTTTTTACTAATGTTGATGGTCGTTCTTTGGCAGAAGACACTGTTGGTTTTCCGTGTTTTGTTTTTATTTATGTAACTTCTTTAACGTTCTTTGAAATTTGCATTTTGTTCAAGGGGGTAGTCTACGAATAGCGAAAACCTTATATATATTTGATGCTCACTAATTTGAAATGTTCGATATATCAAGTATACTCCCTCTCTCTGTTTTGTTCTCCATTACAGAGTTGTTGCCAATGTTCAATTTATCAGGTATATTCCTTATGAATTTTTCGTTTACTATATGATTAGATGTATGATTAAATGCAGTTTTTGATCTAGAGTTCCATGTATTGATGGTATCTTTGGAGTTCGATCTGGCACAAGTCCTTCTTGCAGCATGTTGGGGAGAGTTGAGTCATGTCTCTCAATTGGCTCCCCAGTTCAGCCATGGTGGTGGTTATGGCTAGCAATGTCTACCCAAAAACCCTACCCGTACAACTCCTACCCGCTCCTTCCCCCCCCCCCCCTCAACCCGATGCCTCCTCCGTCCCCCGCTGCCCCCTTACTCCCCCCTCCGCCGCTCCACCAAAGCTCTCACTAACACGCCCACTGCCTGAGCTCTCGTACGTAGGAGCTCTCACCACGTCTCCCTTCTAGCTGCGCCTCCTCCCCTCTTTCCACTCTTCCTCCCCTCCCGCCCCTCTCAGGTTACTTTCAAAATGGGTTGGCTCCATTTTTAACTAGATCTGATGACCTTGGATATTAGTTTCAGATCCCTCCATTTTTAACCAGACCCGTTGACAATTTTTTTGGCTCAATGTTTAGTTCCTTTACATTAATTTTTTTATGGATTATAATTTATTCAGCTTATCATTTAACCTTTTTTTGGTTTGTGTTTTTATTTTCATTCTAACATGTTAGTTATCATTATTTTTTTGCAGGATTCACCTTGCTGGATTTCTCTATGGTCTGATGTACTTTAGAATTGGTAAGAAATTTATGTTTTTTTCATTACATTGTTGAGAATATTTCATCCTAAAGTCCAAGTTCTCACCTTTGAGCATAATATTGATTTTTTTGTTGATGCCTTAAATAATTTTGGATTTTTTTGGAACTAATTTGTTGATTCCCAGACAGAACCTTGAAGTTGAGTTTTTATAGTTTCGATATTTTCCATTTGAGTGTTAATGTGTTAATTTGTTGATTCCAAGACAGAACATTTGATGAATTGCCTGACTTTATTCAGGTATCTCTTATCTATCTCTAGATTTTCTGAGGTCCAAGTCGCTGCTATAGTTTGGTTTGTATATCAAGATAGATTATAGTAGTCGCTGCTATAGTTTGGTTTTTATATCAAGAGAGATTATAGTAGTGATGTTACTAGAGATATAGTAGTTGTTTTGTACAAAGCCGACTACTCTTTTTGGGGCTTTTTGTTAGTTTTACAACTTAGTATTGTACTTTTGCATCATACAAATATTCGCCCTATTGTCTTATTGTTGTATATTAGTTTTTTGTTTTGACATTTTTGCGAGCTACGTTTTATAGGTACGAGTTTTAACAATTTAATATTGGATTGTTTGATGCTATTTTTTCCTGTTTGTGCTTTGATATTAATAATTAATTATGAATTTCACTAAGTTTTCATCTATTTTTCAATGCTTTATTATGGATTTTTATGAAGATAAGCTTTGTTAACATGTTCAACTTTTTTATGCAAATTTGGCTAACAATATTTTTACAAATGTAAGGTTTGTCATAATTTATATGTCAAGAGGTCAGTAAGGATCAAATACTTATGAAGATGAAAAGAATGATGGCTTGGTTGTTTCCACTAGATGTAAGATTCAGACTCGATCAACGATTTACATTGGTATTTTTTTTTCCTATTATCTCCTTGGTAACATAATGATGAGTTTGGACAAATTTACTACATTGGGAATAGTTGTGTTTTAGATATAAAAAATGCTTCATAATATTTTAGTTGAGTATCTAGGGAATGTATTTATGTATATTTGATTCTGCCCTTGAGATGCCACTCATTTCGTCTTCTAATTCTTTTTTTGGAGGTTACGAAATGACCCTAAATTGGATAGATATTAGGTCAAGACGATAATGTACATTCATGCTTTTCTCTGTTACAAAGAGAATAAAAAATCTTGCTGTTTCACTAAGATTAAACGAGTGGGAAGAATCAAGAAGTTGTGTCTTATTCACAATTTAGTGTTTATGTTTTACCTAGAGACAAAAGTAGATATAGTAAGATCTGCTGATTTCAAAATAAAGTTTGTCTTTAGTATGCTAATTGCTAATGTTGCTAACTATATTTGTTGTTTCTTCAGCCACACAGTGGCTGCTAATGTTAAATCCCAGATTGATTAATGCATTACCTTGAGAATATCTTACCCTAAGCTTGTAGACTAAGTTCATCTATCTATTATTAATGCCAGATGATCTAAAATGAGAAATAGTTGCTTTATGGGGCTATATACATTATGTGAATACTAATTAGATATGACTGATTGGTGGGGATTTCAATGGTAGTTCTTATTCTCTAAAAAATGTTGTTGACAATGATAAATTTAAATTGGATTTTTAAGATTGTAAGTTTGCTATATTCGATCCACATTTGCTTTAAATAATCTTTATTATGAATATTGAGGGTCTTTTTTATGTTAATTTTTAATTAAATTGATTCAGCTAAAGTTTTTTTTTTTCTGGATTTATGGTTTTTGATCATGCTCACGGAGGTGGTTTGGGTGCAAGGTGGTAGTTTAGAGGCCTGGAGGTAATGGCATATTCTATAACAACAGATGCGGAGCTCATTTGTTATAGGATGTGGCATATTCTATAGCAGCAGCAGTGCGTATTCCATCAACAATGCGTATTCTTCAGAGCTAAATTGTAAGTCCGTATATCTAGTCGTTTTTTTACACTGAAGTATTATAACTTAGCTTGAAATTCATTTGGGTGTATTTCCATTGGGTCACACAACTTTCAACTTATATAGTTTGTATGCTTTGTTATTTCTATAAATTAATTAATCATTATTTCCGTAGATGATTATTAGTCATTGTTTACTTCATTTTTTTTTAACTTCAAAATATCTAGAGCAACACAAGATATAACAGTTATAGTCATTCAGTGTAGCAGTGACTTTGACCTCTGTGAAGTTAGTATTTTGCTATTCAGAGTAGTAGTTATAGCTATTCAACACAAGTTAGTATTTTAGTGATTCATTTCGTACACGAAGTCCTTTAATTTTGAGGTAAATTCTTGCCCCCCCGGGGGGGGGGGGGGGGGGGTATTGATGTTTCCTGGCGAGTTATTGTGAGTTTGGCTATATGTTTTCTGATTTCCTCAACCCAACGAGGTCCAATAATCGGTTAATGTTGTGAAGGACATAAATTTGTAATGTCTTCTTATTGTTCTTCAAACTGCAGTTCAATTAGGGGGCAATAGCTGCAGTTGTGCATTAGGGGCAGCAGTAGGTAGGCGGTGATGGGCATGGGTGACAATAGGAGAGCCAGTGGCCAACGATCATCCACTATTGAGACTCTTCTAAGGCAAAGGTATCTGTTGCAATATAAAATATACAATTTATTTTTTAATTGATCTTATGATGCTTCACACATTCATCACATGTGCCTCAATTGAAAATACTATCCACTGTGCACATGAAAATCATTGTAAATGGTGAAGCAAATGTAGAGAAAGTATGTCATATTGAAGAAGATTTACATTTGTATGTCTTATTGAAGCAGTTGTAAAGCAGGCATGAATCTGTTACTTTAATAGAAAATTTCGAATAGAAAAATACTTAATGTAAAATAAAATCCCCTCCCACTTAGTTTGGAAGTGACATCATAGAGCCATAATAGAGAATAAACCATTAAGGCTCTTGAGAAACGAACTGAAAAACTTAAATATATTGAAGTACAGAAACAAAGCTACTACAAAGTTCTTAATTTCCAAAGACTATCCGAAATTTAATGGTCTCTCTCACGTCTATTATTTCTAAAAATAATATTATATAAATACTATTCGTTTGAAGCCTGAAAAGTTGGAAAAAAATGATAGGTCCTGGAGTCCCTAAAGAAATCTGACTATACATATGAAACATTGTGAGGTTCCAAACATTAGGGTGTATCCAAAATTGAATGGGACAGAATTGCATTTTCTCAAATACACTTTTGATTCCTCCAATCAGGTCCACGGAAATCAAATTCACCTTAATTATTTATAATAGATTTTGAATTTTAGCCCCATATTTTAAATCTTTCGAGGCTGCACCACACATTTCACATTGACCCCTCCCTCCCTCCTCCCCCCCCCCCCCCCCCCCCCAACACAAAACAAAGCAAAGATAGACAAAGATCAAACAATGAAACATAATTATGTATTTCACAGCTTATATGCATACAGCAGCATATATGTAGAAGCTGTATGCATATATGCACAACCATATAGCGACCCCCTCTCCCCGCTTCCCCTGTGACCCGTAACCAACCACCAACCTCTCCTCCAACATTTTCTCCCCGATTTCAATAGGTACAAATTATGTTCAGTTATAGGAAAATGTTTGACTAATTAGTACATATATGCATATTTTAAGTTGTGCATTCTCTTTTTCTTTCCAAATTTCGAATACTTTTCTTCGTGCTTGATTTTTTGGATTTGCTTTCCATGAATTAATAGTATAAAGTGCAGCAATTAGTACAGAGATTAGTTCATGTGTGAAAGAGTTTGGTAGAATGTGATTCGTTAGTTCCATTTGTTAATGAATTAGTTCAATTCTTGATAACTTACAACTTACATATGACTGACCGATAGGAATTGTCGTTGATATTTTACTCTGCTAAACAATGTCTAATTGGTGGTTATGCCTTTTCTTATGTCACTTTATAAGTATGGATATGGAGGATATAGATTTTAATTTCACAATTTTTTTACATGTTTCTCAATCTCTTAAACGTGTCATTTATCTCATTTTTCATAGTGTACGATCACAGGTTCCTTATATCATTTCTCTCACCACAAAGTTTTGAAGATAGTTAATGAGGGCGTCAGGAAAGTTCCCCCGGGGAAGGAGGCAAAGTCACCGCGCTTAAAGGAGGTCCAGTAGGTGAAGCTCACCTCGAACACATGAGAGTTGGTTAGTTCACATCGAACACGTGGCAATAAGAAGTTTGTTTCATTGAAGCTTTTGTTAGACGGATTTGGGATTATATTGTGGATTTGTTGTTACCCCTTAAACAGGGTGGATAGTCCAATAAACAAAGGAGACTATGCTCAATTATTTTTTTTTTAAAATGACACTTTGTTTTTTTGATACACATTGAATTTTATTGATGAATATTGTATATTTAATTTCATATGGGAATTTTTTTTGATGAATTTAGACAATTTGGATGTTTTTGGACTATTTGTTATTTGTTAAGCAGGGTGAATAGTTCCATAAATAAAGGAGACTATGCCCTATTTTTTTTTTTAAATTTGACACTTTGTTTTTTTGGGGCTTATGTGAATTCGATTGATGACTATTGTATATTTCGTATTATATGTGAATTTATTTGATGAATTTAGACTATTTGAATGTTATTGGACTATTTTTTATTTGTTAAGCATGGTGAATAGTTCAATAACATAGGAGATTGTGACCAATTGTTTTAAAACTACACTTTGTTTTGTTAGGAGCGATATTTTTTCTGTTTTTCAATTACGTATTTTGAAAAATTTTGTCGTGCCTTCTGGCACGGGCATTTCGCTAGTATGTATATAAGGTGTAAAACTTATGTATGTCATAAGAGACATCTTATGATGTCACAAGTTGAATCTTTCATATTTTACCTCTATTGCCTTTTAAAATTTTGGTTTCCCCTTCTTTTCCTACTTATAAAACTTATAATTCGATTCAAAATTTGGGAATATTTTGGTAAAAATCACAATGCTTGTCTACTTATCTCCCTCTCTCATTTCTCACAACAACACAACATTTCTGTCATTCTCGATTTCTCCCCCATTCTCTCAATGACAACCACTACACCAAAATCGGTAAATTGGCACCCTTCCAGTGGCTAGCCTTGTCACGGTCATTGATCGTGACAAAAAACATGCATTTTGTCTCACGGTCATTGACCGTGATAAGATCGTGACAAAGACTTGTCACGGTCATTGATCGTGACAAGGCCGTGACAACTGTACTTGTCACGGACTTATCACGGTCATTGACCATGACAATTCGTATAATATTTTCACGGTCAAGGACCATGACACTACCGTGACAAATTTCCCAGCAAAAACCCTTTCCCCTCCTTTTTTTTCTCTCTCTCTCTATGCTGCTCTCCCTCTCTCTCTCTCTCTCTCTCTCTCTCTCTTCCATTTATATATATATATATGTGTGTGTGTGTGTATGTATATGTGTGTATGTGTATATATATGTGCATGTGTGTGTGTGTGTATGATTTCCCCTCATTGTAAATTAGTAAATTAATATATGATTAATTATGAAAGTAGGATTGCCCCTCATTGTAATTTAGTAAATTAATAATTGTATACTTTAATTGTTAGTTTAATTGATGAAAATAATTAATTGAGTAGATGAATTAGAAGGAGTACGGGATACACATTTGTTGTTGACGTTGTTGTTGGATTATAGTGGATCGATGTTGGGTTGGCTAATTTTAAAAGTGGCATGACCACTGGATTATTGTCCATATGGGGGTGGGATTTTTTAATTTTTTTAAAAAATTACTTTGTATATCGAACAATATATATATATATATATATATATATATATAGTATGATAATTAAATGAAAATACTTGAAATTACATATAGTTCGCATACATACTATCCTTCTAGTTCTTATGCGTACGCATTCAATAGCCCTTAGACCCGTTCGAGAGTCATTACCCCTGTAATGAGATCTCTCGAATTATCCCGTTTGGACAGTTTGGGACTGCATAATTTCTATATAATATTCTCAGTGACTTAAAGTTGTTACTATTGGAGGATGTTCTGCAGTCATATCCTAATGTTCTCTGGGTACATACTAGATTGACAAGTGTGACTGTTATTTCAATTGAGCAATTGAAATAACACTCACACTTGCCAATCTATGTCGTGTACTTAGAGAACTACGGGGATATTCTGTTGAATTTTTCTCAAATCGTAATAATGTGCATGATCTATTAAGTATATTACAGAAAAATGCGGTCTTGAATAGGATAGGACCACTCACCCTTTAGAGAAGATGGAGGAAATATAAATTTCTATTATAAATTAAATTTGAATTTGAAATTTAAACATCAAATATAATTAAGACAAAATTAAATGAAACATACTATAAATCTAAGTTTTGTTTACCTTTAATAGGTGATTAGTTATTGTAGCTGTGATAGGATATCGGAAATACAAAGAGTGGATGGGTGAGACAAATAGAATGGGGGATGTGTTTCGCAAAGGTGCTAACGAATTTGTGAAATACGCAAAGAGATGTCATAATGATGAAGAGTTTCCGTGTCCGTGTGATAGGTGTAAGAATGGTAAGATGTTTGAGTGGAAAATAGTTGAACTACATTTGTTAAGATCGAGAATGCAAGATAGTTATCAATTTTGGAGTTTTCACGGTGAATTGAAAGTTCCTTTTGTCCCCGACCAACCTTCACAACAACCTTCAATAAGTAGGATAGATGTAGAAGGGGACGGCGTAGATCATAATATGTTAGAGGATTTAGTTGATAACGCGTACGTAGTTTAAGAAGCAGAGGAGAATGAGGTTATTGATGATGCAGAAGGTTCAAGTGCTCGTGAAGATATCACGATAAAACTTGATGATGATTACAAAAGTTTAAAATTTAATGCGACCCAAACGTTATACTCTGGCTGTGAGAATGATCAAATAACTTTACATTCCATGGTTGGTTTGCACAGTTTGAAGAGCAGTACGGTTTGTCTGGCAATACAGTGATAGGAATTCTGAAATGGGTGAAGGGCTTATTACCCAAGGAGAATTCACTTCCAAATAGCTATCATATTATGAAGAACAGTTTAATAGGTTTGGAAATGAAGTATATATTCATTCATGCTTGTGTGTATGACTTCATACTATACTGAAAGGAGTATGAAAATCTCGATCGTTGTCCGGTATGCGATGAACCTAGATATGTCCAATCTACTAGTAAGGAAGGCACAAGCTCAAAAGTGCCTCAAAAAGTATTGAAATATTTTTCAGTTGGTCCTAGATTAATGTGATTTTCATAGTACCGTAGATAGCGGAGGAAACGACTTGTCATGCTAGGGAAGAAGTAGGGGGTAATATCATTCGTCATCCTATTAATTCTACAGCCTGGAGGAGGATGAATTATGAGTATCCCAATTTTTCTCGAGAACAACGCAACATTCGTTTAGATATATCAACATATGGTTTCAATCCATTTGGAAATCTAAGCACCAATCGGAGTGTATGGCTAGTGATTCTAGCCCCACTCAACCTTTCTCCTTCACAGTGTATGAGACCTAAATTTTCGATGATGGCTTTGTTGATACCTGGGCCAAAGGCACCAAATGATGACATCGACGTCTACCTGGCTCCTTTGGTAAAAGAATTAAACGAGTTGTAGGAAGAGGGTGTGAAATTATTTGAATATTTTGGAAAATAACAGTTTACACTGAAAGTTATGTTGATGTGGGCAATTCATGATTTTTCAGCTTATGGGACATTATCCGGTTGTGTAGTACATGGTTATTTGGGGTGTCCTATTTGTGGTGAGGAGACTGAATCTCTTCATCTATCCTTTAGCTAAAAAATGTATACCATTTCCACATGAGGTTTTTACCACCGGCTCATAGTTTCAGATTTAGGAAAGGTTCCAATTTTTTATTGGGCTGGGTTGAACATAGGCTACCGTCGATACAAGTTTCGGGTTCAGAAATTGAAAGTAAATCTTCAGAATGTAGCCCTAATATACTAGGTAAAAATCCCAAATTTAATAATGTCAAGTATAAGAAGACCCCAACTGGGAATAAAACTGAGCCAAGAAAGGCATGGTCTAGGAGGTCAATTTTATTTGACTTGCCTTATTGAAAGAATAACCCATTGCGCCATGTATTGGATGTGATGCATGCAGAGAAGAAGTTCGCTGAACATATTGTGGGCACTTGCCTTGCGGGGAGCCATTCGAAGGATGGAAAAAATGCACGAAAAGACCTTAAATCATTGAAACTTACGCCACAACTATGGTTGAAAGAAGATAGTATGGGAAGGACAATAATTCCCCCTGGTGCGCTTACATTGACGAGTGGCATGTGATCATGCAATTGGTTCCTTTATTGTTTAAGCCCTACTTCTCCAAGAACAAGGATTTGCGGAGGGCTATTATGCAAATTAGTATTATCTTCTCACTTTTATGTGAGAAGGTAGTCAATCGAGAACACATAGTGGCAAAAAAATTGGCGGTGACCGAAGCGATTTGTGTGTTGGAGAAGTACTTTCTCCTAGCATTCTTTGACATAAGTTTTCACTTGTTGGTACACCTATGCGATGAGGGACTTCTTTGTGGTCCAGTTAGATATCGGTGGATGTATCCATTTGAAAGATTGATGAAAGTTTTTAAAGATTACGTCAAGAATATGCGATACGTTGCAGGATCAATGGAAGAGTAATACATCACCGTGGAGTCATCAATATATACTCTGGAATATATGCCTGACTAGACCAGCATTGATGACAATGATGAGTTCGTCGATGATGGTGGTCATGTAATGGGAAAGCGAGTGAAATTAACGAGTTTGCAACATGAACAAGTAGCTCGTTATATATTTGACACACATGAAGATGTAGAAGAATGGGGAAAGTAAGTTTCGATTATTATAATGTTTAACATTATTTTAGATTATTTTATACATGTTTAATTTTGTAATATGCAGAAAATATGTAGCCTGTGAGAACAACAAAAGATGAAAAACAATGGTACAGTCAGACAACGAATTTAGGCTATGGTTGACACAAGAGGTAATTATAATGAAAATGGTGGTTATATAACATTACATTACACTCAAATTATACAGCTAATATAATTAATTTATCTATATTCTCAGCTCTTAAAGACGAGTGATGCGACATCAAGGCTTGCTCATCTAGCCACAGGACCGTTATTCATAGCATAAGAGTACAAAATGTATCGATTGGACGGTTACGTTTGTGGCGCTAACACTACACCAAAAATAGGAATCTGGCATGGTTTAAAACTGTGCCAGATCAAATATGGCATGGTTTTGTACTGTGCCAGAATCAGGTGTTCCAAAATGGCCATTTTTTTCTGGCATGGCTCCAAAGTGTGCCAGATTTGACCAAACAGGAACACTTCTAGCACACTTTTAAACCGTGCCAGAATTTGATATTTCTGGCACACTTTTGAACTGTGCCAGATTGAGCAAAGTTTGAAAAACTTTTGGCACAGTTCCAAAACGAGCCAAAATTTGATATACTTTTGGCACGGTTTTGAACTGTGCCAAATTTTTGATAAAAAGAAAAAAAAATTAATTATTTGAAAACAAGAAAATTCACAAATTGCAAATATTGCACGTTATTGATAAACTAATGTTCATACAAACTTCAAAATATTACAAGTCTTTAGTAGTTCACAAACCAAAAAAAAATTGGACAGAGTTTCCTCTATTTTCTAGACATATTAAAACCTGCTAATACAAGACCTGGATAGCATAAAGCCCGCACATCTACAAAATATAAAAAATAAACTTACAAAAGCCCGCACGACTATAAAAGTTTACAATAAAACTACAAAAGCCCGTAGGGCCATAACAAAAAAAATAGAATAATGAATAACCCCGTTTTTGTAAACCATTCCATGTGTTCCCCGTGAATAAATGCTAACGATAAAATGTTATTCTGCAAAAAAAATAGGATACAAAAAACATACGATATTAGTAACCAATTTTTTTAAAAAAAAGCTTACTCAAACTAAAAAATTACATATAAGAGTAGAAATTATCGTCATATTATCAAACTGGGGGACCCGGGACTACACGGTTAGTTCATATGAGTTACATTGGTCCCGTGCGAGGTGTTCGTTCTTTGATGGCTTGTTTTCAAGTCTAAGTGTTATTTTTGCAAATTATCTACATATTCTGAAATCGGGAGACCCGTGACTACGCGATCAGTTCCTACAAGCGACATTGGTCCCGTGCGAGGTGTTCGCGCCTTTTACGAGTCCGTTTGGGGGCCAGTTTAGGTTTTCACCCTTTAACGGCTTGTTTTTAAGTCTAAGTGTTGATTTTTGAAAATTATCATTGTATCCTCAAATCGGGAGATCCGGGACAACGCGGTCAGTTCCTACAAGTTACATTAGTCCCGTGCGAGGTGTTCGTGCCTCCTACGGGGATGTTTTAGGTTTTCACCCTTTAACGACCTATTTTTAAGTCTAAGTGTTATTTTTGCAAATTATCATCACATTCTCAAACCGAGAGACCCAGGACTACGCGATTAGTTCCTACAAGTTACATTGGTCCAGTGCGAGGTGTTCATGCCTCTTATGAGTCCGTTTAGGGGCTAGTTTAGGTTTTCACCCTTTAACGACCTGTTTTTAAGTCTAAGTGATATTTTTGTAAATTATCATCATATTCTCAAATCGAGAGACCCAAGACTACGCGTCCAGTTCCTACAAGTTTCATTGGTCCCGTGCGAGGTGTTCGTGCATCTTACGGGTCTATTTGGGGGCTAGTTTAGGTTTTCACCCTTTAACGGCTTGTTTTTAAGCCTACGTATTATTTTTGCAAATTATCATCATATTCTGAAATCGGGAGATCCGCGACTATGCGATTAGTTAGTACAAGTTACGTTGGTCCCGTGCAAGGTGTTCGTGCCTCTTACGGGTCCGTTGGGGGGCTGGTTTGGGTTTTTACCCTCAAACGGCTTATTTTTAAATTTAAGTGTTTTTTTGTAAATTATCATCATATTCTCAAACTGGGAGACCCATGACTATGCGATCAGTTCCTACAAGCAACATTGGTCTGGTGCGAGGTGTTCATCCCTCTTACGGGGTCGTTTGGGGGTTGGTTTGGATTTTCACCCTTTTAACGGCTTCTTTTTAATTCTAAGTGTTAATTTTTATGAATTATCATCGTATTCTCAAATCGGGAGTCCCGGTACTACGCGGCCAGTTCCTATAAGTTACATTGGTCCCGTGCGAGGTGTTTGTGCCTCCTACGGGACGTTTGGTCGTTGGTTTAGGTTTTCACCCTTTAATGACCTATTTTTAAGTCTAAGTGTTCTTTTAGTAAATTATCGTCATATTCTCAAACCGAGAGACCCGTGACTATGCGGTCAGTTCCTATAAGTTACATTGGTCCTATGCGATGTGTTCGGGCCTCTTACGGGTCCGTTTGGGGGCTGGTTTGGATTTTCACCCTTTAACGGCCTGTTTTTAAGTTTAAGTGTTGATTTTTTCAAATTATTATATGATATTCTTAAATCGGGAGACCCAGGACTACGCGTTCAGTTCGTCCAAGTTACATTGGTCCCGTGCGAGGTGTTCGTGCCTCTTACGGATCCGTTTGGGGGCTGGTTTTGGTTTTCACCCTTTAACGGCTTGTTCTTAAGTCTAAGTGTTGATTTTTGCAAATTATCATCATATTCTCAAACCGGGAGACCCGTGACTACATGGTTAGTTCCTACAAGTTACATTGGTCCCGTGTGAGGTGTCCGTGCCTCTTACGAGGTCGTTTGGGTTTTCATCCTTGAACGACTTATTTTTAAGTCTAAGTGTTATTATTGCAAATTATCGTCGTATTCTCAAACTGGGAGACCCGAGACTACACGGTCATTTCCTATAAGTTACAATGGTCCCGTGTGAGGTGCTCGTGTCTCCTACGGGGACGTTTGGTGGTTGGTTTAGGTTTTCACCCTTTAATGACCTGTTTTTAAGTCTAAGTGTTATTTTTGTAAATTATCATCATATTATCAAACCAGGAGACCTGTGACTATGCGGTCAGTTCCTATAAGTTACATTGGTCCTCTGCGAGGTGTTCGGGCCTCTTACGGGTCCGTTTGAGGGTTGGTTTGGATTTTCACCCTTTAACGGTCTGTTTTTAAGTTTAAGTGTTGATTTTTGCAAGTTATCATTATATTCTCAAATCGGGAGACTCGGGACTACGCTTTCAGTTCGTCCAAGTTGCATTGGTCCCGTGCGAGGTGTTCATGCCTCTTACGGGTCCGTTTGGGGCATGATTTGGGTTTTCACCCTTTAACGGCTTGTTTTTAAGTATAAGTGTTGATTTTTGCAAATTATCATCATATTCTCAAACCGAGAGACCCGTGACTACATGGTTAGTTCCTACAAGTTACATTGGTCCCCTGTGAGGTGTTCGTGTCTCTTACGAGGTCGTTTGGGTTTTCATCCTTGAACGGCTTATTTTTAAGTCTAAGTGTTTTTTTTGCAAATTATCGTCATATTCTCAAACCAGGAGACCCGCAACTACGCGGTCAGTTCGTATAAGCTACATTGGTCCCGTGTGAGGTGCTAGTGCCTCTTGCGGGGTCATTACGGGGCTGGCTTGGGTTTTATCTTTGAATGGCTTATATTTAAGTCTAAGTGTTATTTTTACAAATTATCGTCATATTCTCAATCTAGGAGACCCACGACTACGCGGTCAGTTCGTACAAGCTACATTGGTCCTGTGCGAGGTGTTTGTGCCTCTTACGGGGACATTTGGGGGGATGGTTTGGGTTTTCACCCTTTAACGGCATGTTTTTAAGTCCAAGTTTTGATTTTTCCAAATTATCATTGTATTCTGAAACCGAGAGACACAGGACTACGCGGTCATGCCCTATAAGTTACATTGGTCCCGTGTGAGGTGTTCGTGCCTCCTACGGGGACGTTTGGTGGTTGGTTTAGGTTTTCACCCTTTAATGACCTATTTTTAAGTCTAAGAGTTATTTTTGTAAATTATCGTCATATTCTCAAATCGGGAGACCCGTGACTACGCAGTCAGTTCTTATAAGTTACATTGGTCTTGTGCGAGCTGTCCGTGCCTCTTACGTGTCCGTTTGGGGGTTGGTTTGGATTTTCGCCCTTTAACGGCCTGTTTTTAAGTTTAAGTGTTGATTTTTGCAAATTATCGTCATATTCTCAAACCGAGAGACCCGAGACTACGCGTTCAGTTCATCAAAGTTATATTGGTCCCATGCGAGGTGTTCATGCCTCTTACTTGTCCGTTTGGGGGCTAGTTTCGATTTTCACCCTTTAACGACTTGTTTTTAAGTCTAAGTGTTGATTTTTGCAAATTATCATCATATTCTAAAACTGGGAAACCCGTGACTAGGTAGTTAGTTCCTACAAGTTACATTGGTCCCGTGTGTGGTGTTCGTGCCTCTTACGAGGTCGTTTGGGTTTTCATCCTTGAACGGCTTATTTTTAAGTCTAAGTGTTAATTTTGCCAATTATTGTCATATTCTCAAATCGGGAGATCCGCGACTACGCGATCAGTTCGTATAAGCTACATTGGTCCCGTGCGAGGTGTTAGTGCCTCTTACGGGGTCATTAGGGGACTGGCTTGGGTTTCATCTTCGAATGGCATGTTTTTAAGCCTAAGTGTTATTTTTACAAATTATCGTCATAGTCTAAAACTAGGAGACCCGCGACTACGCGGTCAGTTCGTACAAGCTACATTCGTCCCGTGCGTGGTGTTCGTGCCTCTTATGGGGACGTTTGGTGGCTGGTTTGGGTTTTCACCCTTCAACGACTTATTTTTAAGTCTAAGTGTTGATTTTTGCAAATTATCATTGTATTCTCAAATCGGGAGACCTGGGACTACGCGGTCAGTTCCTATAAGTTACATTGGTCCTGTGCGAGGTCTTCGTGCCTCCTACGGGGTCGTTTGGTGGTTGGTTTAGGTTTTCACCCTTTAATGACCTGTTTTTAAGTCTAAGTGTTATTTTTGTAAATTATCATCACATTCTCAAACCGGGAGACCCGTGAATACGCGGTCAGTTCCTATAAGTTACATTGGTCTTGTGCGAGGTGTTCATTCGTATTACGGGTCCTTTTGGGTGCTGGTTTGGATTTTCACCCTTTAACAGCCTGTTTTTAAGTTTAAGTGTTGATTTTTGCAAATTATCGTCATATTCTCAAATCGGGAGACCCGGGACTACGCGTTCAGTTCGTACAAGTTACGTTGGTCCCGTGCGAGGTGTCTGTGCCTTTTACGGGTCCGTTTGGGGATTGGTTTGGGTTTTCACTCTTTTACGGCTTGTTTTTAAGTCTAAGTGTTGATTTTTACAAATTATCATCATATTCTCAAACCGGGAGACCCATGACTATACGGTTAGTTTCAACAAGTTACATTGGTCCAGTGTGAGGTGTTCGTGCCTCTAACGAGGCCGTTTGGGTGCTGGTTTGGGTTTTCATCCTTGAACGGCTTATTTTTAAGTCTAAGTGTTATTTTTGCAAATTAACATCATATTCTCAAACCAGGAGACCCGTGACTACACGGTTAGTTTTAACAAGTTACATTGGTCTAGTGTGAGGTGTTCGTGCCTCTAATCATCCTTGAACGACTTATTTTTAAGTCTAAGTGTTATTTTTGCAAATTATTATCATATTCTCAAACCGGGAGACCCGCGACTACGCAGTTAGTTCGTACAAGCTACATTCGTCCCGTGAGAGGTGTTAGTGCCTCTTACGGGTCATTAAGGGGTTGGCTTGGTTTTTCACCCTTGAATGGCTTTTTTTTAAGTCTAAGTGTTATTTTTACAAATTATCATCATATTCTCAAACCGGGAGACCCGCGACTAGGCGGTCAGTTCGTAAAAGCTACATTGATCACGTGCGAGGTGTTCGTGCCTCTTACGGGGACGTTTGGGGGCTGGTTTGGGTTTTCACCCTTCAACGGCTTATTTTTAAGTCTAAGTCTTGATTTTTGCAAATTATCATCGTATTCTCAAACAAGGAGACCCGTGACTATGTGGTCAGTTCGTACAAGTTACATTGGTCCCGTGCGAGGTGCTCGTGCCTCTTAAGGGGTCGTTTGGGTGTTGGTTTGGGTTTTCACCCTTTACGACCTATTTTTAAGTCTAAGTGTTATTTTTGCAAATTATCATCATATTCTCAAACCGGGAGACCCGTGACTGTACGGTCAGTTCTTATAAGTTACATTGGTCAGGTGCGAGGTGTTTGTGCCTCTTACGGGTCCGTTTGGGGACTGGTTTGGATTTTCACCCTTTAACGCCAGTTTATAAGTTTAAGTGTTGATTTTTGAAAATTATTGTCATATTTTCAAACCGGGAGACTCGATACTATGCGTTCAGTTCGTATAAGTTACATTGGTCCCGTGCGAGGTGTTCGTGCCTCTCACGGGACCATTTGGGGGTTGGTTTGGGTTTTCACCCTCAAACGGCTTTTTTTTAAGTCTAACTGTTGATTTTTGAAAATTATCATCATATTCTCAAACCGGGAGACCTATGACTACACGGTCATCTCTTACAAGTTATATTGGTCATGTGCGAGGTATTCGTGCCTCTTACGGGTCCATTTGGGGGCTGGTTTAGGTTTTCACCATTTAACGGCCTATTTTTAAGTCTTAAGTGTTATTTTTGCAAATTTTTGTCATGTTCTCAAACCGGGAGACTCAGGACTACGCGGTCAGTTCCTACAAGTTTCATTGGTCCCATGCGAGGTGTTCATGCCTCTTACGGGTCCGTTTGGGGGCTGGTTTTGGTTTTCACCCTTTAACGGCCTGTTTTTAAGTCTAAGTCTTATTTTTGCAAGTTATCATCATATTCTCAAACCGGGAGACCTGTGACTACGCGGTCAGTTCATACAAGTTACATTGGTCACGTTCGAGGTGTTCGTGCCTCTAACGGGTCCGTTTGGGGGCTGGTTTGGGTTTTCACCCTTAAACGACATGTTTTTAAGTCTAAGTGTTATTTTTGAAAATTATTGTCATATGCTAAAACTGAGAGACTCGTGACTACATTGTCAACTCCTACAAGCTACATTCGTCCCGTGCGAGGTGTTCGTGCCTCTTACGGGGTCGTTTGGAGGTTGGTTTGGGTTTTCACCCTTTAACATCTTGTTTTTAAGTCTAAGTGTTAATTTTTATAAATTATCATCGTATGCTCAAATAGGGAGACCTGGGACTACGCAGTCAGTTCCTATAAGTCACATTGGTCCCGTGCGAGGTGTTCGTGCCTCCTACGAGGACGTTTGGTGGTTGGTTTAGGTTTTCACCCTTTAATGACCTGTTTTTAAGTCTAATTGTTATTTTGGCAAATTATCATCAAATTATCAAACCGAGAGACCCGTGACTACACGGTCAGTTCCTATAAGTTACATTGGTCATGTGCGTGGTGTTCGTGCATCTTACGGGTCCATTTGAGGTCTGGTTTGGATTTTCACCCTTTAACGGCCTGTTTTTAAGTTTAAGTTATGATTTTTGTAAATTATCCTCATATTCTCAAACCGAGAGACCAGGGACTACGTGGTCAGTTCATATAAGTTACATTGGTCCCGTGCGAGGTGTTCGTGCCTCCTACGGGGACGTTTGGTGGTTGGTTTAGGTTTTAATCCTTTAATGACCCATTTTTAAGTCTAAGTATTATTTTTGCAAATTATCGTCATATTCTCAATCCGGGAGACCCGTGACTACGCGGTGAGTTCCTATAAGTTACATTGGTCCTCTGCGAGGTGTTCGTGCCTTTTACGGGTCCGTTTGGGGGCTGGTTTTGATTTTCATCCCTTAACGGCCTGTTTTTAAGTTTAAGTGTTGATTTTTGCAAATTATCATCATATTCTCAAACTGGGAGACCCGTGACTACACGACCAGTTCTTACAAGTTACATTGGTCCCGTGCGAGGTGTTCGTGCCTCTTACGAGGTCGTTTGGGGGCTGGTTTGGGTTTTCACCCTTGAACGACTTATTTTTAAGTCTAAGTGTTATTTATACAAATTATCGTCATATTCTCAAACCGGAGACTCGTGACTATGCGATGAGTTCGTACAAGCTACATTAGTCCCGTGTGATGTGTGACTTCCTCTTATAGGGTCATTAGGGGGCTGGTTTTGGTTTTCACCCTTGAACGACTTGTTTTTAAGTCTAAGTGTTATTTTTGTAAATTATCATCATATTATCAAATCGGGAGACCCACGACTATGCGGTCAGTTCGTACAAGCTACATTGGTCCTGTGCGAGGTGTTCGTGCCTCTAACAAGGCCGTTTGGGGGCTGGTTTAGGTTTTCACCCTTCAACGGCTTATTTTTAAGTCTAAGTGTTGATTTTTGCAAATTATCTTCATATTCTCAAACTGGGAGACCCGTGACTACGCGGTTCGTTCGTACTAGTTACATTGGTCCCATAAGAGGTGTTCGTGCCTCTTAAGGGGTCGTTTGGGGGCTGGTTTGGGTTTTCACCCTTTTACAACCTGTTTTTAAGTCTAAGTGTTATTTTTGCAAATTATCGTCATATTCTCAAACCGAGAGACCTGTGACTACGCATTGAGTTCCTATAAGTTACGTTGGTCCTGTGTGAGGTGCTCGTGCCTCGTATGGATCTGTTTGGGGGCTGGTTTGTGTTTTTGCCCTTTAACGGCCTATTTTTAAGTTTAAGTGTTGATTTTTGCAAATTATCATCATATTCTCAAACCGGGAGACCCGGGACTACGCGATCAGTTCGTACAAGTTACTTTGGTCTCGTGCGAGGTGTTCGTGCCTCTTACAGGCCCGTTTGGGGGCTGGTTTGGGTTTTCACTCTCAAACAGCTTGTTTTTAAGTACAAGTGTTGATTTTTGCAAATTATTGTCATATTCTCAAACCAGGAGACCCGTGACTACACGATCAGTTCCTACAAGTTATATTGGTCCTGTGCGAGGTGTTCGTGCCTCTTACGGGTCCGTTTGGGGGTTAGTTTAGGTTTTCACCCTTTAACGACCAGTTCTTAAGTCTTAAGTGTTATTTTTACAAATTATCATCATATTCTCAAACTGGGAGACCCAGGACTACGCGGTCAGTTCCTACAAGTTACATTGGTCCCATGCGAGGTGTTTGTGCCTCTTATGGGTCCGTTTGGGGGCTAGTTTAGGTTTTCACCGTCAAACGGCCTATTTTTAAGTCTAAGTGTTATTTCTGCAAATTTTCATCATATTCTCAAACCGAGAGACCTGTGACTACGCGACGAGTTCCTACAAGCTACATTGGTCCCGTGCGAGGTGTTCGTGCCTCTTACGTGGTCGTTTGGGGGCTGGTTTGGGTTTTCACCCTTTAACGGCTTATTTTTAAGTCTAAGTGTTAATTTTTACAAATTATCGTCGTATTCTCAAAACGGGAGACCCGGGACTACGCGATCAGTTCCTATAAGTTACATTGGTCCCGTACGAGGTGTCCGTGCCTCCTATAGGGACGTTTGGTTGTTGGTTTAGGTTTTCACCCTTTAATGACCTGTTTTTAAGTCTAAGCATTATTTTTGCAAATTATCGTCATATTCTCAAACCGGGAGACCTGTGACTACGCGGTCAGTTCCTATAAGTTACATTGGTCATGTGCGAGGTGTTCGTGCGTCTTATGGGTTCGTTTGGGAGTTAGTTTAAATTTTCACCCTTTAACGGCCTATTTTTATGTATAAGTGTTAATTTTTGCAAATTATAGTCATATTCTTAAATCAATAGACTCGGGACTACACGGTCAGTTCCTATAAGTTGCATTGGTCCCGTGCGAGGTGTTCGTGCGTCTTACGAGGCCGTTTGGGGGTTGGTTTGGGTTTTCACCCTTGAATGACTTGTTTTTAAGTCTAAGTGTTATTTTTGTAAATTATCATCATATTCTCAAACCGAGAGACACGCGACTACGCAGTCAGTTTGTACAAGCTACATTGGTCCCTGCGAGGTATTAGTGCCTCTTAAGGGGTCGTTAGGGGACTGGTTTGGGTTTTCACCCTTGAACGGCTTCTTTTTAAGTCTGAGTATTATTTTTGCAAATTATCGTCATATTCTCAAACCAGAAGACCCACGATTGTGCGGTCTGTTTGTACAAGCTATATTGGTCCCGTGCGAGGTTTTCGTGCCTCTTACGGGGCCGTTTGCGTGCTGGTTTGGTTTTTCACCCTTCAAGAGCTTGTTTTTAAGTTTAAGTGTTGATTTTTGCAAATTATCGGCGTATTCTCAAACTGGGAAACCCGTGACTACGTAGTCAGTTTGTACAAGTTACATTGGTCCCGTGCGAGGTGTTCGTGCCTCTTAAGGGGTCGTTTCGGGGTTGGTTTGGGTTTTCACCCTTTAACGACCTGTTTTTAAGTCTATGTTTTATTTTTGTAAATTATCGTCACATTCTCAAACCGGGAGACCCTTGACTACGCAGTTAGTTCCTATAAGTTACATAGGTCCTATGCGAGGTGTTCGTGAATCTTACGGGTCCGTTTGGGGGCTGGTTTGGGTTTTCCCCCTTTAATGGCTTGTTTTTAAGTTTAAGTGTTGATTTTTGCAAATTATCGTCATATTCTCAAATCAGGAGACCTGGGACTACGCGGTCAGTTTGTACAAGTTACATTTGTCCCGTGCGAGGTGTTCGTGCCTCTTACGGGCCCGTTTGGGGGCTAGTTTGGGTTTTAACCCTCAAACGACCCGTTTTTAAGTCGAAGTGTTATTTTTGCAAATTATCGTCATATTCTCAAACTGAGAGATCCGTGACTACGCGGTCAGTTCCTACAAGCTACATTGGTCCCATGCGAGGTGTTTGTGCCTCTTACGGGTCCATTTGGTGGCTGGTTTAGGTTTTCACCCTTTAATGGCTTGGTTTTAAGTCTAAGTGTTGATTTTTTCAAATTATCGTCTTATTCTCCAATCAGGGACTATGCGGTCAGTTCCTATAAGTTACATTGGTCCCGTGCAAGGTGTTCGTGCCTCCTACGGGGATGTTTGGTGGCTGGTTTAGGTTTTCCCCCTTTAACGGCCTGTTTTTAAGTCTAACTGTTTTTTTCACAAATTATAGTCATATTCTCAAATCGGGAGACCCGTGACTACGCGGTCAGTTCCTACAAGTTACATTGGTCTTGTACGAGGTGTTCGTGCCTCTTACAGGTTCATTTGGGGGCTGGTTTGGGTTTTCACCCTTTAACGACCTATTTTAAAGTTTTAGTGTTGAATTTTACAAATTATCGTCATATTGTAAAACCGGGAGACCCAGGACTACGCGGTCAGTTCGTACAAGTTACATTGGTCCCGTTCAAGGTGTTCGTTCGTCTTACGGGGTTGTTTGGGGGCTGGTTTGGGTTTTCACCCTTGAACAACTTGTTTTTAAGTCTAAGTGTTATTTTTACAAATTATCGTCTTATTCTTAAACCGGGAGACCCGCGACTACGCGGTCAGTTCGTACAAGCTACATTGGTCCCGTGTGAGGTGTTAGTGGCTCTTACGGTGTCGTTTGGGGGATGGTTTGGGTTTTCGCCCTTAAACGGCTTATTTTTAAGTCTAAGTGTTATTTTTGCAAATTATCGTCATATTCTCAAACCGGGAGACCCACGACTACGCAGTCCGTTCGTACATGCTACATTAGTCCCATGCGAGGTTTTTGTGCCTCTTACGGGGTCGTTTGGGGGCCGGTTTGTTTTTCACCCTTTAGCGGCTTATTTTTAAGTCTAAGTTTTGATTTTTGCAAATTATCTTCATATTCTCAAACCGGGAGACCCTTCACTACGCGGCCACTTCCTAAAAGTTACGTTGGTCCCGTGTGAGGTGTTTATTGCCTCTTACGGGTCCGTTTGGGGGCTGATTTGTGTTTTCACCCTTTAACGACCTGTTTTTAAGTTTAAGTGTTGATTTTTGCAAATTATCGTGATATTCTCAAACCGGGAGAACCGAGACTACGCGATCAGTTCGTACAAGTTATATTTGTCCCGTGCAAGATGTTCGTGCCTCTTACGAGACCGTTTGGGGTCTTGTTTGGGTTTTCACCCTTTAAGGGCTTGTTTTTAAGCTTAGTCGATATATTTTGAAATTATCGTCATATTCTCAAACCGAGAGGCCCGTGAATATATTGTCAGTTCCTACAAGTTACATGGGTTCCGTGCGAGGTGTTCGTTCCTCTTACGGGACCGTTTTGGTTAGTAAATACTTTAACTCAAGGTTTGAAGTCATGGCTGATACTGCTTCAGAAGTGTGAATTCTTAAAAATGGAATGGATGGAGTATTAAGTTGACATATTATGTTATATTTATTCTAAGAGAAAAGCTAATTGTCAAATCCAACCCCACCCCACCCCCCCCCCCCCCCCCCCCCCCCCACTCCCGACCCATATATATACATAAAACATTTCAAAAATGTTGGGGAAACAGTGGGAGGGGAGGGGTGACTCAATGGGCATTAGCACCTGATAAGGAAACCAAGTGTAGATTAATGTTCTGCGTCTTTTTACTTCATTTCTATTTTTCATTAGCAATCACATAGAGGGGTTTCATGCTAATAAATGCAACTCTAAAGCAAAAATAGTAGAAAACATTGTCCATTACCTTTGAGGCCAGGTGCGATCACATTATCAAGAACGCCACCATTATTGAGTTCATGTTGCCCAAGCCCATCACCCTCTGCTTCCAAACATCGAAGCACAACCTCAATGTAGTAACAGTCCCTTGATGCCGCAACATGAAACACACATTTTACAGCCTCGTTAAAGCTCCATTATTTGTGCATATCAGCTTTGAGCAATCTCAAACGATTATTGCCTCCACACAATGTTAACAGATGCAAAGACACTTCTGAGAATTATAGAAATTAGTCGTCACTAGACTACATAACCGATCTAACCATTATTTAGAATAATATTATTAAAAATTACTCCAAGAGCTACATAAGAACGTAAATAATACCTGAATAGGAAGATGACAACCTAAGAACGTAATCAGAATGTCAAAAACCAAATTATAATGTAAACAATACAACCTGTCAAAAACCAAATCTGGATGTACGAACATAAATACCTGAGTTTCTTCTTCTGAAAACCAACGAAACGAAATCCAACTGTCAGAAACCAAATCAGATAGTAATAATACAAATCCAAATCAGAAGTTAAGAAAGAAAAAAATAATAATAGACCATATAATCCATGGCCCTGAATGGACAACTTTGGAGATTCAACAAGTCTCATTCCATCGCTATATGCGAGGATCTTGTTAACTTGTATTGTCAACTGCAAAAATAGAAATACGATAATATAACGTTTGAATCTCTAGTATGAAATTGGTTATATAGTTTGAAATTGAATCTCTCCTCTTATGGCGTTTCCATCTTTGAGCCTTTTAACTGCTACAACAGTCCCATCCTGGAGATACCCTTTATAAACAATCCCCAAACCACCATTTTTGAGTATGTTCTTTCTGGTGAAGTTGTTTGTGGCAATCTGAAGTTCTCTCAACTGTAATCTTTTCAAGTTTCCTAGGCACACTTCTTCATGATGTTGCTCTGAAATTTTGAAAATGAGTATTAATATTGGAAAAAAGAGTGGATAAATGACTTTCAAGATTTTTCAACTTCATTTGTAAAACTATTTAAATGTTGTACCACGGATGTCGAAGAATATTTATTGGTTGTGTCTTCGCCTCCACCAAATAAGGGAGCCAAACCCAAAAATTAGTAGGCAGATAGATGCACCTAAGGCTTGACCCAAAAGCTATGGAAAATTTGTGACTTTTTGGTCTTCCAGTAGGTTTAGAGCCTAAAAATAGCATAACAAGTTTAAAAAACACACAGATATGAAATATACAAGATTGTATAAACAGTAGAAGATCGTTCGGATTTAAAAACAAAAATATCACATTTGACTTGTAGATATAGCCATTTAACACACCGATAGCCATTTATCGCATTTGACTTGTTAACTCATCATTTAACTTGTAGATATAGTCAATTTCAACCACGTAGACATTTTTACAAACATAAGGCAACATAAACATTTAAATACAACATAAAGATCCAATCATCTAACCATTTTGATAATCCAAGCCAAGCCAAAACAACAAAGATAGATAAACAAAAATATCACAGAGAGATGAACAAAAAAATAACAATGCAAGTTAAAGACAAAATTGGTGAAAACCCAAGATACTACCTTCAAATTAAACACAAATCCAAATTAGAACCTGCAAAAACGAAAACATACAAAAACCAAATTCGTGAGAAACCCAAAAACCAAAAATAAAAAACCTAATGAGAGAGATAAATGTTCTTATTTTACTACAATTCTCATCAAAATTTCAAGTCGTAAGACAAAATTTAATTTGCAGGTGAAAATATCGAACCAAATCGAAAGAGAAATTTAACGGACTCATTGAAGAAGACATGTGAAAATAAAGACCTAGAAATTATGGGATTGCTGGAAAGCTGACACAAAAGCCATAGAGAGAAAAAAAATGGCAGTTTGGAACAAGATGGTTTCTTCGAGGAGGTTGTAAATTATGTTTGGTTTTCGAGAAAAATTAAAAAAGAAAAAAAATGTTCACTGATTTAAAATTCAGGCCTGTATCTGTATTTTTATTTTTTTATTTTTTGGGGGGCTAAAAACTAGTTATTTATATATAATAATATAACTGAATACATACTTGAGTACTCCACACCATGGAAAAATTATACATCAAACTGAGACGGATCACACTCAACAAAAACATGGGAAAATGCAACTCACTCCTCAAACATAAAAAAGAAAGATGATAGATAATTGTCACCACTAGAAGTAGATACTAGAAAACAAATCGAAGTGGAGCGGATGATGCATTCAAGCATCGGTGTGTCCAATCAGAGCTAGGAGCATTTTCTCATAGTCACCTGGGACAGATCACACTCAACAAGAACATGGAAAAATGCAACTCACTCCTCAAACAAACAGGCTTGTATCTGTGTGTATCGTAATTACGGTGCATAATCCAAAAGTAAACGAGCATGTGGATATCTACCACAAAGTACAAAATTCCAAATTAGATAAACAAACGTAAGTAAAACAATTAAAAACCTAACTTCTCCAACAGATTTTCGAAATCAAAAGCAGATCCTTAAATTAGAAAGCATAAATCGAATGGAATAGAGAGACTACCTAT
Source organism: Sambucus nigra (assembly GCA_949130495.1). Taxonomy (NCBI): domain Eukaryota; kingdom Viridiplantae; phylum Streptophyta; class Magnoliopsida; order Dipsacales; family Adoxaceae; genus Sambucus; species Sambucus nigra. The sequence goes on along the minus strand of OX422208.1, from coordinate 468,208,467 downwards.
CGGATGACGGTAGAGATGAGGGTGGCAAAGGGGACTGAGGGTTGAAGCCTTGTCGTTGAGAGGGTGAGGGCATCGTTATAGGTTTGGGTTATGGGGGTAGGGGGGATACCAGTGAGTAGAGAGCGTGCGGGGAACGAGAGCGAGAGACGAGAGCGGGAGCCCAAAATTAAAATTAATATTTTTGGGGGTATTATATATTTTAGTCAAGTGTGCTCAATTCTGGCACGCTTTAAAACAATGCCAAATTTTGGCACTGTTTTAAAGTGTGCCAGATTATCATTAAACCGTGCCAACATTTGGCACAGTTTTAAACTGTGTCAAATTTTTAATATCAAGGTGTGCCAAATTGTTGTTTTTGGTGTAGTGTACAGTGTACGAGGAAAGTACAAATGTACAGAACTCGGGCATTTCGTACAAGGCTCTTACATTCTTTCTAGCGAGCGCAAAAGATAAAAACCTCGTTAAAGCTGAAATGACTTATTATGGTGTAATCCGAAATATATTTGAATTGGATTATATAAGCTTCAAAGAGGATGTATTTTACTATGACTGGGTAAGAGCTGAGGATAAAAATGCTTGTGAAGTTGATCATGTTACCAATTTCATCATGGTTGACTTGTCCAAGTTGAAGAGCAATGACCAGGTGAGCGATGAGCCGTTTGTTTGTGCATTTAAAAAGGTTAACTAAGTGTTTTACTCGAAGTATATCATCAACGAGCCGTGGTCAATTGTCCAACATGTGCCAAAGCGTCTAAATAGTAGTGTGAATGACTTGGCTGCTCCTACCGAATATCAATCCATTTTTTATGATAATCCGAATTTTGAACAATTTTTCAATTTGTAATAAATATTCGAATTTGTACCGAAACATCCATTTTTAATGTTTTTAATTGATTTGCGCTTTATCATTTTCACTCTTGTGTAGTGTGTGTGGGGGGGCATTAGTGGTGGGGGTGGGGATGTTTCGAATTTTTAGTAATTGTACATATTATGAGCTAGATGCTATTGTTTTGGAATTCATAATTGAGGGGTTAACAGTAACAATTCATTTCTATTTGTAGTAATTGTACATATTTGCATGTCTTCTTCTAATTCATTTTGATTTGTACTAATAACAATTTTTTTACAGCAATTGTCTCGTTCAGTTATTAAGGCAAGGATGATGATGTTGGTTATGATGATGTCGTCTAGGCTCGGTGGTAGCGGATGCGACGAGGGATCCTCGGCCCCTAGGGTCCCCAAATATGGCAAATTAGGGATGGCCATCGAGAACAAGTCGGGGCTATTAATGAGATCCCTCGAGCTGGTAAAGACGATCATCGGCCCGGGGTACATTAGTTGGGAGGAGGTGCTATATGAGCTCAAGTTAGCTGTTTGGGTGGCACTACAGGTAATGTATTTGTATTTAAATTTATATTTATATTTATATGAATATTTAAATTTTAATTTCATTTTATATTTATGTTTATATTTATTCGCAACTAACATTTTATTTGTTGGGTAGGAACAATTCAGCCTGCATCCAAAGCAAGGTGATTGTGTCTTGGAGAAGTTGAGGGAGAAACACAAGACGTGGAAGAAAAATATGCGGACCTGGTACTTTGGGAAGACACGAGAGTCCGTTATACGAATGCGAGAATCCGTCCGGCCGAAGGAGCCGATATCATTGGAAAATGGAAGCAGTTCGTTCAAAATGAGATCATGGAGCGACAATTGGCATCTCGCCCATCGGGGAGGGAAAATCGAGCAAAAAAGATGGGCGTGCACTACTGCGGCCGGACGTCTTACGCCGAGGTGGAGCATAGGATGATGGTAATAATTATTTTTTCTATAACTACAAAAATATATTATTCTGCATTATTTTACTTTGCAGGGCCGATACTAATTTTACTTTATTTTATTTCAGGGGACAGGGAGTGGCCCTGGAGGTAGGCCACATAGGTTCGATACTTATGTGGCTCTTCGGACGAAGAAAGGGAAGGACAAGGAGGTGTCCTCGAGCGTGGTGGCCATGATTGTAAGTAATCCGACAGTTTACTTTTTGTTAATTATGTTATAATTTTTTAATTTACTTATTTTACTAATCATCTGCTTTTTGTCGTTTCAGGCAAAGCTTAAAGAAGTGCATGAGTCGCAGTCTGATGCCGACAAGGCATCTTTGTCCACAGATGCACTTAGCCAAGTGATTGTCTCTAATCAGAAGGGGAGGACAAGGGGGTGATCTCGCAGGTGGCCAAATCTAGGATCATCAGATTGGAGACGAGTGACACTGGGTTGGCTCGAATGGTGGACTCGCATGACGCGAAGCTGTCCCGTGTTGAGGTGGCGGTCTGAGATATGTTCTCATTTATGAAGCGTTCGTTGGGAGGAAAATGCAAGGGGAAATAGAAGTAGAATGTGGTGGATGAGGAGGTGTGGGAGGAGGAGGAGGTGCGGGATGATGAGGTGCAGGATAACGAGGATGTGGACCTCGCTGCTTCATCATCGATACGTGAAGACTTTGATGATCTACTTCCCTCTTTGGATCCCTTCGATTGACCGATGTCGACACTTGGTTGGACGACCGTGTTTATACTAGACATATTTGATGGCCAGCGGATAGGGCGTGGGTTGAGGGACCCGAATATCATCCAGGGTGGACTAGTTCATGGACGTGAGCTTCAAGACATCGAGTCCAATGTGCTCGTCACACATGTGATACCCGAGAAGGAGAACTTCCCATCGTGGTTGCACGAACATTGCGACACGATGTATATCAGTGGGTGTGTCAATTCGTATATCATGTGGCCTACTCACCTCCTCAGATTTAACCTTACCCAAGACATGTAGTGACATTATTTGAATTGAATTGTTTTTAAGTTGGTAGATTTGAATTATATTTGGATTATATCGTGATGCATATTATCTATATTTTGAATGTATATTTGCATTATCTTTATTTTATTTGGATATATCATGCTTGAACAGGTACAACGTTGCTATAACAGGTTCAAATATACTGTTGGGCAGTGGTAGTGGCCAAACTGCCCAACAGATGTTTTTCAATTCTGCCCAGAATTGCCATGGTCATTGACCGTGACAAGTCTTTGACAAAGGAACTTGTCACGTTCATTGACCGTGACAATTTTTTAACCATTGTCACGGGCTTGTCATGGTCCTTAACCGTGAGATGACCATGATAATTCTAACGAACTTGTCACGGTCAATGATCGTGACAAGTTCGTGACAAAAAAAGTTGTCACCCCAAGAATTGTCACGGTCATTGACCTTGACAAGTCCAACTTGTCAAGGTCAATGACCAAGACAAATCGGCAGATTTGGTGTAGTGAACCCAAAATAATCCCTACCTCAAACATCCCCACAGTTTCAGCCACCACTCCCAAACATCTCCATTTCTTTGGGTTACACATCTCTCATATTCGGATTTGTAAGCTATGTTCTTCTAATTTTCACTACACTATGAGTTTCTTTATTGTATGAAATTTAATTTTATGTCATTCTAGGAGTACACCGGATTTGTGTGACTTATATATGTATTGTTTACATTCTACACACTGTTACATGTATCCCTATTTGTCTCTTATATATTTGTAGATCTGAAATTAATAGTTTTCTATTGTTTTGGGTTGTTCATACTGTTGATGGTATGGGTTGAATCATAAATTTTAATGGGTGCGTTTAATATTATGGGGATGTTCTTTTGATGGTTATTTTATTTACTACATTCACATATGAATTTTTTTCTTGCATGTTCACAGGTACAAAATGTTTTTTTTTCGGGATGTCATATGTTTGAGTACTTCTTTTGAGTTCATATAAGATGAATCGCCTACAAAATGAGATTTTTTTCTCTCTTTTCATTTATTTGTTTTTTCTAGAGATTAATTGTTTAACTCTGAATTTATTTGTCTTGTTTCCCCTAATTTATTTTATTATTTATAGGATGAACTCTCCTTTTTTCGTGTCTTAAATTAACATCATAGGTGGGTCTGATAATATTTGGCATATCCTCAAGCATGGTAGGTAGTCCCAAAATTCTAACAAGAAAGACTGAGCAACCCTCCACAAACTGATTGCCCAATACATCGTCTATGATGAAGCACTGTTAAGAGAAACATTGATGGAACCCATTTACATTGCATCAAAAGAGCTGACATTGAAGAGATGATGCAAAAAATCCACAGCGGGAGTATAAACCCACATGAATGTCCATATGCTTACCAATAAAATTATCCAGCAGGGTTACTATTGGACGACCATGGTTCAGGATTGCACCGCCTATGTTCAAAAATGCCTTAAATGCTAATAGTTTTCCAACCTCCAACACTTGCCTCCACGGGAATTATACAACATGACTTCTCACTAGCCATTTTCCACATGGGTAATCGATATCATAGGGAAAGTTAAACCCAAAACCTGAGACGAGCATGAATTCATCTTGGTTGCCATTAATTACTTAAACAAATGGGTTAAAGCTAAGTCATACGCAATTTTGAATCTTTAAAAAGGTGGCCAAGTCCATCAGAAGAAATATCATCTATCGATATCGGGTCCCGCACGATCTACTGTCAGACAATGAGTTATATTTTGAGGCAGAAGTAACAGAGGTGGTCGATGAGTATAGGATTCAAAGGAACAAATCTTCTTCCTACCGACCTCAAAACAATGCTGCAGTCGAAGTAGCTAATGGAAACTTTAAAGAAATCATCGATAAGATGATTGAAAACTACTGAGATTGAGCTGATTGAATCCCGTACACCCTCTAGGGCTACCACACTTAAGTTCGAACATACACGAGGACTACCTCTTACTCTCTGGTATGAGACATGGGAGCATTCCTACCCATTGCACTAGAAATTCCTTCATTACATGTCATGCATGAAAGCAAAGTTAGCGAGAAAGAATGGCATCAAAGCCATCTTGACTAGTTGTCACCCCTGGATGAAAGGAGACTGAAAGCTCCATATCATATACAAGGGTACCATCATCGAATAGCACAATCATTTAACAAGAGATTCAAGAACCATAGTGTCTGAGAAGGGGATTTATCCATTAAAGAAATAGTAGAACCTATCTAGGACCCCAGATGGAATTCAAGACCAATTGGAATGGCCCCTACATTCTAAAGAAGATCCTATTCGGTGGTGCCCCTATGCTCACCAACCTCGATGGGGAAAAGTGGACCGTCCATTTAATTTGGAACATCTCAAGAAATTCTACCCTTAGTCTGAAATATTGGCGTGATAAGACTCTTCTCATCTCCCTTCTATTATTAAAAGAAAAAAAATCATTTCCCTTTACTGAGAACAACGTGGGGCCTGATCCTTTAAAAATCTTTTTACTTTCAGAAGTGGAACTCAGAAAATTTTCCAAACCCATAGGTACATAGGTAGCTCATACGCTTCACATTAGCATGACCCCCTTCTTTAAAAATGCTATTCTTTTATTATCTACGAGAATGATGGTTCATTTTTATCATTTACATGAATGCAAGGATTGTGTATGTCTTAGCGATTGGTATAGGTAATTCAAATGCAAAACTCATTAAGAGGCACAATGATATAATTGAAATTTTCTTTATTTCATTGATGAAAAATTATGTTACAATTACATCGGCATAGGGAGTCAAGCATCTTCCCCCACCAGCCTAACCTTATTGTCCTAAAAATAAAACAAGCCAAACTACACCTAGGTAACCTTCCTAAGATTTATTACCACGCATAACCAATCACATCACAAAAACTTCACAAATAAAACAACCCGCGTAATTTTTGGGGTATTTTCGAAATTAAGAGGAAAAATAAATTTTGAGATAAAATTATTTTTATTGCTCAAATATGTTGGTTATTATTTTTAAAGGAAATAATTTCAAAAGGTTTCGAAATCGGAATTAAAATGGAGATTTAATTGAATTTTTATTACTTAGAACAGTCCTCAAAATACAAAACTCTCTAAGAGTTCTGAAAACATAAAACTCTCTAGTAAAAATAATATTTTTAGAAATCAGACCGTCCGATCAAGCTGAATTTTTGTCACCAGTCCCGTCTCGTCGTTCGCTACAACATACTAAAATTTTAAGTGATTCCAACGGTCCGATCGTCCGGAATAATTTTTTTAGTGTTTGTATCTGATAAGAACTCTTTTCTTAATCAAACTCTTAATCCTTTATATATCAACTAATTCGTGGCTTGGCTTTTCAAATCACTTTTTTCTCAAAATTTTCAACCAGAAGAGCTCTTTAAAATTACTCCCTTTCATATACAAACCATTGCCCCAAGCTTATTCAAGATTTCAACCTTAGATTAGAAGGTTTATTTGGTGTTTTCTCGAGTTTGGGCTAGACCTTGATTGGATTATTTTCCCGAGAGGAACGTGATGGTGTGATTAGATTTTGAGGCTGAATTATGTGATGACTTTAAGGTATGGGGTTTTACACAATATGCTCCCGAAATCTCGCGAGTGTTTATTCCGTTGAATTCTTGTTAATTGAACTCATATTTTGAATTGTTAAATTCTTGGAAATCTGGAAAAATAATTGTTGGAATTATTTTCATTCATGAGGTATTATTCATGTTGTTTTGAGCACGCTGTCATGATATTTTAATATGGCACTGATGTTGGGCACCCGCCAAGACTCCTTTTCCGGCTACTTGATAAAGTATGGCGCGATATGGTGAGGCCTGGTGACTCCGGTTAATGTGTTGTTGAGAAATTTATTGATAAAATGCTATTGAGATTTGCATTATTTGATTTGAGTATTCGTAGTCGTATTGTTGCGCTTTGTTCATCGCTAACATCTTTGCTGAGCATATTCCTGTCGTATTGTGTACTTCCCCATCTTTTTCTTAGTTGGCAGGTGAGCACGGATTTGAGTGCTATGGACCAATTGGGATGATTTTAGCGAGGATTATTTGGGAAGAATATTCGAGAATACAATGAGAAGACTTGTATTTATTTTTTATGTATAGAGCATTTGGAGATTTATTTTATTTTCGAGATAGTTAGATTGTTGTAATTATTTCGAGAGATTTGTTGTATTAATTTGAAGATGAGAATAGTGGTTTCTTGTTTTATTTTGGGATTTAGATGCTCTATACCTTGTTATTTGTGGATTAGTTTAGTTTTATCGATAGTAGCGCTCCGTTCGCTCTCCCCGGGCGGGCGGGGTGTTACAGTAACCTTCCTAAAATTTATTACCACACATAACCAATCACATCACAAAAACTTCACAAATAAAAATCATTGGGGATCCTACCCACAACTTCCCGAATAACTAGCCCGATCAATAGATACATCTTGGGTTTCCCAAACCTCCCATACTTGGATGGAATAAAGAAGGACCTCCATGGAACTGTAAGCCTCCGGACAACCTAGGGAAAATAACAATAGCTCCCTCAATGGTGTAAAACATTGCGAACCACCTTTGAGTGGTCTCCTTAGCCATCATCTTGTAAACTACCCTCTTTCACAACCACTTTATGTAAGTTTCATAAACCTACCAAACTTTTCCAACAGACTGGGAAGGATGGGTCGATGATCGATGATTCTACCATAGAGAGACCAACCGCAAGCGCATGCATTATGTCAAATCCTCCACGGGAAAGAAGTCTAGTTTCTAAGGTGTCACAATTTATTCGTAGATAAATTGACGCAAGAGCCGCCAGGGAAAGTAAAAAGAAGTTCGTCGGAGGCTAACTAGTCGAACATATTGGTATTCCCAAAGTTTTAGAATGGGCTACAAATCATCCCACCAAGGCACTGGCCATGCAAGCCTAAATCCCCGTGCTCCATGAACTAGTTCTTACAGCTGTCGATATCCAAGACCATGCTAATAAAGTAGCAAGTAACCAAATTTAGCATGACTGCCAAGGGGTATTCAGGAGAGATGACCATATGGAATTTCTTTGACAACCAAATGAACAATATAACTGGGATACCCATCTGAAAGCCAGAACAACCTTCACGCTAAGCATGTAGACCATTTAGGGTCTCCGCCAATATCAGCGTCGTAGGATTACAACGATATGACATCCACGAAGTGATGGCTATAAATTGTGAACCCACCAACAAGTCCCCAATCTCCAACAATAATTTTGAAGTTAAGCCAAGGATAATGGCTTTAACATAGCCTCCATCACCAACATCCTGTAGATGCACGAAATATTTCACATCCATGAAAGAGATTATTCCTCTCGTAATCAATGACTGAGCCGCCAAGGGAGAAATATGGTGATGTCTTGCTAACATCTCTTAAGGAGACTAAGAAAATTAAGGCATGACCATGGCAAGACTCGAACTCACCCCCATCATAGCATATAACTCTTCATAAGTCAGAAAAAATTCATCTAAGATAAAGAGAACATGGTCCTCGGGAAACCATAATTATACCATCGCCATTAGCATGTTCCATTCAATAGGCTGGTTGTGCCATAATGACGCATGTTGAAAACATCATAGTCTACATTATATGAGCACATAGCCTCTGAGATTTCAAGGTAAGAAGCAAATTCAATAATTTCGGGGAGATCCATATTGCAAAATGATGAGACAAGAAACAAGAAGTAGTCAAAAGAAAGTAAATGTAGATGAGTGAAGAAAATACTCCACCATTATCCCTTTTTATACTTGAAAATCTGCGTCAAAGATAAAAGTCCTGGAGGAAAGCCTGCCCCATCAAGGACCAAGTAATTGAAGAAAGTGAAATCAAAGCCTTGGGTGATTTGATTGGACTGACCTACTGATAGGCAGGATAAGGGGTATGCCGATCGATAACCCCGTATTTTTGAAAAATTCCCTTTTTACTTTTTTATCAAAATCAAAAACTCAATAAAAATAATTTTATTCATAATTTCCTTCTCCGTAGATTTTTCATCATCCTATTTTAAAATAAACTTTCTCAAGTCATTTTAAGTCCTTTTTACGGTCTCAGCAGCAAAGTAAAAAAGTGCATATGCATTAAGTCACTAAAGCAGAAATTAATAAAACTTTTTCCATTGCATATATATTTCTTTATAACATTTTTCCTTGCAGGAAAACACAAAAACAACGAGACTCATCCTGAACACCCCAAAACTCTCTCTCTCTCTCTCTCTCTCTCTCTCTCTCTCTCTCTAAGACCCTCCATCCCTGTGGCGTATGCACTTTACTCGGCGACGAGATGATTGGCCTCCTCTCCCTAATCCCGACCCCTCCCTAGACGAGGTAGATGACACCAAGAAAGAAGGAACCGACATTGAGGCCCGAATGTGAGCTGTCGTGAAAGCCACCCGAATGTACTTCATCCAAGTAGTTAACACTCCAACATACTATAGAAAAAATAGAAAATAGCAAATCAGTCAGTCTCAGGCAAAAAAGAAATCAAAAAGACAAAAGCCAAAGGAATGAAAGGTATACCTCTAGCTATAGGACATCCTTTGTCAACCCAGGCACATCCGGTTCCATCGCATTGGGGCAATGCAGAATACGCACCGATCCTCCATCAGATATTTAGATGTTATAGGAAGGAGGAGCCAACCGAAGAAATGGAACCCCTAATGTCATCGCCGCTATCGATGTTGACGCACCACCTTCACTGTGGGAAGACCTCACCGATCGACTCGTGCCCCTACTCGAGCCCACATTGGTAAGAGGAAAAATTATATATATCCTGGGAGAAATCAACCAGCTCGATAAAAAATCCAAATAACCATAGGTCACCACCATGTCAATATACGATGAATAAGGCTTGCCGACCATCGCCGCCACCCTCACCTCCTCTGACATCTCCCGCTCCTGCCTCGTATAACTCGGGGGCCTCACAAATGGAACCATCGCCTCGTCCTCAATTACCTATCGGACTACGCTTTCCCCCAGGTACGAAAAGTAGCCGAACTCATGCACCAATAGATGACGCAATAGCGTGTTCCCCCTGCTCATCCTCGTGTGCTGGATAGCCATCCCCCAAGGATAAAAGGTCACCTCCAAGATCCCCAGTGGAAATATCAATATCTGAAAAGATCATCAAGGAGAAATGATATTAAGAGGAAAGAAGAATTTACCCGATCACTCGTCAGGCCATTCATGACCTGACGTACGACTGCTAAAGAGAGCAACTCCCCAGACTGCCGGTTAGACTTTCGCCATCGGTACATATGGTAGAAGTCCCCAACAGACTCATTCTTCAAACCTATTAAATGGGCATTAAGCCCAATCACCTCATAAAACCACATCTTCAAAGGACAAAGGTCTGTTAATCAGAATAAAACAATCAAGGAATCAAGAATAAAATGAATAAAGGAAAAAGAAAATGCATAAAATACAACTTCTTGAAAATAAAACAATACCTCCAAAAAATAGGTGGCACCAGTAAAGGTTTTTCGGCAACACCGTCTGAATGCATCCAGAAAAGAATAAAGGGTCTCCAAAGTTAGGCTCCCCCAGTCAAAGAGAGGGATATTTGAAAATACCCTCAAATATGGTAAAAACCACACATGGATGACATCGACCCTTGTTGCCACCCAAAATCCTCCTAACAATAAAAGAATAAACAAACGGGACATCTTTCGTACCTCAACCCGTCACTCTCGTCGATCCATTAACTCAATAACACCTCCTTCAAAAGAAATAGATGGATGGAGTCCTCGTAGACTATCCTCCTCACATCTCCCAACGCGGCCTCCACCGCCGCCGGCGTCACCTGTAAAGTTCGGTCCACCTCTATCTGGGGAGCCTCATAGTCTAGCCCCAACAGTTGCTGCACATCAATGGGAGTCATTGTCATCTCCCCCCCACCCCCACCCCAACCAAAGACAAAATGATGGCGTGGGTGGTATCCCACCACCTCTCCCCCAAAGCACAGAGAACAACCATCGAGCAAAGTGTCTCATCCAGTGCAAAATGCTAAACTGCCAAAGCCAAACGATGAAACCACCCAATGTACCATCGTAGGAAGGTTCTCCCAGATGTCATGTAACCCTATCGTCCCCCAATAACAAAGGCTTGACGTAGATATATCAGCCTGCCAAAGCCAAAAGGAAAAAGCCATGTCAAAATTAAAAAAAAAATACACAAAACCAAAAAGGAAATACCAAAGGTCATTAACACTTACATTTCCACTAGGGTTCACCACCCTAGAAGATTGATGGTCCGCAGGCTAGCGCAAAAGATTCTACTCATCCCTAACTTGTTCACACGAGTCAAAGGAATTCTCACTACCCAGCGCAAAGGGCACCCTGTCCCGACACTCCAAATGCGCCAAGTCATCAACACTCAACCACGCCATGTGGACCACTCCTTGAAAAATCTTCCATTTCTTACTTTTGGAGGAGAAAAGAGCGTTAAAATAGTTCGAAGAAAAGAAAAGAAGAAGATAGAAGATCTGAAAGCTATGAAAATGAAGAAATATTGCCCATTTTTGTCGAAGCCTAAGGGGCATGCCAATCGGAAGTCCCCGGCCACAAACCGATCAACAGTGTCCCTTTATCCGCCTGAGGTGGCCCAAAATGTGCCACTGCCATTTGGCACCACCTACGCCCTACCGGTCGGCACCTCCCTAATATTTTGTACAACACTTCCCCAAAAATGTCGAAAAATCCTGAAGAATCCCCAGAAAGTTCCTAAAATTACCAAATGAATTTTAGAACCTTTTCACAAAGAATTTTTTTTTCAATACTCTCAAATCCCCAACGAGATTAATAGCACATTCTTCTCCCATAATTATTTCCCAAGAGGAATTCCCAAATCCAACGGGATATTTCCATAGCAACGTCTCCAAAAGACATCACAGTAATTGAATAAAATCCCCCAGTAGGGCTGCAACCAATCCTCGGATTAATATTTTTTCCCCACGCTACAAACTTAAAGACCTTAGAATTGACATCGGCCGTCAAAATTGGTCACTCCTACTTAAGCCTTTAGAATTGGCTTCGACTCGCAGAATTGGTTGTTTCTACTTAGCCCTCAGAATTGTCTTTCACCCGTAGAATTGGACTCCCCATATTAAGCCTTTAGAATTGGATTCGACCCTCAGAATTAGTCGTTGCTACTTAAGGTCCTCAGAATTTACCTCAGCCCGTAGAATTGGTCACCTCTACTTAAGGTCCCCATAATTGACCTCGGCCCACATAATTTGTCGCTCCTATTTAAGGTCCTCGGAATTGACTTCAACCCCAAGAATTTGTCACACTCTACTTAAGCCCTCAGAATTGGCTTCGACCTTCAAAATTGGTCACCCTCTAATTAAGTCCTCAAAGTTGGCTTCAATCCTCACAATTGGTCGCTTCTTGATAAGAGGCTTTTTATGTATGGTCGTTGGCTTCAAAAGCCAATCTCAACATTCCATTAAGTACCTACAAAACTTGTTTAAAATACCTCGTATTGCGGTAAGTATGGGTATCAATCCAACTTTCAATGGTGAAACAATTAATGTGAACACTTGCAATTCAATTTTTATTAAGACATATTTTTTTAAATTTTTATTTTTAAAAAACAATTTCAAGGGAGAATTAACTAATAAATGGTAAAAATTAAGAAATGACTAAATAATGAAAAATAATGTGCAATCGAGTGTGATAAATGTGAAAAAGTCAATAGATGGGATTACACCACATTATCAATTATTTTAATTTCTCAATTTATTAATTTGAAATATTTCGAGATAATATTAAATCGATAATCTAACTCTCGTTACAATTATAAATTTAATACAATCTTTTTCATAAAACTAATTTAAAAATGTCTCACGATGATAAAATCATGAATCATACTATTTTCAAGAAATTACCCGCTAGGATCAATTTAATAAAAAAATATATGAATCCTCAAATGTCAACACCAAATTAATATTCAAATTTCGAAAAAAACGTATCTCTAGTTTGATCCCTAAATTCAAACATTAATTTGTACAATTAATTTACTAACTCTCGTTACATAAATTAATTAGTGACAGTCAAAAATTATTTTTCTTAGAAATATAGCATTAATCAAATCAATTAATTAAATTAATATCATACGCAGTGCATCCCACCCCTTGAATAGGGTTACTAGCTAAGCATAATGAAATAATTAATCACAGTCACAAACATGTAACAAAAAATTAAAGAGTAGAGCAAGAAATACAATACACAAAAATCTCCCTTTGAATTGATTCCTTGAATCCCATTCATGCACATGTGTCCCAATGTTTTGACAAATCCAGTACTCGATTACATAAAAAATAAATAAAAACTAAGCCTTAAAATTATTGTAATGCTAAACTAATTTTTTTGTATTTTTTGGAATTTTTTTATGTACCTACTATGTACATAATATACAATGTTTATTTCTCTCTTTTTTTTGTCTCTGCGTCTGATCTTTTTGTATCCGAGAGTCCTTCCCTTTTTAATGTGAGTTGCCCTTTCTTATGGCCACGTTGTTTTGTTTTGGATGTGGAGATTTTGTTGGGATTTGAAGATGACCAAATCAAACGTAAAATGGTTCCTATTCTTTTGTGGGTTTATTTGATTTTATTGGAGATAATGGCAAGTCCGATTTTAATGGTGATGGAGGTTTGGTTTTGCGTACGAAGTGGATTGATTGTTGATGGGTTTTAGAGTCTGAATTAACTCGGGTTTGGGGAGCAGGTCGCGGGTGGTGGCTGGGCATGGCCAGGTCGGGTGGGGCTGATGGGCGCAGGTAGGAGCTGGATAGATTCAGGTCGCGATGGAAGCGGTGGTTCCGGGTTGGGTTGTGGGTTTGGTAAGAGGGCGAAGGATCCGAGTTTGGAAGGTTTAAGGCTTGAGGGATATGGGTATGGTAGAAGGTAGGTGGCCTTGTATTTTGGTTATGGAGGTATGAGAGTGTGGTTGGAAATGGGGAAGATGAAGTGGGGTTAATTGGGTGTGGAAGTGTGTATGTGTTATGGTGAGGGTGCGGGTTAGTTTTAGGTGTGTGGGTGTGTGTAGGATAATAGGGTGTGAGTGTATTGCGTGTGTTTAAGTTGGACCCTTAAATAAAATACCACTACCAAAAAAAATCAAACTAGACTAAAATAAAAAAATTAAACTCTAAAAATAAAATTCTACTATATTATTAAGAGACTTAAAAATAAAAATAAATAAAATAAATAAATAAATAAAACTCTATAAAAACTCAAAATCCTAACTAAATAAATTAAAGATAAAAACTAAAAAACTAAAATCTTATAGAAAAATAAATTCCTAGAAACTAATCCTAAGAAAATTAATAATATAAAATAAATATTAAAAACTAATAAAAATCAAAATCAAAATAAACTATTTATAAGAATAGAAAATAAATCCTAGAAAATACTAAATAAACCTGAAATAAATCCTAAAAATAGAACGACTCAAAATAAAAATCTAGAAAAATAATAAAGGTATAAACTCAACACACACAGACTCGAGTGACAGGCTGGGCTCAGTTTAAGCTTAGGTTTGGTACGGAAAAAGGCTCGGGGCATCGAAACTCATTTCGGCAGGCTCAATGGGACTTCTGACTTTGCAGCCACTTTAATTTCTTCGATGCACTCTTTTTTATCGCTAATGAGTCGCGATTGACTTGATTTAGCATTATTTGATGTTGCGACTACTATTTGACCTAAAAATAAGAAAATATGACATAAGGCCAATTTTAATTAAAACGATAGACTAAAATGCATCTATTCGGGGTATAAAATAGACACTTTTGGGTGCTTATTACTTCTACTTAGGTCCTCAGAATTGACCTCGACCCTCAAAATTGGTCACTCCTACTTAAGCCCTTAGAATTATCTTAGATCCTCAGAATTGGTCACTACACCTTAAGCCCACACAATTGGCTTCGACCCTCAGAATTAGTCGCTCCTACTTAGGTTCTTAGAATTGACCTCGTCCCTCATAATTGGTTGCTACAACTTAAGGTCATGAGAATTGACCTCGACCCACATAATTGGTCACTCCCACTTCTGTCCTCAGAATTGGCTCTGACCAACTGAATTGGTCACCTCTACTTAAAGTTCTCAGAATTTACCTCGACCCATAGAATTGGTCTATCCCATCTTAAGCCCTCAGAATTGTCTTCGACCCACATAATTTCTCACTCCTACTTAAGGTCCTCATAATTAACGTCGACCCACAAAATTGGTTGCTCCAACTTAGTGTCCTCAAAATTGACCTCGACCCTTAGAAATGGTCTCTCCTCACTTAAGGTCCTCAAAATTGACCCTGACCCCCAGAATTGGTATCTCCCCACTAAAGGTTCTCATAATTCACGTGGACCCTCAGAATTGGTCGCTCCTCACTTAAGTTCCTCAAAATTGATGTCGACCATCAAAATTGGTCGCTCCTACTTAGGTCCTCAGAATTGACCTCGACCCTCAAAATTGGTCATTACAACTTAAGGTCCTCGAGATTGACTTCGACCCGCAGAATTGGTCGCTCCCACTTTATCTCTCAGAATTGGATCTGACCCACATAATTAGTCACCTCTACTTAAAGTCCTCATAATTGACCTTGGCCCATAGAATTGGTCGCTCCCATCTTAAGCCTTCAGAATTGGCTTTGACCCTTATAATTGGTCGTTCGCTACCTTAGGTCCTCAAAATCGACCTCAAAAAATAGAATTGGCTATCCCCACTATTCCCTCAGTTCCTTAGAATCCTCTCGACCCTCTGAATCACTCATCCTCATCCCTTAGATTTGCAGAATTGACCTCTTTCTAAAAATATCACGTGGTGTTTATTCGACGGCTTTCACTTATTCCAAGATCTCCCATCAAGGGGCTATATGGACACCACATCTAGGACCCCATAAGTCTCTCCTTATGTCCCTAACACCTATCCCTTTCACTACAAACCCTAGGTCATACTCTGAGTACCGATCTAGAGGCCATCAGGCACACCAATGCCCCTTTTCACTCTGATGAACTTTATTTTCAGAGTCAAAGCTCATTGAATATTTTTTAGGGATATGAATGACCTTTCTAATATTCCATCCCATGCACAACATAACATAACCGTTCAGACAAACAGACAATTTTACCACAAAAAATCGATTTTGAGACCACCGTGCGCTCCGAGGCCCCATATTTACCCAAGTAAACTTCATTGTCCGAGCAAACAATATTTCAATCATCAAAGGGTACTAAAACCTCTTTCTAACGGTCCACCCCGTGCATGAAACGGCATAACCATTCTGACGAATGATCTATTTTACCCCAAAAATTAATCTGGAGGCCACCAATGCTCTCGGGCTCCGTTTTACCAAGGTAAAATATTCAGATCGAATGAGACTGAATGAATCTTTGAAGGTAACTAAATACTCTTTTCAAGGATCTTCCCCATGCATGAATCATCCATAAGGTACGGACGTACGATCCATTTTACTCTGAAAGGTCACTAGGTGCTTTTGAGACCCGATTGACAAAGGTTAACTTTCTAAACCCAATGAAGCTCTTTGGAATGTCAAATTACATCGTGTAAACTTTCCAACGGTCCTCTTTGTGCACGATTTTGACTTATCGTTCAGATGAATGATCCGTTTCCATCTGATGATCTCACGTTTAAAGGATCGACGAGCGGTTTCGAGCCCCATTTAACCCAAAATCAACTCTTGGACATGAGAGCGGCCGAAAGAACTGTTGAAGGTCTCCAAATTACCTTTATATTGGTATTTGGATCCATAGATTGCATTCTTCGACAATTTTTTTGGAAAAATCTACACGAGACTGTCGATTGGCAGGTTCATTTCCCTACCTATCGGCAGTGTGTCTAGGATTACCTCCAACTAGCAGGCTAGGACTATGTCAATCGGCACCCCCCTTACCCTATAAATATAGGGAATTACCTCACTCCCAAGAACACCTCAGATCCATCAACATCAGTGATCTCAACAATATTCTCTTGCAATCAACAAAGTTTCCTTGTATAAAATTCCTTTCAATCTTTCATTCTCATCCTTTTTAATCCCAATTTAGAAAAATATCATTCTCTCTCATCCAAAATTCATATCAACATTCAAGGAAACTCACCAAGGATCAAGATTAAGCTTCAATTCTCCAAAAATGGTCAAAAGTTCTTCTCTCTCTCTATTTAATTTCTTTATTTTTGCATTAGTTACATTCATAGTCTTGCTTTTGCTTTAGTCCATGTATATTAATATCTCACCTTCTTATTAGTTATATTGAACATACTTTATTTTTTATAAAAAAAAAAGAACGGATACACTTCTAAAATTATAAATTCCAATAGGATTATCCATCACAGTTTCTTAAAACTCAAACACATTTTCTACACACACACATATAATAAATTTCAGTTCGAATCTATGGGATAAACCCAAGTCTTATGCCACACACGAACTACGTGGACTTTGATGCCTTTATAGTCTACGTGGGCGTTTCGGGCTAAAACCCGAGACTCAAGTCCAATTTTCCAATTTTTCCAATTTTCCCATTTTCATCGTTGTCTTCTTTTCATCTATACAATATTTTAATATATATTTGTGATCCTTATTGGCATTTTATCCAAACACATATTATCATTTCATCAAAATGATCAATATCCCGATAAATGCATAAATCGTATTTCCTGTATATTATTTTGGGAACATTCCTATGGATGACCTCACTCTATCTTTTCCATGGTATGAGTTGGGCAATTCTGATCACCATTTATATGTATACACATGCACACAGCTCACGGAGAAATAAAGGAAAACAGTAACATAAGCCATGAGAGACCAAAAGGTCAGGTAGGTGCCTAACATTTTCCCATTTCCTAACTTAGCCCCCGAACCTTCGAACTATAAGTTTCGTAAGCATAAGTTTCTCTTTGATGTCTCTCTTTCGAGGCGGTTATATGTCATTTTTCCTATTTTGTGCAAAATAGGGTAGCGACTCCATCTCTTTACATTCACCCCACACCGACGACGGTCGAAGAACTCCTAGAGAAAGAGGGTGCGAGACCTTTTTTCCCCCTAAAACAAGGAGAGGAGATAGAGAGATAGAGAGGAGATATATCACTAGGGATGGCCACATCTACGGACCTAACTAATACAAGGGCTTAGGGTGGCTCACCCGAAAATGAGCTGGTGCAACATGATAAAATGTTGAAGCAGGAAATTAAAATATTTTTCTAGAAACATAGATAATAAATAAGCAAGTTGAAATCCACATTAGGTACGAGCAAAGAAAAAGACTCATGAAGTACCTCAAGAGTTCTCGGCGTAAGACCATTCATAGGAATAGTAAAATATAAACTCTTAGCAATAGTGGGGAAACAGTTGAGAGATTTAAATAAAAAGCATAAAGCTAATATATGAGAACTTGCACCGACTTCTCTTTCTTTAGCACTTACCAATAAAAGAGAGGCTAGAGAAAACAAATGTCCCATGCCAAGCTCAAAGAGGATACAAACATAGAGTTCCTTGCATATAGAAATTGAGCACAAGGTGGACAGATTGGAATAGATGAAAGTGGAAGGACAATACTCATCATTGGTGCTATTCTTATTCCCACATATGAGACCTATTAAAAAAAAAAACAAATTAGTCGTGGAATGGAAAATAATAGCAAACTCCTAGAGGAAAATACTATGGAAAATCTAAACGTACCCTGAATGATGGAATTGATCATATGAAAATGGTCCATTTGTTGGGATAGTTAAGGAAGGGAAATAAAATATCGAATCATCATGATAGTCAATAGATTGTTTAAAGTCGAGTATAATATTTTAGATGGCTAATAAAAAAGAGAATGCATCAGGCGAGTGACCTTCATTGATTCCAAGTAACCAAATATCATCTAAAGATGAACTTTTTAATCTTAGGAAGCAGTATTTGCCTAATTAACAAGTTCATCCTCGAATGACTAGGGTTTAAAAAGAACACTCACATCTCCATTTCTTTTATATTTAATAAATAAGAAAGGAATAACTATAGTACTTTCCATTAATTGAGAAGTAAATTGAGCATATAATATAGAAAAGGTTTCTTAAATGGCTTCATAACCACACTCAAGAACACTTTGGAGAGTTTCTTCAGTACCTCAAATATCTGAATTAGATCATTGATCAACAAAGATAGTAGAGCTTGTGGATTTGTTTGCTCATCTATTTCTCCAATTTGCTCGAGTTTTGACAAGAGATGATGGTGAGGAAGTCCCATCAAGTTCAACAGGAACAAAGTTCTATACATCTATATCGCAATGAAATATGTTAGAAATTTTTTACTTGCCTTGACATTTGACTTTTGATTACTTCACTACTGGATGCTTTGAGTATATAGCCTTCCAACATATAAGATTCACCAACATGGGAGTAATTTGATCAAGAGGAGTCTTCATGATTTGACTATATTTCTATGTCTCTTACGTGTTCACTTTATAAAAAAAATTTGAATGAGGGAATACTCAAAATGAATGTCTCGTTATGCACGTCTCGATACACGACCTAATAAGCTGAATCTAGCATTGCCATGTCATAAATCATAAACGACCAATAAAAGGAAAGTAATCACAAGCCAATATGAGAAAATTATGAAATGTAACAACACAATGAACCATACCTCAAGGAGTAAAGTTTTAATAAGACTCTAATTATAACTCCTCATGGGAAACATTATAAGGGAACTCTAGAGAAAAATACCCTAGTCATACCCAAACAATCTTCATACTCGGTTAGAATAATAAAACTAAAGTCCTTTCCTCAACTCAATTAAAGAAGGGAGAATAGAGGATAAAGGATAAAATAACATCCATGGAGGATATATTGGGTTAATTCCTTACCGACTAAGCATTAACTAACAAATTAAGATCTTGTGATGTAGACGAAAATAAAAACCATTAAAATATACATTCCAATCTCTTCGAGTAATGGCAAAAGGATAACTCATCAATCTTGTCCAAAAAAGGAACTATTAACTGCTTAGAAATCATCCTATGCCATCTTGTAAATGTAATACCCCGTAATTTTGTGAAATTTTATTTTAATTATGGAATTTGGATTAATTGATTTAAAGGGAGAAAATTTAAATTACAAGTAATCCGGATTTAATTATAATAATTACTAGCGGGACGATAGTTAGTATTTAACGGAAATAATTACGTGGAATATTACTTAGCGAGTAAAGTAATATATGAATATGAGAATATTATTTTGGCCAGGAGTGAAATATACGGCAACCACAATACACTTAGATGGGACGCACGTGTTAGTCGTGTCAATATTACTTTATTGAGCTAGAAAGGATCATTTATTTTTAAGTAACTCGTATGGTTAAAATAGTCAGAAAACACTAATCAGGTGTTTTATTTGGATTCCAGGGCATTTTAGCCCAAAACAACACCCCAGAGGGGTATTTTTATCTTTTGTTACTTTTGGGAAATTTAAGGACGAAACTAGGAATTAAAAAGAAAAAGGAATGTGGGCATTAGGCTGTCTAACAGTTTCTAACCCATGAGAGAGAGAGAGAGAACCTAAGAGGGAGAAGAAGAAGAAGACATAGAGTATTGGGCTAAGGATTCAAGATTTTCCACTTGAAACCTTACCAACGTATAGATCACGAGGAGACGAACATCCCAATACAAATTTCACTCAGCAATTCAAAGGTTCATGAAAAGGCAAGCGTTTATCTTGCTAAAATTTTAAGCACATATGATTCATGTTAACCCTAGTTTATGAGATAACCATTGATACTATGAATTTGAGACTGAATCGCCATTAAATCGTGAAATTGGAAGATAGGTTTGCATGTAGATGAATAACCCTATGCTGATAATGTTAAATCTAGAAAGTTTATGTTATAATCACGAAAGTAATTGGGGGTTTTGAATGATTGTTCAAGGTGGGTTTATTATTTATGGACTTTTAGAGATTGGAGACATTAGTTTAGATTCCCTATGATTATGTAAGGATTTATCATCTAAATTATGTTAGAAAGTACCCTATAATAATTAGGAATATTTTAGAATCATTTATTGGGCATTGGTATGAGTTTTTGACGAAATTGGATGAGCAAAAGATTGGAAAAATGAACTTTGGATTAACAGGGGAAACCTCAGAATTATCGTTCGAAGACCTGCCCAGGTTATTCGAAAGACTTCGTTGGAACGAGAATTCCAACGAGAGTTCTAACGAGATTTTTGAGTTCATTTGAAGTGAGAAGTTTGTTCGGATAACATCGTTCGAATGAGAATCCTGGACTTCTAACGAGATTCCATAATGTTTATATTTGGTTCGGATAAGTTAGAACCCTTCTAGGTTAGTCCAAGTGACAGTAATTATCCCATGCTATTTTCGAAGAACTTAAATTCCTAGTTAGTAATGAGTTGAGAGAGCGATTATCCAAGGGGATGTAGCGGGATAGTAGAGCCTTAGAGAAAAGGTACATGTTACAGAGATAAGTCGAAGGTTGCGATAAAGTGAATAGTAGAGACGATGATACTATCTATAAACTCGAGGACTTGGGTTTTAAGAATACCTAGTGTATATATTTTAAGTTGTGTGGATGCTTGTTGAATAGAATATTATGTGTATGACATACCTACGCTGCTTGCTATCGAGTGAAGGTTGCACATTGTGAACAATCATGCCTTGAGGATCCTTTGGGTGGGATATTGATTTGTACCACTAGACAATAGAACCTACGTACGGACTATCTCCGAGAATGATAGTGATGACGATCGTATGGGTGCATAGGTATGTGCGTACCCCATCGGCTTGGGACTATGTTTGCCTCTGATATATGTGTTTTGTCTTGATGGTTCGTGAAAGACTGAACCTTTAGTCCTTTATCCAAATAAGTGACGCAATAGGACATGATAGCAGAGTTTGCAGGCACCGCAGTTGTGTCTCAGGGTGAAAATATTGTATATATATAAGATAGAGTGAATTTACATATACTTGTGATGATATCTACTATGTTAATTTAGTAGGTGGATTTAATAATGAAATCTGAAATGAATTAAGTAGCGAACACTTAAATATATTAAACTGAAGTGTCTAGTTATGCTAAAGAAGTATTGGTTCTATGTATTTTTACATTACGAGAGAAATCCATGGGAACGATGTGGGTTTATGGTCAGATATTAGACATAAAGGACTAGTTAGTATAGAAGTATAACTAGTGCAGTTTGAATAGTCGCTAGGCGTTCACGTTAGATGAGAGGTGAGCAGTCCATGTGAGTTCGATAATTTAATATGATAAATATATGTGCTAACAAATCATTTCAAGCACTTGCTAATTTTTAAACTATTTTCAACTCGGGCTCTAACCCATTTTCTGGAAATCACTTTTCTTGTCAAATTATTTTAGGTGCTCAGCCACAGGGACATCAGGCTTACGAGTTCAATTCATTCGACGAGGTGTAGTTGTTGTAGAGGCTAGAGGACTTTGGTAGTAGACGCCTCTGAATCTATAATTCCTTACTTTTGAGTTATTTGTATCAGTTGGACATGTCGTCCCTTATTTTTTATACATTCAGAGATTATGGACATAGTCGTTTACTCTTTTTAGTTATAGGATTCATTTAGTTGGACTACTGTATTTGATTTTCACTGGAAGTGTTCACTCCAGCTCCTTTACATTATGTCAGTTATTTCAGTTCTTATGATATTGGATTGAATGGTCAATGATTAGTTATTTAGTTTAATTTCTTTATATTAATTGAAAAGATAACATTTTGACATCACCCTTTTTAAATAATTAGGTGGTTTATATTTTAAACAAGTTTTCGACAGTGATGCATATTCTGAACCTATCAGATATTTTGATTTAATTTTATGAAGGACTGATCACCCGATATTTAATTAGGGAATGTCCCAGGTGGTATCATAGATTCAAGTTATAGAGTCCTTAGGATTTGTACGTCATATTATGTCTTTCGCGTTGCTATCTTTGATGTAGAGCCTTATATTTAGGACTGTTGTATTCATTATTATATCTTAAACTATTAAAGATATTTACTGTGGACTTAAAAAGCTCCTCTCTCAATTCATATGCCTCCTATACGTGCACTACGAGCCAATAGGGATGCTCAGTCCGAGGTCCATCCAGCTCTATCCCAGAGAATGATGAACGTTGTGGAAGTTGCTGCTATTATAGCACAGGCAGTTAACGCAGCATTAGCTGTGCTAAAGAAGGCTCCACCACCGGCACCAGTAGTGGCTCCAGCACCAGTTCACGCTCTCCTTTCTTCATGGGAGCGCTTCAGAGATGCCTATCAGAAGCCACACCCTCTAGAGTTTGTGGGGAGTTTAGATATGGTAAAGGCGAGCGAGTGGAGGAAAGATATATAGAGGCATCTGAGAATGTATGAGTGCATCGAGGTTCAAAAGAAGATTCTAGATACCTTTAAGTTGGTAGGAGCAACGCTACAATGGTGGGGGTTTATCACCACTGCGGATGAGAGAGACAGCTTGGCTATCAGAGATGTGGGTGCAGTTTGGCTGCAAGTACTTCCCTTCCGCCGTGCAGACTAAGATGAGGTGGAAGCTAACTAAACCTCAAGAAGGAATGAAAGGCACTTGCTGAGTATGAGGAGGAGTTTACAAACCTTCTGAATCTAGTTTCGGATGAGATATCGACAGAAGATAAGAAGATTCAGAGATTCATGGATGGGTTGACTTAGAAGATACACCAGCACTTCTTAGGGAATCTTTCATTGTCCACTTACTCTGATGTGGTTAGCGTTGCCCTACTACATTGACCGAACAACCGCTCCCACAAGCAGGAAAGAAAACAAGTTGGGGAATCCAGCTAACAGTGCCGGACAGGAGGTAGTAGTACCGGTGGGACACCCGCAGCTTAGGGACAAGTCCATCAGTAGGGCTTCCATCAGGGAGATCCTTCTACGTCATTATGTTCTGGAGATTTCAGATAGGGACATGGAGGTTTTAGGCAGGTCCAGCGGGGTCAGCAGGGCCAACAGGGGCAGCAACGATGCCAATAGAATAAGGGAGGGGAGGTAATGGCCAATAGGGCCAGGGGAAGAAGGGACAAAGGGGAGGATACTATCCAGGGAGGTGTTTCACTTATGGTAAAACTGGACATAAGCATCGGGACTATCCCTAATGGGGTAGAGACCCGTAGCAACAGGGCACTCGCGAGGAGCCCCAGCGACCAATATTTAGAACCGCCCTACCAGCACCACCTCTAGTTCTAGCCTTGCCAACTATTCCAGTAGCTCCGATGCAGCAGGGTCAGTTGCAGTACAGGCGTATCTACAAAGTCCATCAGGCCCCAGTTCATCTGGAAACACCCAATGTTGAGGGTATGTTTCCTATCCATGGTACTATAGGGCGAATTATGTTTGACACAGGGTCATCACATTGTTTTATAGCTAGTAGTTTTGCATGAGGCACAGGGTTATTAGACACAGCAGAGAGTATAGTGACTTATGTAGACTCACCTCTAGGTATTGGGTCACTGATTTTCTTTATATGCCTAGGAGTAGGTATAGAGATTGGGAATTTGATTTTGCCAACTGATACGCTAGTCTTAGACATGCACGAACATGAAACCATTATTAGCATGGATTGGATTGATGCTTATAGAGCCATGATATACTGTTTTAGTAGGAGTATTATTTTTGCTATGCCAGGACAAGAGAAGTTCCTAGTGGCGATGCCTCGTCTTGAGGGAGGATCGTCCACCCATTTATATCATATAGAGGAGGAGGCCTCTAGAAAGATAGTGATTCCCATTGATTCGATTCATGTAGTCCGCGATTTTACTGATGTGTTCCAGGATATACCGGGACTACCACTTAGTCGAGAAATAGATTTTGTCATGGACTTGACGTCGGGAACTCGACCGATAGCCTGGTCTCTCTATCGCATGGCTCCAATCGAGATGAGAGAGCTACGGTACCAGATTGAGGAGTTGTTGGGACATGGCTTCATTCGTAGGAGTACCTCGCCTTGGGGTGCTCTCGTATTGTTTGTAAAGAAGATAGATGGGTCATTGAGGTTGTGTGTGTATTATGGAGATTTTAACAAATTCACGATACAGAATAAGTATTCATTGCCCAGAATCGATGACTTGTTTGACCAATTGAGAGGAGCTGCCATTTTCTCAAAGATAGATTTGAGTTCGAGTTATCACCATCATAGATACAGGAAAAGTACGTATCAAAGACCGCATTCTTGACGAGATATGGGTCTTATGAATTTCGGGTGATGCCATTTGGACTGACGAATGCCCTATCTGTTTTCATGGACTTAATGAATAAGGTGTTCATAGAGTTCCTAGATCAATTTTTCATCATCTTCATTTATGACATCCTGATTTATTCACAGACTGAGGAGGAGCATGCTGAGCATCTGAGGATGGTTTTGCAGAAACTGCATGAGCATGAGTTGTATGCAAAGTATGAAAAGTGTGGATTCTAGCTGAGGGAGGTTCAGTTCTTGGGTCACATAATCTCTGAGGAGGGAATATCGGTAGATCCAAGAAATACGTCAACGATGAGGGAGTGGGGCATCCCACTACAATGACTAAGGTTCGTAGTTTCTTGGGATTAGGAGGTTTATTTGGGGATTCTCGAAGATAGAGGGTCCGTTGACAAATTTAACTCGCAAATGGGTACCATTTATATCGGATGATGTCTGTCAGTTGGCATTTGATGAGCTGAAGGACAAGATGACTTTAGAACCAGTCCTAGCACTACCCTAAGCCCGGGTTGGAGTTTTTGGTCTACACTCATGCGTCCTTATCAGGACTTGGGGGTGTTCTTTAACAGGATGCTAAGGCAATTGCTTATGCTTACAATAAGATTAAGCCTCACGAGATAAATTATCCCACCCACGACTTGGAGTTAGGGACAGTCATATTTGTATTGCGGATATGGAGGCATTATCTCTTAGGGGGAAATTTCACCTATTCACGGATCACAAATCCCTGCAGTATTTGTTCACTCAGTGGGAGATGAATATGCGTCAGCAGAGGTGGCTGGAATTTATGAAGGATTACCAGTTCGACAACCATTATGACCCGGGGAAGGCAAATGCGATAGCAGATGCGTTGAGTCATAGGACACCAGGTGAGGTGGCCGAGGTGTAGAAGGATAAATGGAAAGAACTCGGGCGTCAAGATGTAGTTACCTGATCATTCATGTCAGGGATGACAGTTACACCCGATATAGTTACTAAGGTGATACAGGCTCAGGCAGCAGATTGCTTCTGTCAAGATCGGATTATCCATCTTCTAACTGAAGGAGCAAAGTCTTTCTCCGTGAGCTCAGATGCGGGTTTACCCTTTAATTATAAAATAGTAGTCCCAGAGGGGGATGAGTTACGGCATGCAGTGTTGATAGAGTCGCAGGGTTCATGATTTGCGGTACATCCTAGAGGGGATAAGATGTACCAGAATATGAGGTGACAGTATTGGTGGAGTGGCATGAAAAAGGACATCGTCGAGTTTATGTCGAATTGTGCCACTTGTCAACTGGTGAAAATAGACCACCAAAGACTGGGAGGATTACTACAACCATTAGAGATACCTATGTGTAAATAAGAGAGCATTTCCATGGATTTCATTATAAGTTTATCTACATCGCAGAGAGGTCACGATTCTATATGGGTGATTGCGAATCGATTGACCAAGGTGGCTCATTTTCTACGAGTTCGAACTGACTATGATACGTGACATTATGCTCAAATCCTCATTGTTGAAATAGTGAGACTCCATGGGGATCCCTTAAATATTGTGTCCGATCGGGAAAAGATTTTTGTGTCCATATTTCGGGAGAATTTCCAGTAGGCCATGCGTACAGAGTTACGGTTGAGTTCAGCCTATCACCCATAGACAGATGGGCAGACAGAGCGGACGAATTAGATATTGGAGGACATGTTGCATATGTGTTTCCTAGATTTTGGAGGTTGATGGGAGTAGTAACTTCCACGGGTGGAGTTTGCCTATAATAACTCCTACCAGTTTACGATTGGCATGGATCCATTTGAGGCATTGTTTGACAGACCCTGTCGTTCCCAAAAAATTTGGCTTGAAGTGGGGGATAACAAATTACTTGGGTCGGTGGCGATTCAGGACACCTCGATTAAGCTTGAGTTGATACGGAGTCGTTTTCGGGTTGATCGGGACCGGTAGAAGAGTTACGCCGACGCTAAGAGAATTTTTTAGGGAGTTCAGTCATGTGGATTAGGTTTTATTGTGAGTATCTCCTATGAAGGGAGTAATGCGGTTCGGGAAGAAAGGAAAGTTGGAGCCAAGATATGTCGGGACATTCCCTATTATTGAGCGGATTGGGCCAGTAGCTTATAGACTTGGATTATCGGAGCACCTGCATAGGATTCATGATGTGTTCCATATTTCCTCCCTGAGGAGATATATTTGGGATGAATTGGCCCACACCCACATTGCATTGGAGGAGATTGATCTTTAGCCCAATAGTTCCTATGAGGAGGGACCAGATTGTTATTCTAGACCGTAGTGAGAGGAAACTGAGATCAAAGGTAGTACCCTTATTACGAGTGTAGTGGCGACATCATAATGTAGAGGAGTCTACCTGAGAGCGTGAGGATGACATGCGGGAAACGTATCCATAGTTGTTTCCACCAGGTATACCTTGATTTAACCTTTTTTCGAATTTCGGGATGAAATTCTGTTATTAGGGGGGGAAGTATGTAATACTCCATAATTTTGTAAAATCTTATTTTAATTATGGAATTTGGATTAATTGATTTAAAGGGAGAAAATTTAAATTATAATTAATTCGGATGTAATTGTAATAATTACTAGCATGATGGGAGTTAGTATTTATCAGAAATAATTACGTGGAATATTACTTAGCGAGTAAAGTAATATATGAATATGATAATATTATTTTTACCGGGAGTGAAATATGCGGTAGCCATAATACACTTAGATGGGACATGCGTGTGAGTCGTGCCAGTATTACTTTATTGAGCTAAAAAGGATAATATATTTTTAAGCAACTCGTATGGTCATTATGAGTGCACCGGTGTGTCCAGAAGGATCGAACTAGTCAGAAAACACTACTCGTATTTTTTATTTAGATTTCGGGGCATTTCACCCCAGAGGGGTTTTGGTCTTTTGTTACTTTTGGGAAATTAAATGGACGAAAATAGGAATTAAAAACAAAATAAAACGTGGGCATTAGGCTATCTAACAGTTTCTAACCCACGAGAGAGAGAGAGAGAGAATTTAAGTGGGGGAAGAAGAAGAAGAAGAAGAATAAGAATAAGAAAAAGAAGAGATAGAGAATTGGGCTGAGGATTCAAGCATTTCCACCGAAAACCATACCAATGCGTAGATCGCGAGGAGAGGATAACCCCCATACCAATTTCACTCAGCAATTCAGAGGTTCACGAAAAGGCAAGTGTGTATCTTGCTAAAATTTTAAGCACATGTGATTCATGTTAACTATAGTTTATGAGATAACCATTGATACAATGAATTTGAGATTGAATTTCCATTAAATTGTGAAATTGGAAGATGGCTTTGCATGTAGATGAATAACCCTATGATGGTAATGTTAAATCTAGAAAGTTTATGTTATAATCACGGAAATAATTGGGGGTTTTGAATGATTGTTCAAGATGGGTTTATTATTAATGGGCTTTTAGAGATTGGAGACATTAGTTTAGATTCCCTTTCATTATGTAGGGATTTGTCATTTAAATTACATTAGAAAGTACCATATTATAATTAGGAATAGTTTAGAATCATTGATTGGGTGTTGGGATGAATTTTTGACGGAATTGGATGAGGAAAAGATTGGAAGAATGAACTTTGGATGAACACAAGAACCCTCGGAATTTTCGTTCGAAGACATACCCAAGTCGTTCGAATGACTTCGTTTGGATGAAAATTCCAACGAGAGTTATAACGAGATTTTTGAGTTCGTTCGAAGTGATAAGTTTGTTCAAATGACATCGTTCGAATGAGAATATTGGACTTCTAACAAGATTTTAGATTGTTTATTTTTGCTCGGACGAGTTAGAACCCTTCTAGGTTAGTCCAAGTGAAAGTAGTTAACCCACGCGATTATCGAATGACTTAAATTCCTAGTTATAAATGAGTTGAGAGAGAGACTATTCAAGGGGATGTAGCGGGGTGATAGAGCCTTAAAGAAAAGGAATATGTTAGAGAGATAAGTTGAAGTGTTGCGATAAAGTGACTAGTAGAGGAGATGATATTATCTATAAACTCGGGGACTTGGGTTACGAGAATACCTAGTGTATATATTTTAAGATGTGTGTACGCTTATTGAATATAATATTATGTATATGACATACCTACGCTGCTTGCTATCGAGTGGAGGTTGCGCGTTGTGGAAAATCATGCCTTGAGGATCCTTCGGGTGGGATATTGACTTGTACCACTAGACATAGAACCTAGGTATGGACTATCTATGAGAAAGATAGTGATGACGGTCGCATGAGTGCATAGGTTTGTGCGTAGCCCATCGGGTTGGGACTTTGTCGCCTCAAATATATGTATTTTGTTTTTATGGTTCGTGAGAGACTGAACCTTTAGTCCTTTATGAGAATGAGCAATGCAATAGGACATGATAGTAGAGTATGCAGGCACCGCAGCTGTGTCTCGGGGTGCAAATATTGTATATGTGTCTCAGGGTGCAAATATTGTATATATATAAGATAGAGTGAATTTATATATACTTTTGATGATATTTACTGTGTTAATTTATTAGGTGGATTTAATATTGAAATCTGAAATGAATTATGTAGCAAACACTTAAATATATTAAACTGAAAGTGTCTAGTTATGCTAAAGAAGTATTGGTTATACGTACTTTAACATTGCGACGGAAATCCATGGGAACGATGTAGGTTTATGGTTAGATATTAGATAGAAAGGACTAGTTATTATATAGGTATAAATAGTGGGGTTTGAATATTCGCTAGGAGTGCACATTAGATGAGAGGTGAGCATTCCATATGAGTTTGATAATTTAACATGATAAATATATATGTGCTAACAAAGCATTTTAAGCACTGGCTAATTTTTAAACTGTTTTCAACTCAGGATCTGACCCATTTTCTACAAATCTCTTTTCTTGTCAAATTATTTTAGGTGCTCATCCACAGGGACAATGGGCTTGGGAGTTCCCTTCATTCTATGAGTTGTAGTTGCTGTGGAGGCTACAGGACTTTGGTAGTAGATGCCTCTGAGTCTATCATTCCTTACTTTTGAGTTATTTTCATCAGTTGGACATGTTGTCCCTTTTTATTCATACATTCAGAGATTATGGACTTAGTCATTTACTATTTTCAGGAGTTGGATTCCTTTAGTTGGACTACTGTATTTGATTTTGACTGGAAGTGTTTACTCCATCTCCGTTAAATTATGTCAGTTATTTCACTTCTTTTGAGATTGGATTGAATGGTGAATGATTAGTTATTTAGTTTAATTTATTTATATTAATTGAAAAGATAAAATTTTGACATCACCCTTTTTAAATAATTAGGTGGTTAGTATTTTAAATAAGTTTTTGACAGTGATGCATATTCTGAACCAACTAGATATTCCGATTTAATTTTATAAAGGATTGATCACGCGATATTTAATTATGCGGTGTGTCACTGTAAAATCACCGTAGTTAGTTATAAAAGTATGTCTATATATGCTCCACTAAGATGCCAACACGTTAAGATCACTATTTTTTTTTGCTAATAGTACAACTCTTTAAGCTGTTAAAAGTTCTTTCCAAGCCAAGTCCATTAATGATTTTGCGATAACTTTCAATAGACAAGACATATTCAACCCAAGACTCCCACTATGTGGCGGCACCAACATAGAAGTCGAAATTGATGTTTTGAGAAAGAAAAGTCCATCCTATCCATTTGAATTCATAATATTACATGAAGAAGAATGACTGATGCATCCCCAAACTCTGAAAACCCCATAAGTGGTTTCTGGACCATCATACAAATCTTACCTCAACTCCCTCAAAGGCACTCAAAAAGTTATCATTGCTACTTAAGAATGGGCCACATGTATGTGTACTGAAATCCCTTTTGGCATGCACTTTCAAATATTTCAGGTACATTGGGTTAATGGAGAAAGAACCATCATCTTTGCCCTAGGAAGTAACATCAATAATGGTGGAGATGATAGAAAAATGCCAAGCATAGTTGTGGGAATAATTAAAATTCTAGAAATTATAGAAGTGGTAATTTAAATGGTTAAAGATTCCACCACCATCTCAGTACCAAAAGTATAAATGGAGGTTGATGTGAAACTGGACGAAGAGACCATTGATGCAAAGAAGATTTTAGGAAAAAAGTAAACAAAAGACAAAATAAAAATAGTGGACAGCAGAAGGGGGGATCATGAAATTATATATTTAAAAACTTTTCAAATGGAAATAATATTTAGAAAATCCCAAGTTAGGAGTATTTATAGGACAAAGAAGGAAAAAGATGTCGTCAAATAGAAAAGAGGTTCTGATGATTACCTAAAAAAAGTAAACATATTCTAAGATGCCACATGTCTCCTTAAAGTACCAAAAGACATTCCTAAAAAACTTGAGATTTTAGATGATTTAATGCTAAGTAAAAGTATTTATGGCAATTATCCCCTCGAAATCCCAAGAAAATATTATTTCATGTACGAATATTCCTTTTCAAACCAAAGGAAGACTTTTACATGAGTGGGCTAGTATAGAGGGGTACACAAGTAATCCCATAATTATAGAAGAGTTTTACTAGTAGCTCTCAATCAAAGGAGATGAACGATCAACATCCTAATCCACGGAGAATAAAAGATAAATATAATTATTAGAACAACCGAAGTCAAAACCAAAAGTCATGCGAGTAGTACTAGAAAAAGAGTATTCTTGAGCAACCCAAAGCACCACAAGTGATGCGAAAACTATAAAAAAAGGAGGGTTATCGAGGAACCAAAAGCTTCACAAGTCATGCGAGAAATACTAGAAAAGGAGGGTTCTCGAGAAACATGCATATCCAAAAATCAGGCGAGCAGTATCAGTAAGATAATGCTACTTGATAAACCCAAAAGAACTCTCACAATAAGAGCAAGTACATGAGAAGTCTTTTCCTTCCTAGTGAATTAAAGTTATGATCAGTTACTTAAGCAACACATAAATAGGTAATTAATAGCCTCATTTACTAACACTTGGTGTTGTTTGTTTTATATACGCTTACGTAGAAAGAATCCCTAACTCAGCAGCCAGGGAATAAGCAGTAATCGGTTGGGAACTCATGAGAGTTTTGATTTTGAGGGTTGGAGGTAAGTCTCATTGAACAAGACAAGGCTCAACCACTTCAATAACTTAGGAAATGTAGAATACTAAGGAGAGGGACTAAGGAGAGGGACCCAAGATGTTACTCGCACTCACTCACATTACACAACCCACATTTATTTATTAGCGAGTAGTTAGTGACTTTATCACAAGACATTTTAAGAAATCCAATGTTGAGGGAACCTCAAGGTCACTCTCAAATTTTCAAAATTTTCACCAAGAAACCATTTTAAATGGACAAAATAGTACTTTTGTAGTCATGTCCGACAAGATCATCGTTTTAAGCACAATTATACTAGGTGTCACTCCACAATGGACATAGTGTGGTAGACAATGACACATAGTAATAAGGACAAAAAGTATTTTTAGATATTAATCACAAAGGAATATCCCTTTTGCACACAAATGACATGTTGGCCCTAATATTTGATTATAAATGAAGCACTTAGGATGCAATCACCATCATCATCTCATTGGAACTATTGTGCTACACAAATACCCACTGATATTCTCTCCCTTCCCTCCCCCAGATATTGATGTGCTTATCTTTCCACTGTCACGGAATCAATGCTCTCAAGTGGTTCACTCTTTTATTTAATACTGAAAAGTTTCATTCAATCCTCATTTGCTCATTATTGTAACCATTATATTGAAAATTTGTTTTTGGTCTGTACATAGTTTCCATTTGAGGGGGTCAACTCTCACTCATTTATAGTTATTCATACATCCTAGTAATAATAACCTCCTATATAACAACTTCTTGCCCTAATATATTCTACTTCGGGCGTGGAAAGTGAAACAAAATTGATTTTATTGGAGTGACAAGATACTAATGAGCTTCTAAGATGAAAGCATACACTCAATGTACTCCTCCCATCAGCATCTCCCACCCAATTGGCATGTGAATAAGCCAACAAAGATGTATTAGTATAACTAGGATACCAAATGCTAAAGCCTGTTTTCCCACAAGCATACTTGATAATACGTTTAATGGCTTTAAAGTTGGACTCCTTAGGACAAAATTGATAGAGAGCACACAATCCGACAATAAAAGATATGTCGGGATAAGTAGCCGTGAGGTACAAAAAAACTACCTCTCATCCAATGATATAGTGTCTCATCAACATTATTTCAATCGACATCCTTTCAAAGATTAATAGAAGCACCCATGGAAATATATTTAGGCATGGAAGTGTTACACCCCGCTTAAAATAATAACGGGTCACCAGCCCTATACTATAATTAATCTAGGATCTCAAGTGGATCATTTTCAGCATCTACTGACGATACTAAAATAAACACAACTAAAAACCCAATACTATAAAAAGTGGGTGTCAAAAAATTGTAAAACATACAATGCATTAACCAACCAATAACATAAAAACTACAGAACATGGTAAAGTACACACACATGCTGAGATAAAAGGGAACAGTTCTGTAGTATACCAGAAATATACAAAAGGAAATACCAAAATATGCTGTCGAGTCACGGACAATACAACAATCTGAGAAAAGAAATATAAAAGTGCTATAACGACAACCATTTGGAGTAAACCTGATATACAAATTAAATCGTAGCTAGATTTACAAAAGATAGGAAATAGCTAACAAAGTCCCGTAACATTCCGCATTTGCTACAGCTCGAGGGCACTGAATAGGAAGGCATCAAAGGAATCCTTGCGGCGGGACACCTAAAATATAATACAAAATGTATATAGAAAGAGCAAAATATAAACGGGTCAGAGCCCTAGGTGTGAATAAATTTTAGCAAGTGCAGTAAAATGCATAATAATGATAAATGCACTATAACATGATTAAAGTGGAGTTGCACTCTCCTGAAAAATTAGACTCACCCCTCAACTAGAGCGCACACCTAAACTTATGCACATGGTCCTCAAATAACTTCCCAACACTTTCTAGGGACAATTCAATCTAGCCTATGCCAAATCCACACTCGTGTAACCCATCGTCTAAAACATAACCATAAACTTTCGTTCTTACGATAACCTAAATATGCATCTAAACTTATTTTAACACATAAATATACATATACATAACTCTTACTAGAATTTAGCAGATTCTAGTAATTTACTTACACAAGTTATTAGCATCTAAATGCTAAGGAATAAACTTCTCCCAACCTTCAACATTGCACAGTGTTTTGTGCGTGGGACGTCTCATAAAGAGAAATCCAAACATGGAACAACCCTGATACACTACTCCTTGAAAATATTGATCATCGAGGTCCATTACGCCCTCGATGCACGACGAATATAACATCAACTACCTATTTAAAATATTTCTCTAGTTTATTCTCATAAAGCATTGTTTCACTATAACATATAAATCTGAGTACTAAGGACTAAACTTCTCCACAATCCCAACATTTCACTGTGTTTCGTGCGTGGGACGTTTCGCAAAGAGAAATCCAAACAAGGAACCCCCCCGATACACTAGTCCTTGGCAATGTTGATCATCGAGGTCCATTACACCATTTATACCCAACAAAAAACTATGACTACTTATGAGGAGAAATAATCTCTAATCATATAAATAAGATAGTGCTCCGAACCTTTAGGCTCTATAACATTACTCTAGTTACAAAGCACAATCATTCGACCCCAAAAAGTAAGTACACATAACACACTTAGTGTACAAGTAAATATCCAAAACACAATCACTTATGGATATAAAAATATTTCATAATGCTAACATCTTCGTGGAATTACTCGCTTTATCCCGGGTTACCATTTATCGGATTATTATCACACCACCATGGTAATAAAACAAATCACAACGTATAGGAAGCGGTCATAGTTCCGAACAAGAAAGTGAGAACGAATCATGCCCAAGACTTCTCACCCAGAATAAAATCACACAATAAATAAAGGATGACTACGACCTGAGGACTATACGCACCCTGCTCCTAAAGCCAGGGGCCTCACCCATATCGCGCAACTTCCCATGATATCACTCGAGGGTATGTTCACACAACAACTATATATATATATATATATATATATATATATATATATATATATATATATATATATATATATATATATATATATCATTTACACTAGATATATATGCAATAACATCATATATATACAAACCATCAAACAAGGTATTTACATTACGACATATAGGTATACATACTCTCATACGTCCGTACGTATGAAAGAAGTAAATTCATTTATAAGTATATAACTCTCGTTATACTAACCGTTGCTAACTCTCATACCTTCCCATTTTATTTCATACTACGACCCCTCACTAGAAACTTACTCATCCATCACACCTATTAGTATGAATAGTCTCCCAATTCAAACAACGTTTAGGATACCATCCATATCTTAATGCACATCGATCAACAATAATTATCCCCAAATATAAATTTCAATGATAGGAGGATTCCCACTAAATCGATACGATAACTTAAATTCAAACTCTCTTGAAATAACTCAATACAACCCCAACATTTCATCTTAGGTGAAACTCCCTAAAAGTCTCCAAAACATACTTCTCATAACATGTTTAAAGGTTCCTAAGTTTCAGACCCAAAAGACAAGGGGTGAAAATAAAATCCTATACTTGGACTAAAAACAGAGGACCGGTCGACCGGCCCCTGACCCCCGATCGACCGCGGTTTTAAATTTTTCCTTAAGAAGAAGGTAGTGGGCTTTTCCCTTGAGGCGTGGTCGACCGGTCATACCAGACAACTCGGCCATTTCTCATTTTGGAAGAACTCTAACTTTCCAAAAACCCCAAAATACAAACTTCTAACCACCAATCTTCAACCCAATCATGTTTCTAACATTAAAACTCATCAAATAAATTAACCCAACTAATTTACAACCTCAAATCCATATATAAACACCAAATGTAGAATTTAACACAAAAATCTAGATTTTGACATATTTAACCCAAAATCCATATTTTTTCCACCAATCATGAAATAAATGACACGCATAGATTATTTAGCAAGTTTAATCACTTGCCTCAAAGTTATAGAGGTTAACTCTTCCTCAAAATCGTGTATTTCCTGGAATCCACAATCTTTTCTTTTGTTTATCTTCTTCCTCTTCTCTTCTCTCTCTCTTTAGGGCTTTCTCTTTCTCACATATGATATTGGCTTCTCGCGAGCCCTAATTAAGACTCATATCCCAATTACCCAAAATTAAATGGCAATACACACTTTAAATGACTCGGTTACTCCAATTCGAGTCAAACGAACTTAAAATATTCTGGAACCCAAGTATAGTCATTTCGACTATCTCAACCCATCCGGGATCAACCGCATGCTCAGAATCGTCATTCGAAATACTTCGTGACATCCTCAAATTTTGACCTCAATTGCCAAATTTAAAATTCTCCAGTTTAAATAAGTATTATATATCCCAAGTAAATATAATTATCAGTCCTAAAATCATGGGGTATTATAGACTTCCCCCTTACATGAATTTCGTCCTCGAAATTAAGTTAAACCTAGTACTCCAAACCTCAACTAGCTCCTAAGACACCTACTCTCAAGATCACTATGTCTATTCCCCCTATTTCTCACGGCAAATCAATTAATTATAACCAAATCAGTTAACCAGGGCGCCCATATACACTACACCCGAACTCAACTCCGTTAACATTACCCGACTTCACTTAGACTCAAATCGTACAATAACTCATAATAAATTAATCGATTATAACTTACTAATTATATAAAAAAAAATGAAATGTTCGAAAATTTAACTCTTCTCAATTTCTAACGTTTGCTACTTTCATATTGGGGAGGTCTCGCAAGTGAAATCCAAACAAGGAACCCTCCCAATACACTACTGTGTAGCTCTATCGGGGATTGAGATCATTTAGATCGGGACTAAAGTTTGAAAAAAATATTTTTGAATTATTTTGGCATTGCGCGAAGGCCAATAAAATAGTTTTATTTTAAAAACAGTTTATGTCTTTTGACATCCAAATCAAATACCGTATGTCCAAAACACAAGGCGTCACAAATAAAATACTCTTACGAACCTTTAGTTCTCAAAATTAGCATAACCATGGGATAAATTCCTAGCTCAACGATAACCCGCTCAACCCTGAATCTTTTCAGTAACAAGAATCCTTTACATCATAACAAAACATTGCCATACACTAGGCCCTTCCAAAACTGGAACAATACAAATACATAAGTCTAGAACAACTAAAAAATGATAGTTTTACTATTACTACTCAACGCGTTTCAACGGTTTCTATGTTTAAAGCAAAGTCGTAACTCTCTACTAGCACATCACAAGAAAATATATTCTTCCAAAAGATATCGTCTAAGAGACTCACTTGCTCACTCCTCCCTTTCGGTTCATTCCATACATAATAGGGTTATAACAACTAACTAATCATCAAAATCTTACATGCGATACTCCAAATTCCCCTCAAACCATAGTCCTAAACACAAAGGGAGAGAATTTACATACTACCTCTATAATCCGACTGCATCGCTTCATCGATGGGTTCCTTCTCAAAGTCCTCCAGCCCAAATTGGCTTATGATCTGTTGTAGGGGTTGTACATCCAAAACCTCCTCAAAAAGTTGCCCTTTACCTCTTTCAGGACAATCCCTCTTCCTATGGCCAACTGATTTACAAAAGAAATATCTACCAGCAAATCCTCCCTGCCCAACCCGAGGAACAAAACACTGTTGCGGCCCTTGATATTTCTATTTATACCATCTTGCTTCACTGGCATTCTCTTCTTCGGACTTACTTGATGAACCAGAGTCTCTAAATTTCATACCACCTTGCGAACGAAGACGATATTCCTGACACTGTAACAACGCCGCATTCACCACTTGGGCAAAAGTCAATAATGTTGGGTTCCCTAACAAATGCTGCCGAATTCTCCATTCTAAACCTCCCACGAACTTCACTTCTCCTCTATATTTACCTCATCGGGCACTAAATTTGCCAATCGAGTAAATTAATCTTCGTACTCGGCCACCATTCTATCACCGTGAGACAAATCCAGTAATCTCCTCCTCATTTCCGTCTGGATCGCGGAAGGAAAATTCTTTCAGTCAAAGAGTTCCAAAAAATCTGCTAGGGGCATCGTATCTCTTTGCTCCGATGTGGTGATTGATTCCCACCATTGGAGAGTTGCTCCCTTTAATTTAAAGGTGGTGAGAAATTGCTTTTTCACCTCACTACACTAAACCATTCGAAGGTGCCTTTGCATACTCTTCTTCCAACGACTTGCAACCATCGCATCAACGCCCCCCGAAAATTCTGGAGGATGTCCCTTTCAAAAAGTTTCACGTACTCTTTCCCACGTAGATGACCCTGGGTGGGCTTGGGCTGCTTGAGTTACAGGTTGATGTGCTATTGCAGAAATGGTAACAGTTACCGCTTGTGCACAATATTGGCAACTTCGGCTGTGGCCACAGTCCCTTGAGGCATTCGGCGTTCCACATTCTTAGCCACTCTATTTGCCCTAACTGGATGAACTTTCTTCGGTGGCATCTGAAATAAAAGTAACTGAATCATAACGCCATTCAAGTGATTACACATCACAGAAGAAAATATAGACGTAATGAACATAATAGTCCTAATAATAGGGCTCCACATCAAGAACGCTTACGGAAGAACGCAGAAAACTCGCACAAATCCTAAAGACACTAGAACTTAATGCTTTGATACCACCTGTGACACCTCGCTTAAACTCATAACGGATGGCCAACCCTATAGTACAATTAATCAGGAATCTCAAGTGGATCATTCTCAGCATCTACTTACGATACTAAAAAAATAGCTAACTACCTAATACTATAAAAAGCTGATGGCAAAATATTTTTTAAAACATACAATGCATTAACCAACCAATAACATAAAAACTACAGAACATAGTAAAGTACACACACATGCTGAGCAAAAAACGGAAAAGTTCTATATTATACCAGAAATATACAAAAGGAAATACCCGAATATGTTATCGAGTCACAAACAACACAATAATCTGATAAAAGAAATATAAAATTTCTACAACCACAACCCTTGGATGTAAACCAGATATACAAACTAAATCCTAGCTAGATTTACAAAAGAAAGGAAACAGCTAACAAAGTCACGTAAAAGTCCACATCTGCTACAGCTCGAGAGCATTGGAGAGGAAGGCATCATAGGTATCCTTGTGGTCGGACACCTAAAATATAATACAATATGTACATAGCAAGAGAAAAATATAAATGGGTTAGAGCCCCAAGTGGGAAAACATTTTATCAAGTGCAATAAAATGCATAATAATTATAAATGCACTATAACATGATTAAAGTGGAGTCATACTCTCCTAAAAGTCAAACTCACCCCTCAACTAGAGTGTGCACCTAAACGTATGCACATGGTCCTCAAATAGCTACCCAACACTTTCTAGGGACAATTCAATCTATCCTATGCCAAATCCACACTCATGTAATCCATCATCTAAAACATAACCATAAACTTCCGATTCTATCATAACCCAAATATGCATCTGAACTTATTTTAACATATAAATATAGATATACATAACTCTTACTAGAATTTAGCGGATTCTAGTAATTAACTTACGCGAGTTATTAGCATCTAAATTCTAAGGACTAAACTACTCCTAACTCTCAACATTGCACTGCGTTTCGTGCATGGGACGTCTCGCAAAGAGAAATCAAAACAAGGAACCCCCTTGATACACTACTCCTTAACGTTGTTTATCGCTGAGGTCCATTATGCCCTCGGTCCACGATGCATATAACATCAACTACTTATTTAAAATATTTCTCCAGTTTATTCTCATAAAGCATTGTTTCACTATAACATATAAATCTGAGTACTAAGGACTAAACTCCTTTCCACTCCTAACTTTGTACTGCGTTTCGTGCGTGAGACGTCTCTCAAAGAGAAATACAAATAAGGAACCCCCCGATAAGCTACTCCTTGACAATTTTGATCATAGAGGTCCATTACGCCCTCGATACCCAACACAAAACTTCGACTACTTATGAGGAGCAATAATTAATCACATAAATAAGAAAATGCTCCAAACCTTTAGGCTCTATAACATTACTCTAGTTACAAATCACAATCATTTAACCCCAACAAGTAAGTACACATTACACACTTAGCGTACAAGTAAATATCCAAAACACAATCACTTATGGATATAAAAATACTTCACAATGCTATCATCTTCCAGGAATTACTCAGTTTATCCCGGGTTACCATTTATCGAATTATTATCACACCGCCATGGTAATAAAACAAATCACAATGTATAGGAAGCAGTCATAGTTCCGAACCTGAAAGTGAGAACGAATCATACCCAAGACTTCTCACCCAGAATAAAATCACGCAATAAATAAAGGACGACTATGTCCTGGGGACTATACGTACCCTGCTCCTCAAGCCAGGGGCCTCACCCACATCGCTCAACTTCCCATTATAGCACTGGACGGTATTCTCACACAATAAGTATATATATCATTCACACTAGATATATATGCAATCACATCATATATATGCAAATCATCACACAAGGTATTTACATTACGACAGATAGGTATACATACTCTCATACGTCCGTATGAATGAAAGAAGTAAATTCATTTATAAGTATATAACTCTCGTTATACTTGTAAGGACACAAATTTCCAATTGAGTCCTTTGTAGTTTTGGCTCAATTTTGGACAAAAACGTTTGAGTCTTAGGTTAGAGTTATTGA
Organism: Sambucus nigra; assembly: GCA_949130495.1. Classification (NCBI taxonomy): domain Eukaryota; kingdom Viridiplantae; phylum Streptophyta; class Magnoliopsida; order Dipsacales; family Adoxaceae; genus Sambucus; species Sambucus nigra. The sequence goes on along the minus strand of OX422208.1, from coordinate 468,167,512 downwards.
TCATTATTGAAGCCTATGACATGCTAAAGTTGAAGACGTAGCAGCCAAGTTTAAAGCTTCATCCAAATGCCGAGTTTAAGGGTTCCGTTTCTACGCCATCAACATCATATTCCATGGTCTCCAAAGGTATGAATGTATTTCTATATAAATATAGGGAGACTTGGAATTTTTTTATATTGGGTGTAATTTTATTTTAAACTAAGGTTTGTTCTCCGAAAGGTACTTTAAAACTTTAAAATTAAGTTTATGGACTAAAAATGAAATTTTAAACTTTTTGTCTCTTCGTTTGAAATTGTCGTTCGAACGAGAATTTCATTCGAACGAGGTTTGCCAATGACTTGCCTCTGGAAACTCGTTAGATAGTTTGTTCGAACGAAATGTCATTCAAACGAAAATGTCGTTCGAATGAGATTTCGACGGGAACAGTTATTGGCAGTTTTTTGGCATTTTTCCACTACTTGTCCCCAATAACTTTTGATAGTTTAAATCCATTTCGGGATCAGATTTTTTCCAAGAACGTTTTCCAACTCTTAGAGAGTGTTTGAGAGCTTAATTCTTTCATAAAAAGTTCCCTTGGTGTTTGTTATTAAAATTGTTTTATTCAAAGAAAAAAACCAAACCCAATAAACATTGTTTAATCCAAGTTTCTTTCTATATATATATATATATATATATATATATATATATATATATATATATATATATATATATTGCTTGGAGAGTTTGTTTGGCACCGGATTCATATCTACCGTAAAAGAGTGTTTGGGTTTGCTTCTACATACCACAAAGAAGAAGATTATTTGCGTTGATTTAACCAGTTGGAGAAAGGCTCCTTGTTCATGTGACGATGACCATAAAAAGTCCGATCGGTGGATTCCGAGACCAGGGTGGAGCTCCATGGTTATACGCCAGGAAGAGGTGGATACAAGAAGATGCATCAAGGCTTGAAAGGGGTCGAGTCGAGTAAGTAAGTCATATGTCTTGTAATTGTAAACCCGTACTTAGTGGATTTGAGGCTAGGGCCGTCCAAGGTTTTTTCCCGTTATGGGTTTTTCCTCGTACATCGCAGCGTAGTGATTCATTGTTTATTTTTATCTTTTTCAAAATCACCTAGAACGCATGTTTAGGTAATTTAAGATAAAAATCGATTTAATCACTACTCATCTTTAATTTGGTGCTAACTAATTATTTGGGTAAAAGTTAATTTAATTGAAGTCGTCACTTAATTTGATAAAATTGATTTGGTCTAACTTGATAATATTGAAAATATGACTTAGGCAAATTTCTAGGACTTGAAGTGAATTAATTAGTTTAAGTGAAATTTAAATTTTGCGTGTGTTTTAATTTAATTTCACGTTGTTTATTTTTAATTTGAAAAGAAATTAAAATTTGTTAATTGTATAATTTGAATCATCATCTTTCGTTTCCGCATCTCTAAAAGGAAATTACTTTTTAAAGTATAAAAAGGTTTTAAAAATTGGGGGCCTTGCATTCCAACAATACTAATCTTTGCTAACTTGCATACCTTCCCATTTTATTTCATACTACGACCCCTCACTAGAAACTTATTCATCCATCACACCTATTAGTATGAATAGTCTTCCAGTTCAATCAACATTAAGGATACCATCTACATCTGAATGCACATCGATCAACAATAATTATCCCCAAATAGAAATTTCAATGCTAGGAGGATTCCCCACTAAATCGATACGATAACTTAAATTCGTACTCTCTTAAAATAACTCAATACGACCCCAACATTTCATCTTAGGTGAAACTCCCTAAAAGTCTCCAAAACATACTTATCATAACATTTTTAAAGGTTCCTAAGTTTAAAACCCAAAGGACAAGGGGTGAAAATAAAATCCCATACTTGGACTAAAAATAGAGGACCGGTCGATCGGCCCCTGACCCCCGGTCAACCGCGCTTTTAAATTTTTCCTTAAGAAGAAGGCAGTAAGCTTTTCCCTTCAACCGCAGTCGACCGGCCTCCTGGACGCGGTCGACCGGCCATACCAAATAACTCGGCCATTTCTCATTTTCGAAGAACCCCAACTTTCCAAAAACCCCAAAATACAAACTTCTAACCACCAATCTTCAACCCAATCATGTTTTTAACATTAAAACTCATCAAATAAATTAACCCAACTAATTTAAAACCTCAAATCCGTATATAAACATCAAATGTAGGATTTAACCCAAAAATCTAGGTTTTGATATATTTGACCCAAAATCCATATTTTATCCACCAATCATGAAATAAATGACACACATAGATTATTTAGCAAGTTTAATCGCTTGCCTCAAAGTTGTAGAGATTGAATCTTCCTCTTCCTCTTCTCCTCTTCTCTCTGACTCTATCTCTCTAGGGCTTTCTCTTTCTCACAAATGATATTGGCTTCTCACGAGTCCTACTTAAGCCTCATATCCCAATTACCCAACATTAACCGATAATACACACTTTAAATGACTCTATTACTCCAATTCGAGTCAAACGAACTTAAAATATTGTGGAACCCAAATAAGACCCAAGTACAGTCATTTCGACTACATCTCAGAATCGTTATTCGAAATACTTTATGACATCCTCAAATTTTGACCTCAATTGCCGAATTTAAAATTCTCCAATTTAAATAAATATTATTTCTCCCAAGTAAATATAATTATCAGTCCTAAAACCACGGGGTATTACTGGAAGGTTCGACGTCAAATTTATTCACAAGGTGCTTTGCATAGTTAGATTGCAAAATAAAATTGCACAATCTATTTGTCTCATATGGAGACTAAGAAAGAATGTGAGTCCCTAACCACTCTCATCTAGAATTCCTTTTACATTAACGAAGAAAATTCTTGACCATGGTCTTCATTTGTGGAGATCATCAACATATACTTGGGAAATCAAAATGTCCTTCCCACAAGATCTTGAAAACGCGGTCTTGTCCGCCTTTTCCCTTTTGAAGCCTTTCCCCGTAAGATATGAGGTAAGTCCTTCATAACAAGCTTTGGGATCTTATCTAAGGATATACAAAGACTTTTTGAGGTGATAAACATGTGTTGGTAATTTCACATCCTCAAAGCCCTCTAGTTGTGGCACATAGACATCCTCTTGAACATTACAATTAAGAAAGGCTCTCTTTAGATCCATTGGGCAGATCTTAAAGTCTAAGGCACATGCTTTCTCATCCGTGAATTTTATGTTTTGATGATTAATACGAGTAAATTGAAATCCAATAATGATTTTAGTGCAGGGAAATTTAAAGTACTTTTATTATGGCGATGCCTATCATCTTATTACATATCAGAGTCTGAAAATAAAAGAAAGTAAAATATTATTTGTTCATGCCATACATAAATTTAAAACATTGAAGAAACACTCAGTATTTATAAGGGCTGATAAGTTGCGATGTAGATATTCCAATACGGACTACCATCCTTGTCTGCCTGCCTGCACGTATGTAACTGTGAACATTTTTAGGGGTAAAGGAGAATAAAAGTTCAAAGGCGCGGCAGTAACTTGTACGAACCGAGAAATTTCAAACCTTAATATAACCTACGACCTCGATCTTATACCTCTTAAGGAGAGTAAAATCAAAAGTCTTCTAAAGAAGAAATAACCTATGTTTAAAAACCTACAAGTTTGCTTTATTAACTTTCCACTTGATGTTTTTATTTATAACTAGAGAGTCCCTAAAACTTTCAAAATGAAATAAAACAGATATATTGAACCTCTTAATCTTAAACCTATATTAAATATAACCGTTTGACCTAAATTAACATGAAATTATAGTTTCAACCCTGGAAACTTTCTAAAATTATACCCCTAAACTTTACTAAAAACATACTTTTATGGACATAATTACAATTACATAAAATGAAAAGGATCCAAATCTTAACCTTAATGTTACCATAGCCCACACACACAACCACGTCAGCAAAGGAGGTGAAAATCACATGGTAACACATGGTAAACCTTAGGAAACCATGTGAAACCATTTGAACCCAATTCCACCCTAACTTCATTCACATCCACCACTTTTGTACACCAATCAACTATCCCCTCGATGTAGTACAAATACCCTATGTTAAACACGTAAAGACTGACCCCATAGTTCATTCTCAAAGTTTGAAACTTCCCTCAATTCAGGTAACTAATCATTTTATACTATTAATTCAATTCTATTAATTCTAGTAGTTTTCTGCATACTTAATATTGGTATAACACTAGAAACATGCAAGCTTTTACGTGTAGAAATTCATAAAACTGAAGAAAACCGTAGGAACACCATTAAAGCTTGAGCTTTAATGGTGAAATCCATTACAGTAACTAAATATTTAATTTAAATCCATGAATAGATTCCTTAGAACCTCAGGATGTCAAGTGTAATGGTAAAACCCCGTGAAAGTTCATACAAAAGCTTAATCGATCAGAAGTGTTTTTAAAACTAAAAACCTATAAATCCGAAATTCTCGACATGTAATCCAAGAAAATTCTTGAAACCAAAACCAAGTTACTCTCATACATAACAGAAACCCAACCTAATCCATAAGATACCCTTCCGCACTCTATAAATCCACGAATGTTATGTCCAAAATTCCTGAAAACACGCAATTTTACAACTCAAAATATATTGAGATTCGAACCATGAAACTTATATATTTGAAATCCTCATAAAAAATTAGGTTTAGTTTGTTAAGAAATCATCTCAAATGGTATAATACAGAAGGAGAAAAACTTAGTCAAAGTTTTAAACCCTAAAAAGTGAAAGTCGAGAGAAAAAAGATGAAGACTTTTTCCACAAAGTTTAAACCCTCGCGTGAGAGCGCGTGGCCAATCTAAACACTTTGATTTTTTTTCATAAAATTTTTATTAAACTTTTCTGATCAATGTGGTATAAGATAAGACCACGTTTGGATATTCATAGCTCAAGTTATGAAAAAATGAGGTTTTTACTTAGAGAAATTTTATTAAAATTACAAATTCTCCCCTAGTAAGTTTTCCAACTTTGGAATTTGTACCCCAAACTTTGCCCCTACACACACAAAACTATTTTAAAACAAAACCTCACTTGCACGAAAGTTCAAAAATGAGCTTAATACCCTTATTTTAAATTCCCAAAATAAATTACACATACACCCCTAAAACTTTATTAAAGACAATTTTAAGTACAAAGCTGACTGATTAAACCCTTATACCCCTATTCCTCACATTGTATAACAGAAAACCTAGTCTTAAATGTTCTGAATACTCCAATGTGACTGCAATTCAACAAAATATCCAAGCAAGTAGTTTTTCCCCACCTTTTCAGTATTATACATTGTGTATTTGAAATACTGCTATTGATATCATTCTGTGATAGGCACATTGACTCTAAGTATGTGCATGTTATGATACTGTCATACCAAGTATTTTGTTAATAATCATCAATATTTGAATTATCACCACAATTTAATTTAGAATCAATTTAAAGCCTTTCTACCCTAATAACTGAGATCATGTACCATATTGATTCACTTTGCCCTTGCACTTTTATGCTCTATTTTACCATAATCACCAGTATTAACTAGGAAGTAGACGACGTGTTATCCCACGAAACATTCTACTTGGCCTATTGGTCATGATTGAGAGCCCTGATTATTGCTGCATATGTATGAGTGACACTTTAATTGTGCGTATATAAGGTTACTTTTTCCCAAAGGTTTTGGAATTATTTATGATAAAGTTACATTGATTACTTAATAAGACATTCAAGAACTAGTAAGTATGGGATTATTAGTTCAAAGATCCTTGATTTTCTTTAACCGAAATTCTAATTAGACTAAGCATATGTCTTAAATTCTTAAATGGATTAATCACTATGGAATTATGAAATTCCCACATTTTTTATGTTTATAACCTGATAAATATGGAATTACCAACTAATTATTGTGAGCCTTTTTAAACACTGATTCTATACACACTCGAACTCCCATTTATATCTATAGCATTATTATAGAACTGGTAGAACCTACTTAGCGTATTTATTATAATTCCTTCATTCTCCAGATACGCCAGGAGAAGGGAAATAGTATCTCTTCCCTACTAGAGACAATCACCAGTCACCCATTCGCATATGTAACCGTATAGGCAGAGATTAAACCATATGTGAGCAAGGAGTGGTGTTTTTTAATTTTTTATGTTATTGTGTGTACTAGAAATGTGTAATTCACCCCTACGGTGCTACCACTTTATGTAACATATTAATAATGAATAAAAGGTTATGTCATTTCTCCTTAACTTTAATTCATTGCTTTATATGTACTTCTTGTTCATTCGTAACAAAAATAAGGTGTGACAAGTTGGTATCAGAGCATGTTTTAAAACTAAAACATATCGTCGGGTTAGCATTCTAAGCGTGAAGTAGATAATATATTAGTTATTTGATTTTTATAATTTCCTTTACTATTATACGGTAATACATTTTTCAATAGAGATGCATGGGCGACTTTGTTGTTCAATCTAAATATTGAGATAAATAATCATTGGGAAACAAGGGTAAGAGAAGAGGCCTTAGCAAGACTTAGAGAAATGATTCGAGGAGTGGAAGAAGACTTGGAAGGTTCAAGCAATGAGGTTAAGAGGCTAGTATTGAATAACATATCACTAGGTGAGATGTCGGTGATGAGGAAGGTGGATGACCTTGCAAATAATCCAGTCATACTACCGGATGCCATCAATCTAGCATATGTCGATGATCTACCAGCTCCACCAATGTATGCAGAAGAACTTAAAAATGGTGATATACATGGAGGAGATTCCCCTAGTACTATAGAATTACTTAAGGAATGGTATGGATCAAGAAGATTACTTAGTTAGCCCCGAGTCCATAACTAGTGATGATGCAACCATTCCGATTTAGAACAAGGAAGCTATTGTTAAAAAGTTGTTTGTATATAATATAAATGTTAGCCGTATTGTGGCTGATAAGTGATGTACAATACAACTATGCACTTATAACAAGTATAAAATAGGCTTATTACTTTAATTATTGTGATAATTATTACTGTTTAAATTATGTTATTTTAGAATGGTTAGTACTTGAACTCCCACAGCTAGAACTCAGCCGGAACAGACTCAAGCAGAAGGAATCATGCGATGTCTCTAAGAAATTACTACGTTATCTCAACAACAACAGACTAATCGTTCTACTACTGAAGATATTTCTAAGGAACTTCATAGGATGAATGCTCTTAAGGAATTTCTATGACAACGACCGCCATGTTTTTTTGGAAAGCTCGGTACAAATGAAGCAGAGAAATGGGTGCACTAGATTGTGAAAATCCTGAATGGAAAAGTATAGCTGCTAATCTCCGAATCACTTTAGCTTCATACATGTTTAAAGGTGAAGAAGATTTCTGGTGGCAAGCTATGTCACGTAACCAAAATGTCACGAATTTTACATGGGAACAGTTTGAAGAGATTTTTTCAAAAAGTATTTTCTCGAGACTGAGCGAGACCAGCGAACAATTTATTTCCTAAAATTTCAACAAGATACCCTTTTCGTTACTCAATACGACGCTAAGTTTACTAAACTATCTCATTATGCTCTGAAATATGTAGATACTGAGATAAAGATATGTAAGAAGTTTGAAATAGGACTACACCCGAGAATTAAGAATTCCATCCCTCCTTTACAAATTCATGAGTATTCCCAGTTGATTAACGTTACATCCATTGTAGAACACAATTCTTCAACATTGATTCGATCTTTACCCTCAGTTATCAGGAACAACCATATCATTAGAACCCCATCTTAATCTAAACCCCATCCGTATAAAAATTTAAGTGGGCAAGCTTAATCCCAAATTCGACACCATGTAAACCGTTTTGAAATCCGTTGTCATGAATGCCATGATCAAGGACATATTCGACCCCAATTTCCTAAGATAAAATCATCCCCAATCCGCCACTAATTGAAAAAACCCTCACAAAATCCAAATTTTCATTTTTTCCCAAATCACTTCAACCCATCTCAGAGAACTCGGCTAATCCCGAATCATGGGACGCATTGTGCCACACGGCCTATGCGAAATACATGGACGTGATTAAAGGTATGATTATTTTTCATTAAATTCCTATCGATATTCTATTTGACACAGGAGATACGCACTCTTTTATTATCCTTAGACTAGCTAAATTGATACGATTTACCCCCACATCCTTTATTAGTATAGTGAATACTGAATTACAATCAAGTGAAATCAATACATTAACACAAAGGTATAGGAATTGTACGATTCAACTTGGTCTAGGAACTCTATCAGTGAACTTGATAATATTAGATATTCATGGATTTGATATTATTATAGAAAGGGATGTATTATCAGAACATCACGCTTATATCAATTGTCTTGCTAAGAAAATTCATTTTCATGATGTAAATAATCGTTCTTTTGTAGTCCAAGGATCTTCAAAATTTTCAAATTCTCACATTCAGATTTCTTCCTTAATTTCTAATTTGATAGAACAATTTGAAGATGTTTTTTCAAAAGAATTATCGGGATTACCCCTTCTAGAGAAATTGAGTTTAGTATCAATCTTTATCCCAATACACTTCCTTTTTCGATACCCCCATATAGAATGGCTCTTTTAGAGATTCATACCTAATTGGATGATCTTTTATCAAAAAGGTGCATTCAATTAAGTACATCGCCTTGTAGAGCTCTGGTATTATTTGTTAAGAAATAAGATAGAAGCTTTAGATCTGCATATATTATTGTAAACTGAATTCTGTAACTATTAAGAATAAGTATCCTTTGACCCAAATAGGAGATTTGTTTGATCAACTTAGAGGACTAAATGTCTTTTCTAAAATAGATTTATGGTCCAGATATCATCAATTACGTGTCAGAGAGGAAGATATTCCAAAAACTACTTTTCAAACTCGTTATGGACATTTTGAGTTTACCATAATATCATTTGGTTTAACCAATTCCCCAACATCTTTGATGGACCTAATGCAGCAAATCTTCAGACATTTTTCGGACCAATTCATTATTATTTTCATTTGCGATAGTCTAGTATATTCTCAACACTTAGCATAGCTTATTCAACATCTAAAAATAGTCTTATGTACTCTTAGAACTCATCAGTTATACGCAAAAATGAACAAATGTTATTTCTCAATGAAAGAGATCAAATTTCTAGGACATGTGATTTCTGAAAGTGAAATCTAGGGCGACCCAGCTAAAATTTCAGCCATTTTGGAATGGAAAAATCCTACCAACATTACTAAAATAAAAAGTTTTCTCATATTAGCTGGATATTATCGTCGATTTTTTAAATGGTTTCCGTGGATTGCTCTACCCCTTTCAAAACTAACTAGGAAGAAAGTTCCATATGTATGGGCGAAAGAATGTAACCAATCATTCCAAATGCTAAAGGACAAGTTCACTACTGATCCTTTCCTCACTATTCCTTCTAGTGATGTACATTATGAGGTATATATCTATGCTTCATTACAAGGATTATGATGTGTATTAATGCAGAATGAAAAATTAGTAGAATATAGATCATGACAACTCAAGACACATAAGCATAATTATCCAGTCCATGATCTGGAACTAGCAGTCGTAGTTTTTGCATTAAAGATTTAGCGTTGTTACCTTTATGGTGTAAGTTTTCAAGTTTTTTCAGATCACAAAAGTTTGAAGTATATCTTTACTGAAAAAGACTTAAACCTAGGACAACAATGATGGATAGAATTTTTGGAAGATTACCGATTTCAACTTAATTACCATCCATGTAAAGGTAATGTAGTAGCCGACGCTTTGAGTCGAAATTCTATAAGAAGACTTTATACTCTAAATTTCAACAATATTGTTGATGCCATCGAGTAATATGATCTTCGATTACTTACTCTTTGTACCAATTTTTTTAATATTATCTCTCATCCCGAATTAAGAAATAGAATCTTATTGCAACAGACGTAAGATCTGTTTATACATAATTTTTTGAGAGAAAATCCAGACTTTGCCTATAATAGAGAGACAGGACTCAGATTTAGAAATAGGTTGTACATACCTAACAATACATCTCTACGAGATGAAGTGTTACATTAAGCTCATCATTAAAAATTCATGATACACCCTGGAAGTTCGAAAATGTACCATGCTTTGAAGAAGCAATACTGGTGGCCAAACATGAAAATCGATATCAAGAACTGGGTAAGGATATGTCTTACTTATCAACAAGTAAAGATACAACACCAACACCCTAGTGGACTTCTTTAGGCCTTACCTATTCCCATATGGAAATGGGGTCATATTACCAATGGATTTGTTTCAGTGGAATACCCCGTATATCCCAATGACATAATTAAATTTGGGTAATAGTAGATTAAATTACTAAATCAACCCTTTTTTCGGTCGTTACAAACTACTGATTCATTCGAAGGGATTAGTAAGTTATACATTCGAGAGATTATTCGATTACATGAAATCCCATTATCCATTGTATCAGATAGAGATCCCCTTTTTATCAAAAAAAGGGCAAGCATTGCAAATTGCAATAGGTACCAAACATCGTGCCGCATTCCATCCCTAAATGGATGGACAATCCGAATGCACAATTCAAACTTTAGAAGATATATTACGAGCTTGTACGTTAGATATGTCCAACCATTGGAATGTATATTTACCCCTTGTCAAATTTTCATATCAACAACTATCAAACCAGTATTAAAGATGCCCCATTTAAAGCTTTATATAGTAGGCCTTGTAGATCCCCGGTGTGTTTGATAGAATCAGGAGATAGTAAAAAATTTGGCCTTGAAAATTTTCAAGAAACCACTGATGAAAAATAATAGATTCGAGAGAAATTGAAGACCTACCAATATCGACAAAACAGTTATGCTGGTCATCATTGAAAACAATTGGAATTTCAAGAAAGTGAGAAAGTATTTCTGAAAGTATCTCCTAGGAGAGAAATTTTATGTTCCAGAAAGAAAGGAAAATAAGCACCCCGATATATTGGACCTTTCACAATTTCTATGAAATTGGCTTCGTATCCTATCAATTAGAATTACCGATGGAATTATCCAATATCCATAATGTGTTTCATGTATCAAAGTCATGTCAGTATATATCAGATCCATCCGATACTATCACATGGCAAGATGTTTCAGTTGAATCCAACCATGAAGTAGAGGTACATCCTATTCCAATTCTTGATAGCCAAGGGTAGTATCTTGAGAATAAAGAAATACCCTCAGTTAGAGTACTTTGGGAACACCAAAATACACAAGAAGCTATATGGGAACCAGAACAAGCAACGAAGGGTGAATATCATGACTTATTTTAAGGTAAAATTCGAGGACGAGTTTTTTTTAGGTAGGTAGATTGTAAGAACCGAGAATTTTCAAACCTTAATATAACCAACGACCTCGATTTTAAACCTCATAAGATGACTAAACTAAAAAATATTTTGAAGAAGAAATAAACAATGTTTAAAATCCTACAAGTTTGCATTATTAACTTTCCCCCTTGAAGTTTTTATTTATTACAAAACAGTCCATGAAACTTTCAAAATGAAATAAAAAAAGATATATTAAACCCCTAAACCTCAGCCATATATCAAATCAACCCATTGGACCTCAATTAACAAGAAATTATAGTTTCAACTCTGGAAACTTTCTAAAATTACCAAAATACCCCTAAACTTTACCAAAACCACACTTTTATGGACTTAATTTCAATTACATAAAATATAAAGGACCCAAGTCTAAAACTTAATATTACCCTGGCCTACACACACAACCACGTCAGCAAAGAAGGTGAAAATCACATTGTAACACATGGTAAACCTCAGGAAACCATATGCAATCATTTGAACCCAATTCAAACTCACCGTAACTTCATTCACATCCACTTCTTTTGTACACCAATCAACTATCCCCTCAAAGTAATATAAATACCCTACGTTAGACACAGTAAAGATTCATCCTAGTGTTCATTCTCAATATTTTAAATTTTCCCTCAATTCAGGTAACTCATCATTTTATGCTTTAAATTCAATTCTTTCAATTCTAGTAGTTTTTTGCATACTTATTATAGGTAGACCACTAGAAACATGCAAGTTTTTACGTGTAGAAATGCATAAAACTGAAGAAAATAGTAGGAACACCATTAAAGCTTAAGTTTTAATGGATAATTCCATTACTATAACTAAACCTTCCATTTAAAGCCATGAATAGACTCCTTAGAACCTCAGGATGTCAAGTTTAATGGTAAAACCCCATGAAAGTTCATCCAAAAGGATAATCGGTCAAATGTGTTTTTAAAACTAAAAAGCTGGAAAACTGAAATTCTGGACATATAATCCATGAAAATACTTAAAACCAAAACCAAGTTACTCTCATACATAGCAGAAACCCAACCTAATTCATAAGATACCTTTCCGTAATTTATAAATCCACAAATGTTAAGTCAAAAATTCCTAAAAACACATACTTTTACAACTCAAAATATATTGAGATTCGAAGCACGAAGCTTATATATTTGAAATGCTCATGAGACATTTGGTTTAGTTGGTTAAGAAATCGTCTCAAATGGTATAACACAAAAGGAGAAAAACTCAGTCAAAGTTTTAAACCCTAAAAAGTCAAAGTCGAGAGGAATAAGATGACGTGTTTTTCTAGAAAGTTTGATCACACGTGTGAGGGCGCGTGGCCAATCAGAACACTCTGATTTTTTCCAAAAATTTTTATTAAAGTTTTCTTATCAAAATGGTATAAGATAAGACCATGTTTGGATACTCAATGCTCAAGTTATGCAAAAATGAGGTTTTTACATAAAGAAATTTTATTAAAATTACAAATTCACCCCTAGTAATTTTCCAACTTTGAAATGTGTACCCCAAACTTCACCCCTACACACATCAAATTATTATAAAACAAAAACCCTCTTGCAAAAAAGTTCAAAAATGAGCTTAAAACCCGTATTTTCAATTCCCAAAATAAATTACACATACACCCCTCGAACATTATTAAAGACAGTTTTAAGTACAAACAGACTGATTAAACCCCAATACCCATATGCCAGACATTGTATAACACAAAACCGAATATCAAATCTTCTGAATACTCCAGTGTGACCACAATTCAACAGAATACCAAAGCAAGTAGGTTTTTCCTACCTTTTTCAGTATTATACTTCGCGTATTTGAAATACTGCTTTTGATATCACTCTGTGATAGCCATATTGACTTTGAGTATGTGCATGCTATTATTCTTTCATACCATGTATTTTGTTAATCATCATCAATATTGAATTATCAATAGTCTTAATTTAGAATCATTTTTGAACCTTTCTCCGCTAATAACTGAGATCATGTACCATATTAATTCAGTTTGCCCTTGCACTTTTGTGCTATATTTTACCATAAGCATTAGTATTAACTAGGAAGTAGACTGACGTGTTATCTCACGAAACTTTCTACTTGGCCTATTGATCTCAGATGATTGAGATCCCTGATTATTCCTACATATGTATGAGTGCAACTTTAATTGTGAGCATATCAGGTTACTTTTTCCCAATGTTTTTGGGATTATTTTTTATAGAGTTACACTGATGACTTAATTACCTATATACCCCTTCATGAGCTGGTAAGTACGGGATTATTAGTTCAAAGATCCTTAATTTTCTTTAACCAGGATTCTGATTAAACTGGTCATATGTCTTAAATTCTTAAATTGATTAATCACTACGAAATTATGAAATTCCCACATTTTTTATGTTTATAACCTGATAAATATGAAATTATCAACTTATTATTGTCAACCTTTTTAAACACTGATTCTATTCACACTCCAACTCTCATTTATATCTATATCATTGTTATAGAACTCGTAGGAACTGGTTAGCAGATTTGTGCTAATTCTTTCCTACTTCAGATTGCCAGGAGAAAGGAAATAGTATCTCTTCCCTACTAGGGACAGACACCGATCACCTATTGGCATATGTGTAAAATATAGTGTGTACTAGAAACGTGTGTAAAATATAGTAAACCAGATGGGAGCAAGGAGTGGCGCTTTTGAATTTTCTATGTTATCTTGTGTACTAGAAACGTGTAATTCACCCCAGCGGTGGTACAACTTTATGTAACATATTAATACTGAATAAAAGGTTATATTATTCCCCCTTAACTTTAATTCATTGCTTTATGTGTACTTATTGTTCACTCATATCAAAAAGTAGGGTGTGACATAACTAGTCTATTTCAGGTTCGTCGTCCATTTGGAATAAAAATAATTAAGGGAACATGGCAAGTAGATAATTTGTAATTATATACAAGATATGGAAGATGATCAGGTGTTAGAAAATAATGTAAGTACATTATTGAATTTATACCTATTGAAAAAAAATGATATATCATGAGACTATTAGGGGTACACAAAAGCATAGTGATATGTAAATGAATAATATCATGAGATAACTGGATAAACTGAGTATCAAGTTACTCTGATATTAGTTCAAATTATAACACGATAACCCATAAATTATCGGTTATAGGGTTTTAATAGCGTGGACATACCATTACAATATCACTCAAGGTATAAAATACATTTGAATAAGCACTTCCAATAATTGAGGAAAAGTAAAATATAGCTCGACACAATTAGCTAGAGTGGAACTCATATGTATATAGCAGGTAATCAAAACTAGGCACTCAATAACAAAGTCCTACATGACAATTAGAATTACCGTGGTATACCAGGGTCTAATCCCTTAATCGTAAGGTATGCTACTTGGGGTTTTACCATAATACTCCAGTCGAATGTTATATCACATTCCATGTAATTCGTAGTAGTGTGAAGTCAATAAAAGAGGATTATTATTTAATAATCTCTTATCCCTTTATCATGTATAGTTTGTTGCCTCTCTTGTAATTTATAGAAGTTGTCGAGATAAAATTTAAAGATTTGAATATTTGGTTGTTCGAACGAAATTGTGGTCGTTCAAACGAGATCTCCATCTCGTTTGAAAAAGACCATCAAATAAGCATCGAATGACCCCTCACTACCTTACTTTGGACCCTCATTCTATGGTCGTTCAAAGGAATGATCGAACGAGATCCACCTCATTCTAACGATTCTATTAGGATCAGATCATGATAGTTGTGTTATCACCATTTCAGCTCTAGATCAAGATAACCAGTCCAGATCGTGGAGCTTGAAGAATTTGATGATTTTTTAAAGGATTTTTAAATATTTGGGTTATAAGAGGGGGGAAGTGGGAGAGGAAATCCCACCACGATTTTCAAATTTTCTCCTTCTCTCTCCAGAGTTGATAGACCCATCTCCATCCTCAAGCTATTATTCCACCATTTTGTGTAAGCCCAATCATTCCTACACCATAAAATAACCCATTTCCACACATTTCAACCAATTTGAAGCTGTCTTCTTAGAAGAAAGTGGTGGAGCAACATTGTATAGAGGTTTTGTGAAAGATTTTGAAAAATAAAGGGGGTTTTTGGATCTAGAAGTCTTAGAGCTTACGAGTTTCGGAGCTTTCAAGTCATTCAATGTTGTTTCTCCTCTTCAAAATCTAAGTTATCATTTCCCTTCAATGTTTTCAAGGTTCTTCTATATATGAAGTTATGTAGGATGTTCCTAGATGTATTTTGAATGCCTAAAAATGTGATTACATTTAAAAAATAATTGTCCTTTTAAAAAAATGGAATTTTCTTCAAGACAAACATTAAGTGGATTTTCTGTAAAAATGGTATTTTTCGTTGATATTGGACGAAAGCATGTAAATTTCAAAAAACCCATGATTATTCTTAACTTAAATGCATATCTAAAGTATTTCTAGGTTAAAATCCTCTCTTGGATATGTAGGAGGATGTAATATGTTAAAGGGTAACATAGTATACTTGAATAAACATGTTAAAATGGGGTTTGCAGTGTGATGAACAAGTATGAAAAAATAGCCCAGAAGATATGCTAAATGTTTCTATGATGAAGACAAAATAATGTGGGGTTTTACATGTGTTGACTAAATGGCCTTAAATGATGAACAACATTTTATGCGACAAAACATAAGACAAATAAGTATGGTTTTGAACGCGAATTAAAGAAAATAATATTGGGAGAAAAGTTTTACTCTTTGCGCCAAACTATGTTAAAAAAAAATGTTTTTATCAAAATGGTGACAAAAGGGGGATTTTGACAAACTTGATGATCCTAAGGGTTAGGTTCCCTCTCAAGACCCTATCGGTCTAGGTTCCCTCTCAACACCCTATCGACCTATTTCTGGGTGAAAGAGGATAAAGTAAGTTTTGGCACGTTGATAATGTGCAAAAAAAATGCTTTAAAATCATGGTACGATGAGAATGGTAAAAAGAGGATGATAATGTGGACATTGGATAAAATGTTAAAACACAGAAAAGTTAGACTTGTATGACACCGAGAAAAATAATGCGAGACCGGAGCCTTGGGGTGAAAGACCCAAAAGCACTGGCTAGAGCACCTGATGGATTCGTCGGTGGTGTGGAGCCCCTTAAAGTAGTATTTGGAAGATTCTGTGAGAGGTAATGAAAAGGGAATTAAATTTGTTATACTTCTAATTTAAGAAACCAACCTAACGAAAAGACGATAAATTAGGCTAAACGATAAAATGTGAATAATTAGTAATCAGACCCGGTGAAGGGGGTAAAATTGGTTGGGTGTGAGTATGGGCTCATCGCTTGGGTTCATTTTATGTAGTTGCATTAATAATATCTAAATTGTTAACGTTTTCTTAATTGAATAAAATGACCGTTATCAATATAGTATTTTGTAGAAAGCATATAACTTAATATTACCCACCGTGCTAATAGTTCACTCACCACTGATTTTTATGTTAAAACCCCCACCCCAATCCCCGGTACTTCACGTAGAAATGTCTGACAGAACTCGATTAAAGACCCAGGGGTAATCAGCATCATCAGAGTGATCTGTACTTGTTTTCAATCAATTGACATTTGGTATTTACACTTTTGGTACTTGAACTTCTTTCCGGGCCTTTGTCCATATTTTTTTAATAATAAAGGATGGTTATGACTTATTTTCCAGTTAAATTGGCATTGTGAGTTAATTAGGGTTTTTATAGATAAATATTATTAATTGACTAACCACATAAAGTGATCACCCTTTTCTCAAAATTAAAAATAGAAATTTTAACTACTAAATTATAAAAGAACTTAAGGATTTTCTTAAATAAAATGGATAAACTTCCCCCTCCCCTATTAACTCATTGGTTCGTTATGGGTTGATCCAACGGTGACCCAAACCCGGGTCGGGGCATTATATTTACTGATAAGGAAAATAAATTACAGGGTTATATGAAATTATTCAAAATTGGTTGCAAGGTTATACCACGATAAAATGTAAAGAGGTTTAGCGATTCGGGTATAGTGGTTTATCGATTTGAAGAATAATCAAGAATATCGAGGGAATCAATTGGGCGATAACTTACTGAATCTCTCTCTCTCTTAGCAATAATGGGAAAATCGTAATGGGAATGTTGAAAATTCCACCTTTTCTTTGATCCTCGAGGGATTTAGGAGGCTACATCTACCCACATTGAACGAGGAAGCTAGACCTGAAGTAGCTGAGGAGTGGCTCGATGAAGTCACCAGAATAATGGAGGTTCTAGATTTGTCATTGGAGCAAAAGGTTTACATTACTACGTTCTAGCTTACACAATAATCTGCACAAGGTTAGGATAGGGACCACCCTCGATGACCTTGAGAATTCATAATTTGAAGAACTTCTCGAGAAATTTATGGACGTCTTTACATTATCCTATAGTAACATGCCTGGAATTGACCCAAAAATTGTATAACATGAGATTCCTACTTTCCCAGAAAGAAAGCCTTTTAAGAAGAAATGAGAAAGCTCTGGAGCGAGTGATCTCTCAAGGTCAAAGAAAGAGTGGTAAATGAGTTAAACATAAGCTTTAGCTGCATGGTTAAATACCCTACATGCCTTCCAAACATCATGCCCGTATCGAAATCAGGATGAAAAGTCCACACGTGCATCGACAATCGATATCTCAACAAAGCAACCTCGAAGGATGATTAACCTCTATTAAACATCGACATGAATATCAATAACATCACTACTCATGCCATTTAATAATTTTTGATGGTTTTCTTGGGTATAATCATATCAAAATGCATCATGACCATCAGGAGAAGACTTCTTTAATCACCTTATGGGGAACCTTTTGCTGCATGATCATGCTGTTGGGTCTAAAAAAAATACTTCGACTACTTACCAAAGTTTCGCTACGATCATTTTTCACGATATTATCCATAAGGAGGTGGAAGTATATGTTGCATAATATCATCATCAATCCTAAGACTCGAAAAGGTCACATCCCTACCTTGAATAAATTCTTTGAATGACTATTGATGTATTAGATGTGCCTCAACCCCCTCAAATGCGTGTTCGATGTTGTATAAGTCAAACTCCTCAACTTTATTATCAACAAGAAAGGGACCAAAGCAAACCTTTCTAAACTCATAGAAATTATTGAAATTCCCTCTCCCCAGACAGATAAAGAAGTTTGTGAATTCTTGGGCAAACTCCAATACATCAGGTTGTTCATCAGACAACTGACCTCAATCTTTCGAACCCATCTTAAAACTTCTTTGGAAGGATTTAACTAAAATCTTGAATGAGTCATGTTAAGAAGACTTTAAATAGATCAAGTGATATGTCAGCATTAGGGTCTCGCCATCCTCATATATCTCACCACCACAGACATCGCAATAGGGGCTATGCTAGACCAATACATCAAAGAATCACGTAAAGATAGAGCCATCCACTATGCTAGTCAAAATATAGCAGTGTATTGGGTGAATTATACCACGTTAGAAAAATCATTTGTCTCTTTAGTATGGGTCATATACAAGATCTTGAATTATATGCTTGTATTCCCCATCAAATTTTCGTCCTGAATGGATTTGATAAAATACCTATTACAGAAGACTGCATTGTCCAGTCACATAGCTCGATGGCTGATTTTACTAGCTGAATTCAACATCATGTATGTTACTCAAAATGCTATGAGGTAAGAGCCATTTCTGACTATCTTGTTCATAATCCCATGGGGGATCTGAGGTATGGATTTTCGAGTTACTGGATGAAGACTTTCCTCACACTTCCTATGAAAAGATCAGATGGCAGATTTTTTCGACAGAGCTGCCAATAAGAAGGGATAAAATATTAGGATATTCCTGATTTCTACCAATGATTCTCACACTCATATAACCATCAAGTTAGGCTTCCCTTGAATTAATAACATGGAAGAATATGAAGCGTGTACCATAGGGATCAAGATCTCCCTCGAGAAAAGAATCAAGAACATTGATGTTTATGGAAACTCAACTCTCATAGTAGGGAAAATCCTCAAAAAGTGAAAAGTCAAAGACAAAAAGACCCTACCCTTCCATCATTACCTCTAAAAGCTTGCCTCCCAAATTGAAGATATCACATTTTACTACATTCCTCACTAGAGAAACAACTAGTTAACACGTTGGCAACCCCAACATCTAGAGTTGACAAGTGATAGGGAGTAATTATGGATCCATTTCTAGTAAAAAAAATAGGCACCACCCACTAACTGCTACCACACCGAGCTTACAGCATAAGAAGATCCGAACATAGAAGGATTGTGGCTTTATGACATTTGGTGCCTCAAGAATGGAAGATATCCTCACGATTCTAATAAGAAAGAATATACCACCTTTTTCAAGTTGGTTGCTCAGGACATGATCTGTGATAACTAATTCTTCAAAATAACTTTCGATGGATGACACTTGTATTCCATAGCAGGGGTTCGAGTAGAAGATGTGATGCGGAAAATACACATTGTGAAATGTGGAACCCATAAGAACGGTAATATGCTTTCCAAAAATACCATCTATCGGGGATATTACTAGACCACCATGGTTCAATCTGCATTGCTTATCCTCAAATGCTAACAGTTTTCCAATCTTTAGCACTTACCTCCCAAAGAATTATACAACATCACTTCCCCTTAGCCCTTCTCAACTTAGGGCATATACATTATTGGGGAAGTCACTCCCAAGGCATCAAACGGACATGAATTTATCCTAGTCTCCATTGATTACTTCATGAAATGGGTTGAATCCGACTCATATGCAGTGTTGAATGCAAAGAAAATATCTAACTTCATCAGGAGAAAAATTATTTGCCACTAAGGAGTTCCCCCACAAGTTGGTATCAGACAATGGGCTCTATTTTGAGGTTGAAGTCCCACAGTTAGTCGATAAATATGGAATTCAATGGCACAACTCTTATCCTTAACTACCATAAATCAATGGTGCTATTGAAGAAGCAAATAAAAGCCTCAATTTCATAATTAGAAAATTGACCAAATGTTGTAGAGATTGGGCAGACCGAATCCCATATGATCTTTGGGACAATTGTACCTCCATCAGAATACCTATTGGGGCTAATCTTAGTCCCTAGTATATGGAATGGACGTGGTACTACCTATCGAACTCTAAATATCATCCTTGTGCGTCATTCTCGAAAGTTAGGCTAGAAAGTTAGATTGGCAGAAAAGTCATTATAATGAACTCATACTTGCGACACCCCACATATTTTGACATTGGTAGTGGTCAGTCCCCGCTGCAAACCTACATCGGGCGTCGAAATTAATAGACCATCCTTAGCGTGTGATAGAAATATGAGATATTATTTTTTTTGGCACAACATATAATCCAAAATTTAATCCAACGAATATAAACATTCACACAAGAAATTCAGTCACCATGCTAACTCTGAAATAAAAACACAACTCAAAAAGATAGATTAATCTTTAAATGAAAAAATATAACTGAAAAGAAATTGTAAGCAACTGTGAAACCGAATGGCCTACTAAATCCATAAACATTTGTCTCATGAAATGACGGAAATGAAAAATCTAAACTAATCAAGAAATAAAATAAAACTCCAACTGCACTCCATGGATCTCAAATCAATCTTATGCACCTACTCCAGTAGCTAAAACTTAAATAGTAGTCAACGCAATGGGTTAAAGCCCACTACATCAACACCAGCTACTCCTACCAATTAGGATCCTTGAATCCAAACATACGCATCATACGAGACAAACTTTAAATAGAGGATTTTAAATTAAAATGATATAAGAAGATGCGAGTAAGGTTAAAGAAAACTAACTACCCACATAGTTAAACCACCCAGTTATTCAAGTCCAACTATGTTATTATCACAGTGAATTATATCTAATCATTACCATACTTAATTTAATTATTCTTATTGGAGTGACACCACAATAGACA
This sequence comes from Sambucus nigra, assembly GCA_949130495.1. Lineage (NCBI taxonomy): Eukaryota > Viridiplantae > Streptophyta > Magnoliopsida > Dipsacales > Adoxaceae > Sambucus > Sambucus nigra. The sequence continues at coordinate 468,146,154 of OX422208.1, read as the reverse complement.
GTAAACCTTTCTATTTGTCCTACATATAATCTTGATGAGCTTAAGTTTTAAAACATCATAGTCATTCCCACAACTACAGCTAGTCAATCAAATTTTCTTAGCCCTTTTTATACTCGTGATGTTCCATGCACGACATGTCTCTATAGCTATTCAGACCAATTATCGTTAGCCCTGCACATATTCATAACACTAACACACACCCACATCACTATAGTTAGTCAACCCAATAATCGTTAGCCCATCACGTACTCGTGAGGCGAATTCATTTTATTACCCTCCTATTATCTTAGGCGTTAATTATTAATTCTTGATCAAGTTCCCTTCATTTACAGTTAGCTCCACCCATAATTTGGGTATTTCAACCTAAACCGTCCCTAGTACTATACAAAGAGATCATCAAGCCATAAGTGTTACCTAGTCTATTACCCAGTAAGAATACCTATAAAAAATCATCACCTAGTCTCACGTCTAAGCTCATGAAATAACGTAACGACGTACTACCTAACCCAACCTAGAAAAAATACCCAATCGTACAAGCACACACTCACTAGTACCATACCTCTAAATTTCCAACATAACAAACTCTACCTACTAGTCCCATACCTAGCAACCAACCTATTAAAATGGCTGAAAGTACAACTACTCCCAAAAACCCAATGTTGTATTAACAGGACCAATCTCCATGTAAATTACATTTTTAGTTTAACAATACAATTCCCCATTTAATAATACGATTTCAATTCCATTCAAATTACATACATCGGACCATATATTAAAAATATTCTACTTAATTTTTATGGAAGTTATCGAATTCTATAATTTCAATACGCGTTATATTTCAACAATTCAACACATAATCCAAATATGCATAATAGTGATCCTACACGAAAATAAATTCGTTCTACAACATACACATTCAATATTGTAATTCTACGAGTCAAAACATTATTCTAAGATCATATTTTAATTACAACATGTTATTCATCCCACAAATCTACAATAACCCAAAATCCTAATCTAAGCATGCGAGTGTTTAAAATCTTATATCATCTTTTTAAATTTAAATAAAACAACCCCAAATTTACTTTCATTTTTTCTAATTAGGCTTACTAATTATTTTGAAGAAAACATGGTTAATTAAGGTTTAGGAATTATTTAAAAAATATAACACTTAAGGGGAATGATATAAGTATTCATGTCTGTAAAGAAGTCATCTCTAAAATTTTATTACATTGTTGCGATCTCCTCGCAAAAAGAACAAAGACTCTTATTTTTTTTGTTCTTTAGAAGACTTGATTTGAATCTTTAAAACTTAATTTCAAACTTGTTCTTAAATAGGTTTAGGTTTTTTAGAAGAGAGAACATAAAACTTGGGAGGAATTTTTTGTTAGGATGATGTAAAAGTGTTGGAAAAAGTCTAAACCCGAGAATTTCTAACAAAGGAAAACAAAAGATTTTGAAACAAATACAAACATTTAAAAACAAGATAATTCATCAAATTTTCTTTGGACCAAATTGAATCCCCCTAGAGCCAAATATATCCCCCCATTTAGCCGATAATGAAGAAAAGTTGAAAAAATCCGATTTTGTTCGCAATTTCAAATCTGATTAAAACCTTATTTCTTATATATCAAAACTAGCATTTTGTAAATATTAAAATTAAGTAATTTCATTAAAAAAATAGTTTTTCAATTTTGGATTTGTAAAAATATATTTTACTATCCAAAATCATATCCCCACTAATACATGAATTGAATCGTCAAAATTTGATGAAACATTAAGGTCAAATGTAAACTCACGCAAATAAAATAAGACTTGCATATGCCTACTGTAGAATTCTAAGATTAGGCTCCCATACACCCAATTCTACATGAACCCACCCCACAAACAAAACAATAATATATATCTTAACAATATATATAAGCATAACTATGAAAAAAGGTGTATCACACTCTCCCTCAAATCACCACTTGATTATATCTCCAAAAGCCATCGCAACTCTCAAGTCCTCAAAAAGCGTCACATCACCACATCAATACTAGAGATAGCTAACTTATATACTAACCATGTTCAAAATAAATTTTGCCTTCAAAATAAAATATAGCGATCATCACATAAAGATTACTACTTCTAACCTGAATGCCTACAATGGCCTTAACAGAAAACTCCCATCTCTAAGAAACACAACTAACACATATGGTAAACCTAATATATAAAAAAATATTAATAAATAAAAGGAATAAAAGATCAATAACCTGAAAGCCATAACGAGCTCAAAACAAATAAGACCGAAGACCAAGCTTTGATACCAATTATGACACCCCGCATGCTTTGACATTAGAGGTGGCCAATACCTGTTACCAATCTACATCGGATGTCAGAATTATGCATGTGAAAGAAATATGACATTTTAAAAACTTTTTCCATAAGATATAATCCAATGAATAAATCCATACAAGAAATTCAATCACTATGCGAACTCCAAAATAAAAACTCAACTCCAAAGATTATATCAATACTTAAGTGAAATAAGACTTGCATCTACCTACCCGTAGAATGACACTATTAAGCTACCATACACCGAATTCTAGATGCACCCACCCCACAAACAAAACTATAATATATATCTTAACAATATATATAAGCATAACTCTGAAAAAAGGTGTGTCACACTCTCCCTCAAATCACCACTTGATTCTATCTCCAAAAGCCATCGCAACTCTCAAGTCCTAAAAAAAAGTCGCATCACCATATCGATACTAGAGATAGCTAACATATATACTAACCATGTTCAAAATAAATTTCTCCTTCAAAATCAAATCTAGTGATCATCACATAAAGATTACTAGTTCTAACCTCAATTCCTGCAATGGCCTTAGCAGAAAACTCCCATATCCAAGAAACACAACTAACACATATGGTAAACCTAATATCTAAAAGAGTATTAATAAATAAAAGGAATCAAAGATCAATAACATGAAAGCCATAATAGGATCAAAACCTACAAGACTGAAGACCATGTTTTGATACTAACTGTGACACCCCTCTTGTTTTGACATTAGAGGTGGCCAGTCCCCATTGCCAATCTACACCGGGTGCCAGAATTACTCATGTGATAGAAATCTGAGATTTTAAAAACTTTTTACATAAGATATAATCCAACGAATACAATCCATACAAGAAATTCCATCACTATGCCAACTCCAAAATAAAAACTTAACTCCAAAGATTATATCAATACTTAAATGAAATAAGACTTGCATATGCCTACCCGTAGAATGCCACGATTAGTCTCCCATACACCTAATTCTACATGCACCCACCCCACAAACAAAACTATAATATATATCTTAACAATATATAAGCATAACTATGAAAAAGAGGTGTATTACATTCTCCCTCAAATCGCCACTTGATTCTATCTCCAAAATCCATCGCAACTCTCAAGTCCTCAAAAAAAGTCACATCACCATATCGATACTAGAGATAGCTAACGTATATACTAACCATGTTGAAAAAAAAATTCTCCTTCAAAATAAAATCTAGTGATCTTCACATAAAGATTACTACTTCTAACCTCAATGCATGCAATAGACTTAGCAGAAAACTCCCATCTCCAAGAAACACAACTAACACATATGGTAAACCTAATATCTAAAAGAGTATTAATAAATAAATGTAATCAAAGATCAATAACATGAAAGCCATAACGGGATCAAAACCTACAAGACCGAAGACCATGCTTTGATACCAACTATGACACCCTGCATGTTTTTACATTAGAGGTGGCCTGTCCCCGTTGCCAATCTACAACGGGCATCAGAATTACACATATGATAGCAATATGAGATTTAAAAAAAAATTTGCATAGGATATAATCCAACGTATACAATCCATACAAGAAATTACATCACTATGCCAACTCTAAAATAAAAACTCAACTCCAAAGATTATATCAATACTTAAATGAAATAATCCAACTGAAAAGAAACCATAAAAAACTGTGTAACCGAATGGACCACCAATTCATAAACAACTATCTCATAAATAAAAATATAAACTAATAAAGAAATAAAATATAACTCCATCTTCACGCCACAGATCTCCAATCAATCTTATGCAGCTACTCCAACAACTATACCTAAAATATTAGTCAATGCAATGGGTCAGAGCTCACCACATGAACACCAACTACCCCTCCCAATTAGGATCTATGAATCCAGACATAATCAACCTATGAGATGAAAATTACAATTGATTATTTTAAATTAAAACGATATAATAACGTGCAAGTAAGGAAAAATAATACTAACTACCTACGTAGTTAAGCCACCTCATTATTCAAGTTCATAAATGTTATTACCAAAGTGAATTAGCTCTAAACCTTAATATTACTCAATTTATTTATTTAATTATTCTTATTGGAGTGACTCAACTATAGCCAAACAACCTGTCTATTAGTCCAACACATACTCGTGGTGTGCTTACGTTTCAACACATCGCACCCATTCCCATAACTATAAGTAGTCAACTCAAATTCATTAGCCATGCACATACTTTTGATCTTCCATGCATTACACATCACTATATTGAGTCAACCTTATAATCTTTAGCCCTAGACATACTCGTGACGTCAACGCACACCCACATAGCTACAGCTAGTCAGCCCAATTATCATTGGCCCCACACATTTTCGCGACGCAAATTCATTTTAATACCCCTTTATTCTCCTAAGCATTAGTTATTAATTCTTAATCAAGTTCTCTTTATTTATAATTTTCCCCAGCTGCAATTCAGGTATCACAACCTAAATCATATCTAGTCCTATACCTAGAGATCATTAAACCATAAGTATTACTTAGTCTATCACTTAGGAAGGATACATACAAAAAATCATCAACTAATCTCACGCTTTGCCTAACAGAATAATGTAATGGCATACTATCTAGCCCCACCTAGGAAAAATACCCGACCACATAAGCAAATGCTCACTAGTCCCATAAAAAACAGTGCCAATAACAACAAAGTCTACTTATAAGTCCCATATGTAGAAAGAAACCTATTAAAACCAGGGAAAGTACAACTATTCCCAAAAACCCAACACTCCTACGGTGTCAAAATATTAAGATGAAGAATATTCACTTAAATTCAATTTTTAGTTTAAGGCTACAATTCTCCACTTAATACTACGACTTTAATTCTATTCAAATTACATTCATCTAATCAAATAATAAAAAAATTATACGAATAGTTACGCAAGTAATCAAATTTCATAATTCTAATACGAGTGATATTTCAAGAATTAAACACATAATACAAATTAAATATGCATAATAGTAATCATGTACAATAATAGATTCGTTCTACAATATACACATTTAGTGTCACAATTTTATGAGTTGAAACAACGTTCCAAGTTCATATTTTCATTATAAAATGCGATTCGTCCCACAAATCTGATATAACCCAAAATACTGATATAAGCATGCAATTGTTTCAACTGTTTAATAATATTTTTAGATTTTAATAAAATCAACCCCAAATTTACTTTCACTTTCCCTAATTTGTCTTCCTAATTATTTTTAAGAAAATATGGTTAATTGAGGTTTGGAAAATATATAAAATATATAAAACTTAAGAAGAAAAATAAAAGTATTCATGATTGAAAAGAAATAGCCTCGAAAGTTTAATTGACGGATGAGATCCTCTCGTAAAAATAACAAAGACTCGTTCTTGGTTCTTCTTAAGAAGACTTTATTAGAATCATTAAAACTTGAGTTAAAACTTGTTCTTAATGGGGTTTAGGTTTTATAGAAGAGAGAAAATAAAACTCGGGAGGCTATTCCTTTTTAAGATGATATAAAAGTGTTGAATAAAGTCAAAATCCATGACTTTTTAATATAGAAAAAGAAAAGAGTTTGAAATCAACACAAATATTTAAAAACAAAGCTAATTCGTCAAATCTGCCGAGGACCAAATAATTTCCCACCCCAGCCGAATTGATTCCCCCAGGGCCAAATCTGTTCCCCCTGTTTAGCTGACAAAGAAGAAAACTTGAAAAAATTATGATTTTCATCCTGATTTCAAATCCGATTAACACCTTATTTCTTATAAAGAAAAATCAACATTTTAAAATACTACAAATAATTATGTTGAATTAAAATTATTTTTCCTAGTTTCGATTTGAAGAAAGATATTTTATACTCACAAATCATGGGTTATTATAGTACTCTTAGATGAAAGAATATTAAAACCCTTATATCATAGACAAGGGCACCATCACCATATTGCGCAATTATTTGAGAAAAAAATTCAAAGGCCACGATGTGCAAGAAGGAGATCTCCTTCTTTAAGAAATCATAGAACTCGTTTGGGATCCGAGAGAGAAGTTTAAGCCCAACTGAAGAGGGACCTATATTGTAAAGAAAATTCTTTCAGGTGGTGCCACTATGGTCATAGGCCTAAATTGGGAAGAGATAGGACGTCTAGATAATTGACATCGTCATAAATTTTTTTACCCCTAGTCCAACTCACGCAGCGCTATGACTCTTCCCACCTCCCTTGTATTCTAAAAATAAATTCCCACTACTCTTTACTAAGAAATACGTCGGACCTCATCCTTTCAAGAAATCACCTTTTTAAAGAAACACTCATAATTTTAAAAACCCCACAGAGGTACGTATGTATCCAATAATAATACTTTGGTCATGGTCCATTTTCTTGCACAAAATGTAATTCTTTTTTTCCCACAAATAACATTAGTCTATCTGAACTTTTAAATGAACAAACAAATTATGTATGTCGTAGTGATCGATATGGATAATTTAACCAAAACTTATGCTTCAAAGGCAAACCAAAATATGTCAAACACATCATCCCATTCTTTTATCAGAAATGAAATTTGACGGTTACATGGCACATCAACAACATGAATGAAAAACAACAAAAACACCTTATTAACCCCATAACCTGACCTACATAAAAAACACACATATTTCCAAACTCTCCCCCCCCCCCCATATTCTAACAAAACCAACTCCAACTTCCAGACAGACTCACATCATCATCATCATTACCAGTCCCTAAAGGACATCGGGAATCCCATTCCTAACAACACTTTCATACGCGTTTCGTGTGACGATACGCCTTGATCGGTTTGGATGAAACCATAACTCCCTCCTCTAGGTCATAAGACATCAGAAGACACCTTTATCTAGTCTTATCAGCACAAACATTCATAATTACCTTCTTTCATAACAATTTTGAAAAATCTCCAGGTAAAAAACCAAGTTCTCATAAATTGAGACGGATGTGTAGACAGTCGGTGATGCTATTACTAAGGTTCCAGGATCATCCTTAGAGATTCAGTCTGATCTTCTACATGAAAGAAGTTAGTTATATGAGAAGGAAAAATCTTCTCCCAACCTACTTAACACCAATCCCATATTGTGCCCACTCATATTCAAAGACCCTCTTTAATTTCCTCCACTGATACATGCTCAAGAAGATCGTTGTCCCATTCATATTCAAGGTTACCAATCCAAAATTGTGCACAATAACCTCATAGAACCACATCTTCATAAAGAAAATCAAATGTAAGGACATTTTTGTCTATTATCAATTATATGTCGTACGTCGTTACACCATTGAATATATTCAAGATTTCATCGTCATCAAAGGAATCAAGGAATCAATTTTCTAGACAGCCGGATCGGCCCGCCTGTTTTAAAAAGGAACAGGTCTGTCCCAGACCGATCCGCCCTTTTTGGAAAAAGAACCGGTCCGCCCCTTCGGACCTATCCACCTCAATCCGGACCGATCCACTTTGTTCAGAAACCAGTAGACCCCGGATCGAATGCGAACCGAAGAAGCCCCTTGAGAAAATGGACTGGTCCGATCCCGGACCGATCCGCGTCCATACCGGACCGGTCCGCCTGGGATAAATTCGAGAAGATCGTGCAGAGATTTTTCAGGCCCAGATTTTCTTATTTAAACCAACTTCGGGGAGTTGTTTTATGAGACTTTCATAGACGATTTTAAGAGTCAAAAAAACTCTAAGTCTTCACCTTTGTGAGTCCCAAGACTCATGTGTTGATTCACACAACTTTCCAAACCTTTGTGAATCTATTTGCAACCCAAGAACATAATCGTGTGTCTGTTCATACCCTTGTGGAGAAGATCATTCTTCTTCATTGCTGCCTCCTGAAAAGGGAAACTTCCAGTCGCCGACTACAGATCCGACACCTGTGGGTAATTCTGTGTCACTGTATTTTCATTGTAATCCGAGAAATTATATGTTTCAATATTAAAATGAAAATAAATGGTTTTCCCCTTTGGGGGATTTTTCCTCAAATATGTGTGTTTGAATATTCTTGCATGTTTTCATCATCTTGTTCAATCACATATAGCTGCATGTTTAGGACTTAACTGATAAAACTGAGTTTAATTAAATAATATTTCTATTTGAACGCACGCGCACACTTTCAAATTGGTATCAGAGCCAGTTACACAACTTTACCGTGTAATTTTCCGCGAAATTTTTCTATGATATCAATTTTTAGAAAAATTGATCTTTTAAAAACTAGTGTGTTCATAATGGAGAAATTATATAATAAAATGCCAGTTTTTGACGAGACAAACTATGCATATTGGAAAGCCAGCATGATATCTTCTTTAAAAGCCATTGATGAACGTGTCTGGATTTTTGTTGAAAGAGGGTGGACTCCTCCCTCCGTCACTGTTGAAAATGTGACTAATTTAAAACCTGTCACCTCATGGACTGAAGAAGAATTTAAATGGTCATCATTCAATTCTAAAGGGTTAAGTGCCATTTAGGATCCGTCACTCCTGACGAGTTCCGACGTATAATGACGTGCACCACATCAAAAGAGGCATGGAATGTTTTGCAACTTACCCATGAGGGTACGAATGCTGTGAAAGAGTCAAAACTACAAAATTTAACAACTCAATTTGAGACCATCACCATGCATGAAACTGAATGTTTTAATGATTTTTATGCTAGGCTTTCTGACATTGTTAATACTATCTTTAATCTTGGTGAACATATCCCTAATGCTAGAGTTGTTAAAAAGATTCTTCGTTCTCTGCCTAAACGTTTTATCCCTAAAGTCACTGTGCTAAATTCAATGGCTAATTTAAATACGCTAAAATTGGAAGAACTTGTAGGCGACTTGCAAACATATGAAATTGATATGTTTCCTAAAACTGCTAAACCTAAAGATAAGGGAATTGCACTTAATGACCAAGAAAGAAAGAGCGAGGGGTCGTCAAGAAAGAGGGGAGAGTGGTCTAGAAAAAGAGAGACAAATACGCCAGATTCTGAGTGCAATTTTGACCTAGATGATTTGGATCTTTTTGCTAAAAATTTCAAAAGAATCCTCAAATTCAAGAAAAATTGTAATTTTAAAGATAAAAAGAAGTTTGAGAAAAATAAGTTTGAAAAGAAAAATGAAAAAGTTTTTAAAGATCCTCCTAAGAAAGAAAGTGAGAGAAGCTTTGAGTGCGACGGTAGGGGTCATAGAGCCTTTGAGTGTGCCACACGTCTGAATAGAGAAAAAGGCAAAGTTATCCTAAATGCTACCCTTAGCGACAACAGTGAGGTCGAGTCGGTGGACTCGGGAGAAGAGTCATCTCATGAGCGTAACTTCACCGCATTCATGGCTAGTCGTGTGAGTACTTCTAGTTCTCCTCACAATGATGAGGATGCTTCTTCACAGGGACACCTCGATAGTGATATCGATGTGAGTGAGGGGGAGGATGACACAAGTGAGAGAGAGTGTGATCTTCAACGCGCCTACGCCGAGCTATATTCTGAGTCTTTTAAAACTAAAAAGCGTAACAAAACGTTAGTTCTAAGGATCACCTCTTTAGAGGAAGACTTAAGAAAAGTGAGAGAGAGAGAGAGAGTCTACCTGTGTTGAGAAAGAGAGTTTGTTTAGAAAAAGAGAGAGTTGTTTTGAGAAAGAGAGAGGGGACTTGACTAAACAAGTGGCTAGTCTTACGCGTAATCTCCATTCCTCCGTGGAGATTCGGATGAAACTTGAAGCCCATGTTGCCCAGCTTATTCATGATCTTAAGAAATCACGGGAAGTCAAGGTACAAATCGAGGACAGATGTGGGAAGACGGGAAAGATGCTCCTCGGCCCCGCTTTAGGTTTTGGTGATCGACAGGGAATTGGTTATGATGGTGCCTCCACGTCTCAAATTGCGCATGGACCAGTCCCTGAGTTTACTACTACTCCATATGGTCATCACCAAAATTCACGAAGGAGAGTTCGACCAAGAAAAGCAAACCAAGGTCCACCTAAGACTGTGTTGTTTTGTACATATTACAAAAGAAAAGGCCACCTGAGGGAGTTTTGTTATAGTTCGGTTCGGACACGACATACTTCTACTCCACCACGTCATACTGATGAGTTTGCCCGTCTGCGAGAGCGTGTTGAGTTCTTAGTCGCCATATCACAGAGTTTGATGGAGGAATTCCGACGAATGTCCTTGCCGTCAGTGAATGCTTCTCACTTTCCAGCTAAAATAAACAACAACAAGGGTAAACAAAAGGTTACCATTTCTTGGGTGCCTAAGAAAGATAAGAAATCCCTTGTTGTTCATGTTGCTCTCAAAGCACATAATACCTCACAATGGTATTTTGATAGTGGGTGCTCCAGACACATGACAGGTGATGTCTCATTTTTTACCTACCTAGAGGAATATAAGGAAGGTAGAGTCACCTTTGGAGATGGAATACAGACTAGCATTGTAGGACGAGGTACTATAGAGTTGCGAGGATTTCCTAAGTTAGAAATTTTTTGTACGTCAAAGGTTTGAAAGCAAACCTTCTCAGCATTAGCCACCTGTGCGACACTGACTTTGTAGTAAAGTTTGACTGGGACGCGTGTAATGTCTACAATCAAGCCGATAAACTTTTAGTGCAAGGGGTAAGGACCGAGGATAATTGCTATGGGACTGTGCCCACTTCCTCACTTGTCTGCAACAACGCCACGATCACTCCTATGGATTTGTGACACCAACGTCTTGGTCACGTGAACGTTAGAGATTTGACTTGTTTAGTCAAAAAGGACCTAGTACGTGGCTTACCATCTCTTGGAAAGTCATCTTCCATGGTTTGTGGACCCTATCAGTTGGGAAAGCAAATTCGGAGCCCTCATAGGAAGTTGCATTCCATTACCACCTCCCAAGTATTTGATATGATTCACATGGATCTTATGGGTCCTACTCGTACTAAGAGTTTGGGTGGTAAGAGTTATATCCTCGTGATGGTCGACAATTTCTCCAGATATTCTATAGTAGGTTTTGTGAGGGAGAAATTCGATGTTTTAGAGTTTTTAATGACCAAGTGTCATGTCCTACAATTTCAACACGGAGTCACTATTAATAGGATCCGTAGTGACAACGGCACAGAGTTTAAGGAAGCAAACGCAGATCTCTACTATGATAGCCTTGGGATCAAACATGAGTTTTCTGCTGTGAAGACTCCTCAGCAAAATAGGATTGTTGAGAGAAAGAATAGGACGATCCAGGAAATGGCTAGATCTATGCTTCTAAGTCGTAATGTTTCTAGGAGATTTTGGGCAGAGGCAGTGTTTACTGCATGCCACACGGTGAATAGGGTTTACCTGCGTCCACACACACTTAAGAGCCCTTATGAATTATGGACTGGAAAGAAACCCAACCTTGCATATTTCTGTGTTTTGGGGAGTAAATGCTACATCCTACGGGATAGAGAGCAATTAGGAAAGTTTGACTCCCGAAGCGACGAGAGAATATTTTTAGGCTATTCATCAAATAGTAGAGCGTACCAAGTTTTTAACCTGAAGATCTCTAAGGTTATGGAATTAATAAACGTCACCGTGCAAGATGGCGAACCTCTGACGGTTATTGATCCTAACCTTCAGTGTGAGGATGAGGGCTTTTCTGATAGTGATTTACTTGTCCCTCACCCACTCTTTGTGGACCCTACTCCCGTGTTAGGAGACACACCTTCTTGGGTTCGCAAGAGTCATGACCATGCCTCCATTTTAGGTGATCCCACTCTTGGGGCCAAGACTCGTGATCAACTAGAGAACGTCATTAGCCACATTTGCTATACATCCAAAGTCGAGCCCAAGAATCACAAAGAAGCACTCAAGGATGAACACTGAACATCTGCTATGCAGGATGAGTTGCTTCAATTTAAAAAGAACAATGTCTGGGAACTAGTCCCCCGACCTAGTGAGACTAATGTGATAGGTACCTGGTGGATTTTTAAGAATAAAATGGATGAAAATGGTACCATAATCAGAAACAATGCTAGGTTGGTCACTCAAGGCTATACACAGATAGAGGGTGTAGACTTTGGGGAGACATTTGCTCCTGATGCGAGGCTTGAGTCTGTCCGCTTACTACTCGACATCGCATGTCATCTGCACTTTAAGTTATATCAGATGGATGTCAAGAGTGCCTTCCTGAATGGCATTCTACAGGAGGAGGTTTATGTGGAACAACCAAAAGGGTTTGAAGACCCTAAGCACCCTAAGCACGTTTATTATCTGAGGAAAGCCTTGGATGTTTTGAAGCAAGCACCTCGTGCTTGGTACGAAAGGCTTACTTCCAATCTCTTTGCCCATGGCTTTAAGAGAGGGGGAGTTGATGTGACGTTGTTCGTCAGGAGAGATGACAATGCTATTTTGGTTGCCCAGGTCTATGTGGACGACATAGTCTTTGGATCCACGTGCTCCCAGCATGCTCACCACTTTGAGGAGGAGATGAAAAGTGAATTTGAGATGAGCATGGTAGGTGAGCTTACTTTATTTCTTGGTCCCCAGGTTCGTCAGCTAGAGGATGGGACGTTCATCTCCCAATCCAAGTATGCTAGAGACCTAGTGAAGAAATTTAGTTTAGACTCTTCTAAGCATGCACGTACACCTATGAGTACTTCTATCAAGCTTAGTAAGGACACTTCAGGCACGGACGTAGAGCAAACCTTGTGTCGGAGTATGATAGGTAGTCACCTCTACTTGACTGCCAGTCGTCCCGACATAGCCTTTAGTGTTGGAGATTGGGCGCAATATCAGGCATCCCCAAAAGAGTCACACTTACTTTCTCTAAAATGTATTATCAAATACGTGAGTGGGACTCTCTCATATGGTATTTAGTATTCCTTTGATACCAATGACCATTTGTCTGCCTATTCCGATGCTGATTGGGCTGGGGATGTAGATGGTTGTAGGAGCACTTCTGGTGGGTGTTTCAATTTTGGTTCTGCTCTTGTCTCCTGGTTGAGAAAGAAGCAAAACTTCATCTCTTTGTCCACTGCAAAGGCTGAGTACATCACCGCCGGGAGTTGTTGCATGCAACTCTTGTGGATGAAGCAGATATTGGAGGATTTTGGGATTTCACAGGACACCATGACCATTTCCTGTGATAACATGAGCGTGATACACATATCCCGCAATCCAGTATAGCATTCGCACACCAAGCACATCAGGATACGCGAGCACTTTATACGTCAGTTAGTTGAGGAGAAAGTCGTATCCCTGACCGACCGTCAGTTAGCCGATATTTTCACGAAACCTTTGGATGCCCTTAGATTTGAGAGTCTTAGGAAGTCTTTGTGGATTTGCACAGTTGACTGAGGGTTTGGTCTATGTCTTGGATAGGATGCTTTTTCATGTTCTTATCATATGCCTCCTATTGATAGTTTGTTTTATATGTACTATTGCTTGTTGTACAGTTATTTTGTTATTCATTTTTCAAAATCCAAAAAGATTTTCTTTTTACAAAATTTTAGAAAAGCTCAAAAAGATTTTTGTATTTTGTTTGCACCATTTATGGATGAACACTTAGGATGACCGATTCACAACATCATTCCATTATTTTCATGTGACTATTTGATAGTGTTTTTAAGACAATAGGTTAATTCATTCATGTGCTTTATAATGTTTGGAGTCATTAAGATGTAATTAAGTGTTACTTCCTACATGTTTGACTCATGTTTAATTTATTGCATACATGCACGGATTTGTTTGATTATTGTTCTTGTCTTATCACATGTTGGTTGGGTGTTTTCACTTTAATCCTGTCCTTAAAACAAATCAAGCGTGATAAATTTTGCTAAGGAAATTATGCATATAAGAACCTTTTTGTTAGTTTGGGTGCTTTGTTTTAAAACGGGGAAGGGCTGCGAAAGGTTCATTTTGCCTTTGCGAATACTAAGCCACCGTTAAATTGGACCTAAAAATTGGAGGAATTTGATTATCCGAGGTCCAAAGAGGTTAAAAGAGCCCCGCAAAAAATTGAATGGCAATAAAAAGAAATACATGCCAAATTATGGGCCATTTAGGTTTTTTCACCAATTATCCAAAGTTTGAGAATTTAGATTACCTCTACAAGAAAATATCTATGAGGGAGTTTGGTTGGAGAATTTCAAACGGGTTTGCACGTCCTTGAAATGCTTGCAAATGCGCTAAATAGTTTTGAACGTTATTGGGGTGAAAATCATTTTGACTTTGATTTGTTGATTTGCATAAGACAATGTCATCTAAATTCAACAATCTTTACACCTACGGATACTTTTGATGTTCATTCGTCAGGAGTACACATATGCATCGTGCACATATGATTGATTGAGTTGATTTACCTATCGAATGTGTTCACACCCATTCATTCCATTTCCATGACTTGGTTGTTTAAGTCTAAATCCATTGTGTGATTTTTGTAGCTTATTTTTTTTAAATGTATCTTATCTTTGTATGAAAACTTGAAAAATCAAAAATAGTTTGTGCATTTCCTCTCATTTGTCTATTTAGGGACATCATAAAAAGGGGGAGAAAGAATTATCATTTTATGGGGGAGTTTGAATTTTGGGGGAGTTTTTGGGTATGCTTTTATCATAAATTGGTATCTATGTTTATCTTATTTCAAACTCGATATGTCACATGGTATTTTCTATGTCTCATGTGTGTAGGTACTACTTTGATGATCTCTGAATTGCACCCTGATGAGAAAAGCGTTGAGATTCCTGAAGATTCGAAGAGAAAACGATGAAGTCTTATTCATTTATATCATTCCAGTTTTGGGTTCATGGAAGGGTAGATTTGTATAGGCATTTCGATATTTGATAATTCAGATGTTTGTTTTTATGTATGTACCAGCATAGACATAGGGGGAGATTTATAAGGACATTTTTGTCCATTATCAATTATATGTTGTATGCCATTACACCATTGAAGATATTCAAGCTTGCATCGTCATCAAAGGAATCAAGGAATCAATTTTATAGACAGTCGGACCGGTCTGCCTATTTTAGAAAGGAACCGAACTGCCCCGGACCGATCCGCCCTTTTTGGAAAAAGAACCGATCCACCCCTCCGAACCGATCCGCCTCAATCCGGACCGATCCTCTTTGTTCAGAAACTAGTAGACCACAGATCGAATGCGAACTGAAGAAGCCCCTGGAGAAATCAAACCGATCCCATCCCGAACCGATCCGCATCCATACCGGACCGGTCCGCCTGGGATAAATTCGAGGAGAGCGTGCAGAGATTTTTCAGGCCCAAATTTTCTTATTTAAACCAACTTCGAGGAGTTGTTTTATGATACTTTCATAGACGATTTTCAGAGTCCAAAAAACTCTAAGTCTTCACCTTTGTGAGTTCCAAGACTCATGTTTTGATTCACACAAATTTACAAACCTTTGTGAATCTATTTGCAACCCAAGAACACAATCGTGTGTCTGTTCATACCCTTGTGAAGAAGACCATTCTTCTTCTTCATTGCTGCCATCCTGGAAAGGGAAACTTCCCGCCGTCGACTACAGATCCGACACCTGCGGGTAATTCTGTGTCACTGTATTTTCATTGTAATCCAAGAAATTATATGTTACAATGTTATAATGAAAATATATGGTTTTTCCCCTTTGGGGGATTTTTCCTCAAATATGTATGTTTGAATATTCTTGCATGTTTTCATCATCTTGTTCAATCACATATAGTTGCATGTTTAGGACTTAACTGATAAAACTGAGTTTAATTAAATAATATTTCTATTTGAACGCACGTGCACTCTTTCATCAAATCTCTAGAAAGAAAAACGACACAAACATCAAGAAAATAAAGAAAGTCGTATTTAAAGATAACCTCCATAAGGGACGTGATCCCCATAAAAGTCTATCTACCACGCCGATTGAAGACATCCTGATAAGTATAATGGAACGCCATCATGGAGTTTCCCCAATCATAGAAGTGAATCTCTAAGATGATCCTCAAGATGGTGAAAAACCACAAATGGATGACATCGCTACTCGTTGCCACCACAAATCCCCCCAAAAAGAAAAAAATAAACTAACAGGTTGTATGCGTCACCTGCTGCCCATCGGTCAAATCGATCTATTTGGTCAATAAGGTTTTCTTCAAAACCTATATCCTTACCGACTCTCTAAAAATGATCCTCTGAAAATCCCTTAGGGCAACTTGAACCGCGACCTTAGAAATGTGCAATGTCCTATCCACCATGATTTTATTAATCTCACACTCTAACCCAGTCAATTGATTAACATCCATGGGAGTAACCGTCATCCCCCCCCCCCACCACCACCACCAAAGTGAGGCGTATGGGTGGTATCCCACCACCTCTTTCTTAGAGCGTATAACACGGTTGAAGAATGCGGCGTCTTATCGAAAGCCCCAACTAGGCGACTAAATCAAGAAGACCCCCCCATCAACTGCACCACCCGAAGTAGTTTCTTCCACATCTCTTTTAACCTCGTCGAGCCACGAGAACGGATAATCAAAGAAGTGATATCCACCTACAAACAACTAGAAAGCCCTTCATCATCATAAAAAGATAGATAGAACAAAAAATAATAGAAAAATAAAATAACACTAAAATAAAGAGCAAGCACTCACCATTTGGGGTTTTCACCCTCGCAGAATGATGGTTCACCAAATCCCGTAGTAGAACCCTCTCCTTAAGAGCAGGCTCAAAATTATTGTAAGTCTTCTCATTCCCCACTATCAACGCCTCGACATCACTCCACTCTGGGATAGCGTAGTCGAGTAGCCATCTAAGAGTTGTTCGTTGTACCTTCCATAATATCTTTCAAAGAAAAATGTTCAGAACAAATGTTTAGAGAGAGAAAGAATTTCACTTGAGCGAAGATGTGAAAAATAAAGTAGGTTGCCCCTTTTTATAAGGAGCCATGAGGCATGCCAGTCGGCAGCCCTCTAGTCATTCTTATTAGTTGTGACCCTTCACCTTTCTCAAGAATCCTAGGAGTATGTTCCCTACGCTGATAGACACATCTCTACCTATGACTATTGGCAAAACTTTCAAAATTCATCGCAAAAATTATAGAAAAATCTAAGAATTTCATAAAAAATCTTCAAAAATCTCTAGAGGATCAAGTACATAAGACCTTCAAGAAATTATCTAAACAAAGCATGCCAAGACTTACAGAGCCCTCACCACTACCATTCCCCCTAATGGAATCAAAATGAATATATGAAATTTGTATTAACCATTGGCTTGAATTATCAACACTATGCACTCTTTAGGTCTGCAGAATTAACTTAGGCTCGTAAAATTAGCCTTAACCCTCTGAATTTGTTACTTTCAGAATTGATCGCCTCAACTATTACGTCCGCAAAATCAACCTAGGACTGTAGAATTGACCTGGGCCTAGATAATCATCCTTGGCCCTTTGAATCAATTGCTTCCACTCTTTAAGGTTGACAAAATTGACCTAGGTCTACATAATTGGCCTCGACCACCCAAGTTGGTCGCTTCCATTCCTTAAGGTCCGCATAATTGACCTAGGCCAGTAGAATAGGCCTTAATTATCTGAATTGGTTGCTTACACTTTTTATGGTCTCGAAAAATGACTTAGGCCCACATAATCATTCTTCACCATATGAATTGGTTTCTTTCACTTTTTACGTCCACAAAATTGACCAAGCATCACAAAATTGGCCCTAACCCTCTAAATCGATTGCCTAAACTCTTTAGGTTTTAAGAACTGACCTTGAACCTCTAAATCAATCGCCTTAACTCTTTAAGTCCATAGAATCGTCTTTAACCCTCTGAATTTTGTCGTTGCATCCCTTAGTCCCCAAAAAAGGCACCGAGCCTATACTCTCAAAACATTTTAACCTTCCATGAGATGTCTATGTTTTGATGACTTCCGTTTATTCCAAGCTCACCCATAGTGGGGCTCTGCAGACACCCCATCCTACTACTATCCCAATGACTCATTAGGTCCTTAACACCCCCCCCCCCCCAAGTCATACTCCAAACCTTGATCAAGAGGCCACTGGGCACTCTCGAGCCCTGTTTTACATTAGTTAACCCTCCAACCCTAGCATAGATCATTTCACTCTCACAAATCTTTGAATCCCCATTCCAACGGTCCATACCAAATGAAAATTGACCTTACATTTTGCATGTACTTTCCTTTTAACTCTAAGAATACCAAACTAGATCCCATCGAGCGCTTTCAAGCCTCCTTTGACTTTGGTCAACTCTCAAACCTGAGAGTGGTTTAATAGATTTTTATAGGGCTCTGAATCCTGTTTTAAAGGGTCCCAATTGTGCACAATTTTAACTTACGATTCTAAAAAAGTCTTTTAAATTTCTATAGACACAAAGACCATATGCCTATAGGCAGAGGTGTACTTTATTTCGTCACCTAGCCAGGGATATGAAGATAGCCAGGCTAGGGATACCGATCGACAGACCCCCTAGATCTAATTTATTCTATTTAAGGAGGTCAATACCTTATTCTGAAAGACCCCCTGTTCAATGATCAAAACATGATCTGCTTCAAAATTACGTCCCCGTCATTCTAAAATTTCTATTTTACAAACATGATCTCCAGTATGCCTATATTTTTTTCACCCCCACCTTTTACCACCCATTATACCCTCACTTCACCACCATAAAAATCAGCCTACACCACTTTAAAGTCATTAGCAAAGTTCAATAGGGAATCTACTAATAGCCTTTTATGTCTCATTTAATTAATGTTATTCATTTACCTTTTCTTTCACTTTTGATATATTTTTTGTTTATTTCACTTTGTCACCCCAACTAATCTCTTTTTCATCTTTAGTACACACAAAACATATTTTCCTTAAATAAAAAAAATCCAAAAAACGGGCTTCACCTATAAATCGAAAAGTAGAATTTAAATACTTTTTACACATTTACACCTATGCACTTTTTCTTCAAAATCGTCTGCAAAAAGTACTATATTTGGGTTCATGGGTGAAATCCTAGTCTGGTGATGTGCCAAACTACTTGGACTTTTATGCCTATTTTTTCTACATAGGCATCCCGATTCATTACCGGGATTCGAGTTATATTTTGTTCATTATGGTACTTTGTATAAATCTCATATTTAGTAGTATTGTGCATATGTATACGCCTACATATCAGTGTTTCCACCCAATGTTGACATTCACTTTCTCATAATGAATCGTAATTCGATGGTCACTAATATCATATTTTTAAAATTTTCTCTTTCTTTTGTATACTCCTTAGAATCACTCCTCTCCATCCTTCCCATGGTGTGAGTGGGATGATTTCATTTTGTCACTTATTTTCACATCACACACGTGATACATATCAGTCATATCTTGGAGAAAAATGATAATATTGTCATAGCCCATGAGAAACTAAAAGGGCGGAATGGGTTCCTAGCACCTTCCCATTTGGTAAATTAGTCCCCAAATCATTAATTAATTTGGTTTCGTATGAATCAATTTGTCATAGATGTTATCATTTTAAGGATGGATACATTCTTTTGCCCATTTTGAGCAAAATAAGATGGCGAATCCATTTTATATATTCTCCTTCCCTTTTGATAAAGAACAATTTATATCCGTGGGAACCCGTGAAGAGCGCATGAGTGGTGAAAAGAGGACCTCTATCCTAGCATCCCCACATGCACCTATATATCCCCCTCTCCTTTTAGGGTCACTCGTGCTGAAAGAATCCCGAATGGACACATTTCCCTTTAACAACAAGGTTAAATTATCAACATATTCTCAAACCCAAAGTCCTGCGAGGACACAATTATTTCGTATAAGTTAAATTAGCTCTGTACGAGGTGTTTGTGCCCATTTTCGAGCTGTTTGGTGGTTGTTTGGGGGTTTCTCATTTTAATTTTATGTTTTTAAGACTAAGTGTGAATACTTCCAAATTAACATCAGATTTATAAACTGGGAGTCCTATGAGGACACAATCAGTTCTTACGAGTTACATTTGTCTCGAACAAGGTTTATGTGCCTCTTTTCAGGACATTTGATGGTTGTTTTTCTTTTTCACCCTTACATGGAAAGTTTTTAAGTCTAAATCTATAGATATCCAAATTATTATCATATTCTCAAACCAAGAGTTCCATAAGGATATAATCAGTTACTACGAATTAAATTGGCCCCATACGAGGTGTTTGCGCCTCTTTCTAGGCTGTTTGATGTCTGTTTTGGGGTTTCTCCATTTAAGACGGTATTTTCAATCTTAAGTCTAGAGATTTAAGTATAAAACGGGACGCATGCCATCCCTATCACTGTCACTAAAGAACATGGAAGCAGGACCAGTTGGTAGCTAATAAGAAAATGTCATTAAATTTTACAACGCAAATTATCACTAAGAAATTCAGAATCTAGTTCTTTTTAAATTAGTAAAGGGAAGTGAATTTCATTTATAAAACTACCCACACATCTAGTTGACAAATATTATTTCATGTTTTGAATTTATTTAAACTCAAATAGTAATAGGGATGTGGGCCATGTAAGTACACACGTTATCAATAAAGCCCGATGTATGACTTTTATTTACTATGATTAACCACTATGTACATAATATTCAACATTTTTGTAGGTAGTAATCTTGGTAGTTAGTGTGTATTTTTTATAGTTTATATCTTTTAGCACTTTTAATGAAATATATTTTATTATTTAGGAGGAGGTGTGTTATGGAAGTTGTCCAATTTCACTCAATTAGATTCCATCCTTATGTTAGGGGGTTCTTGGATTAGCTTATTCACATACAGGAACAAATAATTTTATATTACATGTTTTATGGTGCATAATTTCTTTTTGATGAGTAAATGAATATATATTGCAATCTTTGTATTTAAATAAGAGATAATATCTAGGGTTGTGATTTTAGATTTGGATTGTGATTTGAGTTGTCTGGAAATAAAATTCTTGATATTACGAAAATATAATACCTAAATGAAAAATATATATTACCAATCTATATATGTGTTACTTTTGTGTTGAATATCGACTTACTGTAAGGACATAAATTTTTAATTGAGTCCCTGTATTGTTTTGACTTAATTCCGTGAACAAAATTATGTTTGTAATATGTCATAGGGAGCTTTATTTTGTCACGATCCCACTTGGTCTATGACGTATTGAAGAAATTGAAAACTTTGCGGCAAAGCTTCAAAGAAGTAATCATGCCAAAGTTTAATTGGTGCAAGTTTATTTATCTTCAAAGTTAATTGCATTCCGAGAACACACAGGTATGAATGTGTATAATTAATGGTGCTCGGAATTGATTTTAAAAAAGACAAGGATTATAAAGAAAAATGTTTTAACATGTTTTTAAAAGTGTTTTAAATGTTTACACTACGTTTTATTCTGATAAGCTCGAAATAAGGTTTGACTAAATTCAATCTCTTTTGGAAGAGACATTTTAAAGATAAAGTCAAAAAGTCAAACTGACAGGACTGTCGTTCGAATGACATATGTCCTTCGTTCAAGCGAGATGGCTATATCGCGCGAATGACTTGCCATTCTCGTTCGAGTGACACTGTTTTCGAGGCGGCGATTAATTCCTATTTAAAGCGTGTTTTCATCATAATTAAAAGGGTGTGCTTTCTGGAAAGACAATTTACGTTCCAGTACGAGTTTTTCACAAGTTTTTTTAAGGTTTCAAAGCTTAAACACATCCTTAGAGTTTTCAAAGATCCGAGATATCATTATTATATGTTTATGTGATCTTGCTGCACTAAGAAGGTTTGTTATACAATTGAACATCAGGGTTTTGCGGTGAAGAAAAGAGAAGGACTTCTTGTTCGACATCGTAGACGAATCAAAGCCATTCGGTGGACACCGAGACATACGTGGACGCGTGTGTTAGGGACAGGTATCGTGGAAGACGTAATTTTTGCATGGGCACTATTGAAGAACAATAGAAGATCAGAAGGAGCGTTAAGATCCTTGGGGATCGAGTCATTGAGTAAGGCTAATCGGTCTTTGTAAAACCTTTGTTAATAGTGATTGTCTGGGTTGGGTTGTCCGAGGTTGTTTTCCCAATTTAGCTTTTTTCCTCGTACATCCGGCATTGTGAATATTCTTTACTTTACTTTACTTTCTTTAATCACTAGATGCATGTTTAGGATTAATCAAGATAAAAATGATTTAAAGTAAAAATTGGTTTTCACAACTTGGTTTGGTGCTAATTAAAAGTTGGATAATTTTTTTGTGAAATTTTGTTTCATTTGAAACACACATAGGGACCACCCTATTTCGTCAAATTGGTATCAGATCTAGAAAACATATTTTATTTATTTTATGATCCCGTGTGTTTTCAAAGATGAATTTTCGTTATAACGGATTTTCTCGAACTCCTATTTTTTATGGCACTAATTACACTTATTGGAAGATGAGAATGGAAAGTGCATTGAAATATATTGATGAGAGTGTGTGGCTAGCTGTTGAGAAAGGTTGGACACCCCTGTCACTATTATAGGTGAGTTCACTACTTTAAAGCCTTTCGAGTCATGGACCGAAACTGAACACGGACTTTCACAATATAATTCTAAGGGTTTGCCCATTATTTCTTCACATGTCACACCGGAAGAATATAATTGAATTATGACTTGTGAAACATCAAAAGAGGCTTGGGATTTTTTAGCACTCACTCACGAGGGAACTAGCACGGTTAGGGCGTCAAAACTTCAAAATCTCACGACACAGTTTGAGACCATTAGGATGTTAGAAAGTGAGACTTTTGATGAGTTTTATGCTAGGTTTTCCAATATTGTCAAATATTTGTTTAACCTAGGTGAGAAAATTCCTGACAACCGTGTCATTAACAAAATCCTTAGGTCATTGCCTAGTAGGTTTGATGCGAAAGTGACTATATTAAACTCCTTGGGTAAGTTAGAGTTAATGAAACTAGAAGAGATTGTAGGTGACTTACAAACCTATGAAATTGACATGATTACCTCCAAGCAAGTTCCTAAGAAATAAAAGGGTATTGCTTCGAAAACCCGAAAGGAGGAAATTAAAGTTTCGGATTCCGATTCTGATTTCGATTTTGAGGATGTTTCTTTGTTGGGAAAGAAAATTAAAAAAATTATTAAGTTTCAAAAGCAATCGAAAGATGCCAAGAAATTTGAAAAATTCAAGAACAACAAAGTAGATCCCACCTCTAAGGATAATGTTGTTAAGCCTAAGAGAGATTATTCGGATAAGTGTTTTGGGTGTGAGGGGTGCGATCACAAAGTTAAGGACTATCCCACTAGACTTAAGAAAGAGGGAAAGCAACCCATTGTTTATAGTTCCACCTTAAGTTATAGTGATCCGAAAGAGGGAGAGAGTCCCCCCATTGATCGAAACTTTGTTGCGTTTATGGCATGTCATGTGAGCGATGACGACTCTCATGTGAATGACACTTCCGAGGAGGTTTTTACTGAATCCCGTGTTAGTAAGGGTGAAGAGAGTGACTAAGAGTAGGTATATGTGAAAGACTTGCAAGTTGCATTTAATGAGTTGTATACCGAAACGGTGAAGGTCAAAAAGGCTAACTCAAAATTGCAAGCTAAGTTGAATGAGCGTGCCATAGAAATTAATGATAGTTTGATTAAGGATCTTAGGGCACGAGAGAAGACTCTTAGGGAGAAATTAGAGTATGTCAAGGGTGAGAGAGATAATCTTCGTGGTTTGATGGAGTCTTTGAAAAAGGATATTTTAGCATTTAAGGAGTCTAGGCATTTATTCGAGTCTAGGATTCACGAGTTGGAGGAGAGATTGAGAGACTCGTCTAGAGTTAAGTTTGATTTTGAGGCTAGGTCGGAGAAGTTAGATACGATCCTAGACACCGTACAAATTAAGGGAAATAGGGGAGGTATAGGTTTTTATGAGAGAGTTGTTCCCATTCCCCCCTCACGTGTGAGAAACACTAGGAAGATTAGAAAAGTTACACATGTAGGTAATTATTCCCACCATCGCTACACTTGCACATTTTGTATTAGGAAAGGTCACCTTAGGCGTTATTGTCCCGACCTTAGACAAGATCCTAGGTAGTTTATGAATAAAGTTTTCCAAGTTCCCCAAACCCCCATGCATCGTTTTACACCTACTTGGGTTAGGAAATCAGATTTACTGTCTTTAGGAATAAAACTTCATGATTCTCATTTGGGTGCACTTGATTCATCCCATGCTAAATCTAAACGATAATAGTGTTGCCTTGTTTGTCATATGCTAGTTTGCTTCATAATATATTCATTGCTAGTATAGTGACATGTTTATCATTTTGTATTATAGTTTTTCATTTGTTTGAGTCCCATTGAAAAATACAAAAAGATTTTGTTTTTAAGAAAATTTTTAAAAGGCCAAAAAGAATTTGTTTTTGAGAAAACTTTTGAAAAACCAAAAAGATTTTGCTTTCATTTGAGTCAAAATCTGTTTGAAAAGACAGAAAGATTTTTCTATTTTTGTTTTTGAGTTTACATGTTTGATGTGGCATATTAGTGTGTTTGGACCCCCCCCCCCATCGTTTTATATCCATGTGGCTAAGACATTTGGTCATTATTATCGATTCTTAGAATGATCTTAACCATTGTTTATATGGGGTTGTTTAGAAGTTGATATGAATTTTGATTAGACTTTGTATAAATGCCAACATTGCACACATGCACGAGTTTATATAATTGTTTGACTTCTCTTGGATATTTGAATTTGGTGAGGCGTTCTTATCTCAATCTTGTCATCTATGCGTAAGTAGACTTAAGGATAAGTGTGCATGTAAGAACCGTTTAACGTGAGGATTTGAATTGAAAAATGATGCGTGATTCAAGGAAAAGGGTTGCGAGAGTTCAAAATAAACTCGTCGTGAAAGTCACTGTTTAGAAGAGCCCAAAAGAAAAACGCAATGTGCTAAGAAAAGGGACAAATTAGTTTAGTTCATTCCAAAGAAAATATGATATTATTAAGGGAGTTTGGATGGATTAAAAATTTTTAACGGGTTTGCACATCTAATCCTAATGTTGAAACATTGCAATTTGACGTTAGTGTTTGTAGAATCGTCAAAATTCTGGATTTGTGTGCATGCAGTATGTTTAGTTCATTAAGCTCTCACTTTAATTGTCATATGGCTATAATAAAGTTTGATGATTTATCGCTATCAATTAGAGCTTCTTAATCGTTTCGATGTGTTGGAATTGTGACTCATTTGTTGTAGTTTAACGCCCATTCATTCCATGTCCATGATTGAGGACATCGATACTATGTTTGCATGTAACTCGCATTGTTAGTTTTTATGCATTTTTTATTTTTAGTAAAAAAAAACTTACTGTTTTGCTGCTGTCAGGCCCTGCCTGGAATTTTTTCTAGAAATTTTTTCGCTGGTAAAAAATATAAGATATTTCTGGGAAACTGTGAAAGTTTGACATGTCCAGAGATCTGTTTCGAATGACATTACCATGTCGCGTGATATATCATTCGAACGATGTCCTCATCTCGTTTGAGCAATGTCCCAAGCTCGTTAGAACGACAACCTAAAATCTTGCTTCCGATTGGTTTGCAATCCACTTGTTATTAGGGTATATTTTTTGGTACTGCTGGAAGCTTTCTGGACTGACTGTTTATCTGTATGTTTTATTGTCTCATATTTATATTTTTCATAGTATCCATTTATTACACCTGATTAGTTTGTTATATTCTTTGTGTGATTAGTAGTTTATTAGCTACTGATTTGTCATTACTTGATCATATTTAGCTGGTTGTTTCATGATTATCTAGAGATTTTAAATCTCAAATTCGTATATCTTCATGCTAGATACTTTAATTTGTTTATCTTTTCACCGGATTGTCTATTAGAGACAAAAAGGGGGAGATGTATGTGATGTAGGGGAGATTTCATAATTTTTTTGTTTACGTATTTTACACATTGGTATTACATATTGGTAGTACAAATTGGTATCTTTATGTTGCTCAAATTGTTTGCTCAAATCGTTTAACAAATGGTTTTTCAGAGTTTATTCATATTGGTATCTTTATCCTTTGGTATTATTTGGATATATATATTGGTTTCATTTGTTCCTCCATACTTCACTGGGTATTTATTTGTCTGTTTCATGTGTGTAGTTATGCTTCAGAGATTCGAGATTTTAAGTCTACATCACATTCAGACAGTTCATGCTTATCGGTGCTACATATTCTAGTCCGCGTCCTGTAATTTTTTATTTTGGGTTTATGGGGATGGGATTTGGGCATCATACGGCTTGACGTCTCGGCTTAGGAATTTCACTGGTTTAGTTTTGTCCCGGAATAGTCAAAGGGCGAGATTTGTAAGAACATAAATTTCCAATTGAGTCCCTGTATTGTTTTAACTTAATTATGTGAACAAAACTGTGTTTGTAATATGTCATAGGGAGATTTTATTTTGTCACGATTCCACTTGGTCTATGTCGTATTGAAGAAATTGAAGACGTTTCAACAAAGCTTCAAAGAATTAATCATGCTGAAGTTTAATTGGTGCAAGTTAGTTCATCTTCAAAGTTAATTGCATTCCTAGACCACACAGGTATGAATGCGTATAATTAATGGTGCTTGGAATTGATTTTATAAAAGATAAGGATGTAATTTTATAAAGAAAAATGTTTTTAAATGTTTTTAAAAGTTTTTTAAATGTTTCCACTTCATTTTATTCTGATAAGCTCGAAATAGAGTTTGACTAAATTGAATCGCTTTTGGAAGAGACGTTTTAAAGATAAAGTCAAAAAGTCAAACTGACAGGACTGTCGTTCAAACGACATATGTCCTTCGTTCAATCGAGATGGCTATGTCGTGCAAATGACTTGCCATTCTCGTTTGAGCGACACTATTTTTTAGGCGGATCTTAATTCCTATTTAAAGCATGTTTTCGTCAGAATTAAAAGGGTGTGCTTTCTGGAAAAAACAGTTTACGTTCCAGTACGAGTTTTGTAGAGTTTTCCTAAGGTTTCAAAGCTTAAACACATCCTTAGAGTTTGTAAATATTCGAGATATCATTCGTATATGTTTATGTGATCTTGATGCACCAAGAAGGTTTGTTTTACAATTGAACATACGGGTTTTGCGGTGAAGAAAAGAGAACTTATTGTTCGACATCGTAGACGAATCAAAGCCATTCGATGGACACCGAGACATACGTGGACGCGTGTGTTTTGGACAGGTATCGTGGAAGATGGAATTTTTGCGTGGGCACTATTAAAGAATGCTAGAAGATCTAAAGGAGCATCAATACCCATGGGGATCGAGTCATTGAGTAAGGCTAATCTGCCTTTGTAAAACCTTTGTTCATAGTGATTGTCTGGCTTGGGCCATCCGAGGTTGGTTTCCCGTTTTGTGTTTTTCCTCGTACATCCGACATTGTGAGTATTATTTACTTTACTTTACTTGCTTTAATCACTAGATGCATGTTTAGGATTAATCAAGATAAAAAAGGTTTAAAGTAAAAATTAGTTTTCACAACTTGGTTTAGTGCTAATTAAAAGTTGGATGTATTTTTGGTGAAATTTGGTTTGATTTGAAACACACATAGGGACCACCCCATTTCTTCATATACTTTTAGTGATAGCATGTTGTGAAGCCCAATATTAAATATATATTTACAGGATTGAAAAGTAGAGGTAGTGGAGGAGTTTATTATAAGATACCTCTCCAATCCGTAGTGTCGCAAATTCTTGGTGATTTACTTTGGGATATGCATAATGAAAAAAGGCTTGAATCATTAGTTAAAGAAAAATTTCTAGCATATCATATCAAAATCCCATATATTCCTCTATATAGAAAACTTAAGTCTAGAAAAAGGCCACGGTAAATATTATTATTTGATTTAAAATCTGAGCAGACTTATTACCATCATTCTTAGTCCACAATGCAATTTTATCCTGCTGTGTACGCACACTAATAAACACATCTCAAATCTCATCAACCTCATCAAATTGTTCCCCAATCAAAACCATTAACTATCAAAGTAAAAAGAATCAGTTATTGAGCATATCATCTCACACAAAAATAATAAAACACTTATCTAATACTAAGACTAAGGCTAAGAAAGAAAATAGTTTTACAGTTTTGAGCCATATATGGTCAAGGTCGGACTTTTTGTTACTAATATTTGTCTTTTGTGACTCTCTTAGCACAATAAAATCTTCCCATTTGGGCTCGATCCCAGCCTTGAACAAATGAAAATCCACATTTGCAGGGAACTTTTTAGGCTAAAATACCTGATCATACAAACAATAACAACATAGAATAGACAATCTCAAATTTTCCATTTCAAGGGAATACAAGAAAAATATATATTTATGCTTAAAATATAAGCATAAATACAACCCCAATTAGTCTCTTCTAATTATTCACTTATATTTATACTTAAAATATAAATTACTAATTTTGGTCTTCTGTGCCAACGAAAAATAACGGATTTCATATTTTTACTGATGATTTATTTATTCTTTTGTTTTCTGACATGTATACAAATGTTATATTCAATGTTTTTAAAGGATGGGCATGGAGTACAATAGTCATAGCAATACCACTTTCCTAATTTGGTTGTAGAAAAATGAAATTTATTTAAAATTTTGGTGTTCCTACCTATCTATATGAAATTATTTCTATATATAAAGAGTTGTGTTGAGGTCGAATATCATGGCGCGTTTAGGCACGGTCATACCCTAGTATACACATATGTCACACGTCGTTTGGGTACATAAATGTATTTATTGTGATAAACAATACATAAACGCACAATAAAAATTGACCAGACAGAGTATTCATACTTTATTTGAGACAGACTAAAAGATTTCTTTCAATACATTCTCGAAATGTAAAGAATTGATATTTGTAACACCTCACGATTTTACAGCCATAAAAATCATTTTTAAATTAAAAATTTTGAAAAAAAATAATTTTTGGAATCTATTTAATCTTGGTATGTAAAGGGGTAGGTATTTATATATATATAATAAGGTTTAAGTGGAATTTCACTCGGATTAAAATTTGGAAATTATAACTTTTTGTATAAAAATTGGGGGAGTATTCGACCAAAGGAAAAAATAATTCGACCTCCAATCCAGCTGAATTCTTTTAGGAATCTTCGTCTCGCCTTCAGCTACAACATATTTAAATTTCAACCAATTCCAACGGTCTGATCTTCCTTAATGTTTTTTAGTGTTTGTATTTGATTAGGACTCAAATTCTTTTAGGTATATAAACATAAAGTGACAGGTTTAGGACATTTAAAAAACATTTTATCCTTTCAAAAATGAGTAGCCTCCCATAATTTCATTTTCTCTCATCTACAAAACCTAAATCCCATTGAATAGAACTTTTAACCCTAGTTTTGAAGATCTAAATCAAGTTTTCTCAAGATCGTCCAAGAATGCATCTTTATCATTTTCTCAAGAGTAACACAATCGTGCTATTGGATTCTTTAAAAAGCTTCTTTACATGTATGAGTACTTCTATTCTTTGTCTTTAGTATTATGCGTTTTAAATATCGTCTAACCATTAATTTGCATGGTTTTCTTAAAATAAACTAGAAACCTTAATCAGGTAAAGTGAAATTTATGTTGGGATTGTTTTTATGAAAAAAAATAATATGAATTAAGACTCATAACCCGTGTGTGCTTAGGGTAGAGGTTGAATTTTTTTAAATATGGAAGTAGATTTGTATGTAGAAAATCATAGTAGATGTATTAATTGAAAGTGGCTTGTAAAATCACATAAAATTATGTAAGTGTGATAAAAGAGAAATTATTATTGTGTATACCATAAACTTGCATGATGATGAAATTATATTAGTTCCATAAAGTAAGTTGTCTAATTTCGAAAATTTATTAAATAGAGGAAATTATAATTATTTGTGACCTTCCGATAAATTGGTAGAATCGTTGATAAAACGTCTTATGCGACTTATTTGTTTTAATTATATTTGACACTGAGGGAACGACGGGATTTTTGGGTAGTTATGCTCTCACCTAAATTTTAGGAGTGCTTGATAGGTATGGCACTAGTGAGTATGGCTCAGTGGTTATTAAAACTTTCTTGGTATGGGACTAGTTAGTGTAGATTTCTAGGGATGAGATGTTCCGGGGTGGGGTTGATTTTTGTGTCGTTTTCTTGATTCGATAGTCTAGGCGCGAAACTAGGAGGAAATTAATGGTAGAGATTCATCCTATATAATATGGTAGGACGTACTTATTATTGAGAGATTGAAAATTAATGCCTAATATAATAAACGGGTATTAAAATGAATTGGCATCGCCAATATGTGTAGGGCTAACAATAAGGGGCAAATTGGCTATTGGTACGTGGGTGTGTGTTAGCATCACCAATATATGCAGGGCTGACAGAAGACGAACGATATAGATATAGTGATATGTTATGTGTGGAACTTTACCAATACGTGCAGGTGCAGGTGCAGAGCTAGTGAAATTAGGCCAACATACTATAGTGAGGGGATTGTGTGTGGTGTAAAACTTAAGGCATGCCAGCAATATGTGTAGGACCCGAGAAAGGGTGAACTGGCTACACCGGTGTTGTATAAATAAAGAGAGAGAGATTACTTAAATTGAAGTATAAAGGATATTTAAATTTTCTCACATGATAATTGGATTTAAATAATTGGGTGTCCTAGTTAGGTGGGTATATATTGATAGTTATTTTATTCCCATGTTAATATTTATATCTCGTATAAAGTAAAATACTCTATTATGATGTTTATCATGTATAATGCTATTGTCTAGGTTCACGGACCCTAATTGGTGAGTGTAGCTAGTATTCATCTGGTGGACTCAGACCCACTATGTTGACTAACATTTCAGGTATGCGCTGGAGTAGCTTCATAGAAGTGATTGGAGATATTTTTGGAGATGCAACTGGAGTTTTATTTTAGATGCTTTAGTAGTTTACAATTTCTTTCTATTCCGTCGCTTTTATTATGAGACTCTTATTTATGGATTTGGTGGGTTAATCGGTTCCGTAGTTGCTTACAGTTTCTGTCAGATATTTACAGTGAGATCATTTCATTTGAGTTTATATTTATTTAGAGTTAGAATTATTATGGACATTGGCATGGTGATCGATTTTATTATTGCATGAATTGTTATGGTTATTAGATGAATTTGATTATTATCTTGTGGAAAATTTTAATATGTTTCATATATCTGTCACATGCTAAGAATGACAACTTATTTAGTGGCTCCCGACGTAGTTTGGCGATGGAAGAAGGCCACCTCGTTTGCCAGATTATGCGAGGTGTTATAATATTTATAAATTGTCTATCTGAGTTGTCCTGCACTAACTTATATTTCTATTTAATAGCAATAATTGTAGCTTCATCCACCTAGCATTAATTAAGAAAAAACGACTTGAGACAAACTCCAATTATGCATCTAAGGTATATTTGACATTGAGCACTCCGACGATGAGCTCAAACATCTACTCCAAGAGTTATAAATGTTCCCTCATCTCCAAAAAGGATCATGAAAAAAATAAATAAATCTGACCAAAGTTTGAGTATATGGAATATATTTCAGGTATTTAACACGAGTTATAGATTAATTCAGCAACATTTAAACAGAAGACAAAAAAGAAGGGGAGTAATGGCCTATATGGAAGCCTATATGAACTTCACCTCACTAAGTTGTGCATAACCCTGACTCTCCTAACACATAATTTATCCTTGTCAAGGCTTTGAAATTAGACAATAAAGACTATAAATTGAATCCAAAGTTAATAGTCACTTAGCATAGTTAGGTGTTGTACAAAATCTATGTAAAGTAATTCGAACTAGCCTTTCTTTCAGTTCAGTTTAGTACCAATATTTAAGGGTAAGAATATTCTATACTTGTATTTTTATTCGTGCATTGATATCTAATTTCCCCATTACATCATTGCAAATACCTATTTTTTTTACTTTTAGCTCTCGTATTACATGTCGAATTTGATCCATCAATTGATATGAAACCTATAGAAGAATAAAGCACCAAATATTATTAATTTATTAGATATTATACAAGTTGCTATATTAGATATTGAACCATATTTAGTCAAGAGTGCAGAGTATAGGAAACAGTTGTGTTAAATTTATTTATTTAGGAAAATTAGAGAACCACTTTCAGGTCCTCTTCGAAAAAAGGTACTTACTTAACTCAAATGATTTCATTCGCTTATTTCCTTTAGGAGATATTTGATAATCCACTAACTTATAAAAAAAATTGAAAGAAAGTGAGACTAAAAGATAAAAGAAATGAAAATGTTGAATCAAAGTGCATTCATTATTTTTATACTTAAACACGTTTAGTAACACATTATTATCCATGGGTTAAGAAGATTTTAACTGCTAAAACATGTTGGGTTGACATTGACTCATCAATGAAATAACTCAATGGGAATATCTATTTAATGATACAAACACTCGTAAAAGGTATACTTACTTTCCTGTCAAGACTCACAAAAATACGATTGATTATGTTTTATCTTTATCTAGGATGGTACTGTGTTGCCAAGTGGTGGGAATTTTACTTTAGTAATTATGAAGCTTATATTAAAGGTGTATTTTCAATTAGTTTCTGAAGGACTTTATTTCTTGTGACTCACTATAAGGTTAAATTGGATACCGTAGGAGGGGGTAAGCTTGAGGGAGAGGGTTGAGGGGATGCTATTGAAGAGCTAAGGTGTGACCCCTTATAGGAAGTGTGTTGGGATACTAGAGAAGGTGTGAGAGTAATGGGATAGATGGTGAGAGAATAATCACAATCCTCTCCGAAGTGGTTATAAATATGGAACAAAAGGTATAGGCTTGCACACGATGAGCAATACCGTGACTTCACAAAATAAGCATAACAATCCTATTACAATTTATATGCACTCCGTAAATATAGGTTAATATTATTAGTTCCTAATAAATGGTTAATATGTTTAGAAGTTGGGAATAGGCTACGTATACTTGATTGTGTCCACAAAACAACAACAAAATGATAATGTGAGACCATACTATTTTCTTAATTATGTAATTTCAATATACTATTATGTATATGATCATATTACAGTGGACATAGAAGACAACATACACTATATCAAAATCAGAATATGATCCAAAACTAGGAGGCCTTCTTAAAGTTGTATCTGAATCATTCCTTAATATGGGAAGTAAACTATAATTGTGCCCACCTATTATAATTTTCATGTCATGATATATAACATATCTTGCTCGTTGAGAAAAATAAATAGAATATGTACAAAAAATACAGAAACGTCACTTACTTCACCAATAATAATTTTAATGGTTCCATGAAATGCATCATTGAAATTTGTATTCCCAAGGACAAAGCAGACACATCCATCGAATTTCAAGAAAAGAACCAATCAAAATTATATCACGCATATGAATCATGCTGTAGGCTATGATCAATATTGTTATTTACTTTAATCATTGATATAATTTCATAATTAGGCTCATTCCCTTATAAGTAAAAACGTTAGACTTACCCCCTCCCTCCGACATGCCACATATAATGCATATGGTACAAGTGATTCTGTGCAAATTCATGTGCACAATGGGGGGGTGGGGGGGGGGGGGGGGGTGTACTTCCAGTTTTGAAATGTCGAAAGGGTTAATCCTAGTTATGTAATTATCTCAGGTGCAAAGTAGATAAATATTAATTTTATGATATTTGAATTTACCTTGCCAAAAGGACATTGAGCACGAAAAAAGATATTGCTAGCCCAACAATACCGATAAAAGTTGTAAATCCTTTCAACTGTAGTTATCACATTTCTGTTTGAGACAGAGTTAAACGTGCTTCATTAATGTGAAAATACAACACTCTATTTCATAATTTAAATGCATAAAAGAATAAGATGTGTAAACTATAAGCATCATTAACACCATAAAGAGAAAATTATGATCTACGTAGTAATGATAACTACTACCAGACTCCACATCAAGAAACCTTCATTGGGTTGATTCTCTATAATAAACTACAATATATATATGTATATATATATATATATATATATATATATATATATATATATATATATATATATATATATATACAGCAAGGCTCTCCAACGGGATAATTTAATAGGCTTAAATGATGGGCTAATGTCATCCACACGATTTTGGGACCACTTTTGTCTTTTTAGGACCACCTTTTGGGGACCTCTTTGTCTTTTTATGCCTTTTTCTTTTTCTAATGTTATAGAAATAGAAATTTCTACCCTAATAAATTCTAGAGTCTTAAGCTTATTTTTAACATCTAAATTAATCTAGGAGTCTAAGAGAAGTTTCAGAGCTGCTTCTTCTCCGGATTCTTCCGTCGCTATAGTATTGCAATTCGGAATAGTGAGGATTATCTATATAAATATTTTTCTCAGGGGGTCTCGAAATTGCAAGAGGTTTTTATGGAAAATATTCTACTTTTAAATACCTTATGTGGTATTGAAGTTTTATCAGTCTAGTTTCTTAATATATCTGATTAACAATATCAATTATATCGTTATTTATAAATTCTTTTAATTCATTATCACCATAGAATGACAAAATTCTATGATATGTTCTAAGGGAAGCTGTCTCTACGTTTTGAAGAAGAGGACGGATTCCTCCTGATCTAATTAAAATAGTTCTTGTTTCAGCTAACCTTTTACATGTAATACCCCGTATTTTCGTGATATTTATTTTTGGGATTAATTGAATTAAATGTGTATTAATTGGAAATTAATCCGGATAAAAATATTAATGAGATGTGAGTTAGTATTTGATTATAATGTGTATATATGACAGTATATGAATATTGGAACTATTGAAATTGTCGCGAGATTGAAATACGGCAATTTGGGAAATTTTGTTGGGACGCGCGTGACAGTCGCGTCAGGAATATAATTAATTGAATTAAAAAGTGAATTTTATTTTTATCACCCGTATGGTCATTTTAAGTGCGCCAACGAGTTCGGAAGGGTCGAAATAGTCAAAAAACACTAGCCGGGAGTTTAGTTTGGGTCCCGGGGCATTTTTAGGCCATACCGGCAACCCAAAAGGGTAGTTTGGTAATTTCGGATATTGGGTAATTAAAACCCACGAAAATTAGAAGAAAAATCTGACTCATTCTTTATCCACTAAACCCACTAACAACACTAAATGACTTAGTGGGCTACGGGAGAAGTTAGAAACTTTAAAACTTGGCAAAAACCAACCCCACCTCCATTATCACCTTGAGAAGAACTTGTAGAGAGAGAGAGAGAAAGAGGAGAATTCTGCAGAGAGAGAGAGAGGACAGATTCAACCTTCAAGATTCAACCTCAAATTCAGAGAAAGATCAAGGCAAGTGGTTTAATTCCAATTGATTTAATGCTATGCTTTTCCATGTTTAGGAAATTATCAAATTTATCTTGGAAGATTGATTAAACCCATGAATTTGAAGATGTAAAACTATGAATTATGTTAGGGACTGCATGTAGAAACATTCTGGACGAATTATGAATTCAGAATTATTACCCTTGATGATCTAAAAAGGATTTAAGAAGAGATTTATTAATGTTCTTTAAAGAAATAGGAAACTAGGGTTCTTGATGAAGTTTTTATCCAAACAAAGCCCTTAGTTGATGAATTATTGGATTGAGAACGTTAACAATGTTGTAGGATGGTTGTATGATAATACTATAATGTTAGATTAGAGTTTCATGCACAAAAATGGTGTTTTGAGGTGGTTTGAAAACTGCAAAACAAAGCAGTCCGTAGTCATACCTGGTGCGTTCGATCGATCGACATTCATCAGTCGATCGATCGACCACCATCGATCGATCGGAGGTAAAGGTCGATCGATCGACCTTCCCAGAATGAGTAAAGTTTCCCTATTTAAATTTTAATGATGTTAACCCTTGAAAAATATTATTGGAGACCTTATGAATACCCTTAAACTTAAGGAAGACCAGTAGGCATGGCTATGAAATTTGGACCTTAATTAGAATTCAATTTGAGGAATTATTCTAAACCTTATGGAATCCGATAAGTGAGATAATATTTGGGTTAAAAGTGTAAATTTGAATACTTGATGAAATGAGGTTCGGGGCAGAAGTAAGGACCTTAGGAATGATGATGTTATATGTGGGAATAATAGGAACTTAATAATCTATTTAAGATAGGTTTTAAGTATAAGAAACTATGACGTGTGACGGGTCGACAGTTTTAACTCTATATTATCGGGAGACTTAAAATATATAAAATTGGAATAATGGTATAAGGATGTAGAGTATACCTTTATTAATATTGAGATATCTAAGATGTGTGAATGCTTAGTATATGTATATGATTTTATGTATATGACATACCTACCATACTTGCTATCACGGGAGGTTTACGTTCGCTTAGGGCAATCTAATCTTTGTGTTGCCCGGATTTAGATTGGTACTTCGAGGACATAGGTCAGAGAAGGACTTATTGGGAAGTTAATAAGAATGCTGATCGTGGGAGCGTAGGTATGTACGTGACCCATGTGATGTGACTGTGTCCGCCTCCATTGTTTGTGATTGTTGTTATCTGAATGATTCCTGAGAGATTCGGAATGCGTAATCCTTATGTACGTGATATACCGGGATGGATAGCAGAGTATGTGTGCGCCGTAGCTTAGTCTCGGGGTGCTTGTATTGTATATTTATGATGTGAATAATATACGGTTAAATGAAGCGAAAATTGCTATGCTTAATTGTGAGTATAGTTATTGTAATGTTATGAAAAGATAAAAAGGGGACAGATATTATTAAATGGTTTTGTTGATAATTGGGAATTCGAGAATTAAAGTAGAACTCTCTGTTTAATTATTAAGGTTGGAATTAAAACGTGAACCGAGTAGAAGTGTTAGAAACTCTTTTGAACTATATAGTTATGAGAAAACACAGGAATGGGTACAGGAACGTTAGGAGTGTACAGTTAGACGAGAGGTGAGTATTTCACGTGAGAGCACGTCCTAGCATGTATTTTGCATTCATTGTTTTAAATGTTATTAAAACACTTGTTGATTTTAAAATGATTTCCACTTTTGGGCTCTGACCCATTTTCTTTCAAATCTATCTTTTTGTAAAAACCATTTTAGGTGCCCAGCCACAAGGACACCATGCTTAGGATCCTCATTCAGGTGACGAGCTGTAGCTGTTTGTGAAAGTTACAGGACTTTGCTTGTAGACGCTTCATCTATCTTGACTCTATATTCAGCATTTATCAGTTGTAGGGCATGTCGCCCATTTCTTTTAGAGTCACTTCATTTATTTCATTTATTCAGACTTCTGGCATGTAATTAATTCAGGATTCAGACTTGTCATATTATTTTCAGTTGTGGGATTGTTGTGAGGAGTTTTCCTCCGGACTTATTACTATTTGTTGGTTATTTCATTACTTCGTTATGGTGAATGGATTATGTTGTTCTTCCATTATCCTTTTATTGCATGTTAATAAGACTTAACTTAAAATTTGGCAACTTACTTTTTAAATACTAGGTGGTTAGTAATCATTAAAATGTTTTCGACAGTGATGCTATTAACTGGACCAACTTGACATTTTGTATTAATTTAATAAAGGAGTAGCTACCCGGTATTTAATTAGTCGGGGTGTCACAGGTGGTATCAGAGCATCAGGTTCTAGTGTCCTTTAGGATCTGTACGGCTTATTATGTTTTCTGCTGAGCTTCTTTGATATAGAGCCCTAATCCTAGGAATGTTGTGTTTATCTCTATACTTTGGAAATTCGTACTTCTGCGATTTGTTTATTTGAATGATGAACTCATCCAAATTTACTTAAATTTCAGATGAATCGTCAAGAAGAACTAGCTAAAACGGTTAGGGGAGTCGACGAGCAAGATCGACTCACACCTCAGGTATCCCCAGAGAGAATATCAACCGTCGAGTTAGCAGGTATCATGGCACAAGCAGTTACCACTGCAGTTCTACAATACCAAGAACGCAGCATACAACTTAAAGGAGTCAAAAGACCTAGAGAGGTTAACCAAATGCATGTGATTAACATTGAAAATTGTGCGAAGGCACCGAATCTGCGACAACAAAATAATCAAGATCAAGTAAGTTCCAGAAGTAACGAGATTTATGTACAGGGGCAAAAGTGTTAGGGCCAACGAAGTCAGGTTCCGAATGAAACCACAAAGAGGTGTTTCGGTTATGGAATGGACGATCACAAACGTAAATCTTGTCCAAATTAGTCTGGGGATAAACTACAATCTGACCAACGAAGAATTTTGAAACTCTTCTATAAATGTGTACAACTGGGTCACAAGTGGATGGATTATCCTCGCCCTGACATAGTTTTTCCGTAAATTTCCCCCCAAGGCCAGCAAGACCGGGGAAAAAGCAAGACTAGTCAACACCGTAATGAAGTGAAGCAGTTTTGAGGGAAGTGTTTCATTTGTGGTAAGTCTAGCCACAAACGCCAGGATTGTCCTGATAAGGGCAGGGCCCCGCATCAGCAGCAGGGTGCTCGCCAGGAGTCGCAGAGGCCTATGTTTCCCGCCGTCCTCCCGGCACCACCACAAATGGCAGCATTATCACCCATTCCAGCAGTCCCAGTTCAGCAGGGACAGCTTCAGTATAGAAGAGTGTATCAGCTCCAGCAGGTCGCAGCCCCACAGGATCCACCGGCCATTGAGGGTATGTTCTCTATTCAGGGGACTATGGGGCGTATTTTGTTTGTCACGAGGGCCACACACTGTTTTATTGCTATGAGATTTGCACGCACCATTGGGTTGTTAGACACCGCCGAGAGTATGGTTACTTGTGTAGATACGCCGGTTAGTAGGGGTTCCATGATTTCCCTTGTATGTAGAGGCGTGAGTGTAGAGATCGGGAGGTTTACTTTACCCGTGGATATGTTAGTGTTAAAGATTACCAAGTATGATACAATTATTGGTATGGATTGGCTAGTTGCGTACCGAGCCATGATTGACTATTTTAGTAGGAATATTATCTTTGCCATTCCCGGGAAGGAGATGTTTTTAGTGACAATGCCTCACCCGATCGTCCACTCATCTGTGCTATATAGAGGAGGAGACCTCTAAGGAAGTGGTAATACCACTTGATTCAATACCCGTTGTTAGTGAGTTCGCCGATGTATTTCAGGATATAACTGGACTACCTCCGAGTAGGGAGATAGATTTTGTGATTGATTTGACGTAGGGCACGCGGCCTATTGCCCGCGCACCTTACCGTATGGCTCCAGCTGAGATGAGAGAGCTACGAGATCAGATTGAACAGTTGTTGGGTCAGGGGTTTATACGGAGGAGTACTTCGTCGTGGGGTGCCCCTGTGTTGTTCGTGAAGAAGAGAGATGGTTCACTGAGATTGTGTGTGGATTACCGAGAGTTGAACAAGGTCACGATACGGAATAAGTATCCGTTGCCTCGGATCGATGACCTATTCGACCAGTTGAGAGGAGCTTCTTTCTTCTCAAAGATTAATTTGCGATCGGGATACCATCAGTTGCGTATCAGGGAGGAGGACGTCTCGAAGACTGCGTTCTTATCGAGATATGGTTCTTACGAGTTTCGAGTTATGCCTTTTGGTTTGACCAATGATCCAGCCGTGTTTATGGACTTGATGAATAGGGTGTTCAGCTACTTCCTAGACTAGCTTGTCATTGTCTTCATTGATGATATTCTAGTTTACTCCCAGACAGAGGAGGAGCACGCCGAGAATTTGAGGCAAGTTTTGCAGACGCTACGTCATAACGAGCTGTATTCAAAGTATGAGAAGTGCGGGTTTTGGTTGAAGGAGGTCCAGTTTTTGGGACACATTATTTCCGATCGGGGGATATATGTTGATCCGGGGAAGGTATCCGCGGTGAGGGAGTGGGGACAGGCCACGACACCGACAGAGATCCGTAGTTTCTTGGGTCTAGCAGGATACTATAGGAGGTTCATTCGGGGATTTTTGAAGATAGCGGGTCCTTTGACACATCTGACTCGTAAAGGTGTACCATTCATCTGGAGTGATGCCTGTAAGTTAGCATTCGATGAGTTGAAGGACAATTTGACCTCAGCACCTGTGTTAGCATTGCCGAGACCGGGAGTTGAGTATCTAGTTTACACCGATGCGTCCTTACAAGGACTTGGAGGTGTATTGCAGCAGGAGAGTCAGGCCATAGCTTATGCTTCCCGTAAGCTAAAGCCTCACGAGAAGAATTACCCCACCCATGACTTGGAGTTGGCGGAAGTTGTATTTTCCCTTCGTATTTGGAGACATTATCTTTTGGGGGAGAAGTTTTGATTGTTCACAGAACACAAGTCCCTACAGTACCTATTCACGCAAAAAGAGTTGAATATGCGGCAGCGAAGGTGGCTTGAGTTTGTGAAGGATTATCAGTTTGATATCCAGTATCACCCGGGGAAGGCTAACGTGGTAGCAGACGCGTTGAGCCGTAGGCCAGTAGATGAGGTGGCAGGGGTGTGGAAGGCCAAATGGAAGGAGTTGGGACACCAGGATGCAGTGGCCCGATCGTTCATGTCTGTGATGACCGTTACACTGCAGATTATCACGAACGTAGTAAGGGCACAGGCAAATGACTTGTTTTGTCAGGAGCAGATAGTTCGATTATTTGCAGAGGGAGCCGAATCCTATACCGTTAGCTCAGACGGGGGATTACGCTTCAATGGGAGATTGGTAGTTTCGGAAGGGGAGGAATGGAGGCACGAGGTGATGGCAGAGTCACACGGCTCACGGTTAGTGGTACATCCCGGTGGAGACAAAATGTACCAAGACATGAGACAACAGTATTGGTGGAGCGGTATGAAGAGGGATATTGCCGCGTTTGTTTCGAAATGCGCCACTTGTCAGCTAGTAAAAGTGGATCATCAGAGACCGGCAGGACTTCTACAGCCATTGGAGGTCCCGATGTGGATGTGGGAGAGCATATCCATGGACTTTATCACGGGGTTGCCTACGTCACAGAGAGGTCACGACTCCATTTGGATAATTGTGGACAGGTTGACCAAAGTCGCTCATTTTCTACCCGTAAGGACAGACTACACTACAGGACAGTATGCACAGCTCTTTATTTCAGAGATAGTGAGACTTCATGGAGTGCCCCTAAATATCGTGTCTGACCGAGACAAGATATTTGTTTCACGGTTTTGGGAAAGTTTTCAGGAGGCCATGGGCACGGAATTGCAGTTGAGTACGGCGTATCACCCGCAGACCGATGGGCAGACCGAGCGTACAAATCAGATGATGGAGGACATGTTGCGTATGTGCATCATTTATTTCGGAGGTGGATGGGAGCAGTATCTCCCATGGTGGAGTTTGCTTACAACAACTCCTACCAGTTCACCATCGGCATGGTTCCATTTGAGGCGTTGTAAGGTAGACCTTGTCGTTCCCCAACATGTTTTTTGGAAGTGGGGGACAACAAACTACTTGGGTCGGAAGTGATTCGGGATACTTTGGCGAGGATAGAATTGATTCGAAGTCGCATTCGGGTAGCTCAGGATCGGCAGCAGAGCTATGCTGATGCGAAGAGGTTCTTCAGGGAGTTCCAAGTGGGGGACCAGGTTTTGCTCAGAGTATCTCCTATGAAGGGGATTATGCATTTCGGGAAGAAAGGGAAGTTGGCACCGAGATATGTGGGACCATTTCCTATTATCGAGCGGATTGGACCGATTGCATATAGACTTGGGTTACCGAAGCATTTGCACAGGATTAACGATGTGTTTCATGTTTCCTCGCTAAGGAAATATCTTAGAGACGATTTGGCTCATTCTAATATTGCTTTGGAGGACATCGATCTCCAGACTGATAGCTCCTACGAGGAGGGGTCAATCGCTATTTTGGACCGAAGTGAGAGGAAATTGCGGTCAAAGATAGTCCCGTTAGTGCGTGTTCAGTGGCGACATCATAATGTCGAGGAGTCCACATGGGAGCGCGAGGATGACATGCGCGAGAGTTATCCAGAGTTGTTCTTACCAGGTACTTTCTAGTTCCGAATTTCGGGACGAAATTCAGTTATTAGGGGGGAAGTATGTAATACCCCGTATTTTCGTGATATTTATTTTTGGGATTAATTGAATTAAATGTGTATTAATTGGAAATTAATCCGGATAAAAATATTAACGAGATGTGAGTTAGTATTTGATTATAATGTGTATATATGACAATATATGAATATTGGAACTATTGAAATTGTCGCGAGATTGAAATACGACAATTTGGGAAATTTTGTTGGGACGCGCGTGACAGTCGCGTTAGGAATATAATTAATTGAATTAAAAAGTGAATTTTATTTTTATCACCCGTATGGTCATTTTGAGTGCACCAACGAGTCCGGAAGGGTCGAAATAGTCAAAAAACACTAGCCGGGGGTTTAGTTTGGGTCCCGGGGTATTTTGAGGCCATACCGGCAACCCAAAAGGGTAGTTTGGTAATTTCGGATATTGGGTAATTAAAACCCACGAAAATTAGAAGCAAAATTTGACTCATTCTTTATCCACTAAACCCACTAACAACACTAAATGACTTAGTGGGCTACAGGAGAAGTTAGAAACTTTAAAACTTGGCAAAAACCAACCCCACCTCCAATATCACCTTGAGAAGAACTTGTAGAGAGAGAGAGAAAGAGGATAATTCTGCAGAGAGAGAGAGAGGACAGATTCA
Source organism: Sambucus nigra (assembly GCA_949130495.1). Lineage (NCBI taxonomy): Eukaryota > Viridiplantae > Streptophyta > Magnoliopsida > Dipsacales > Adoxaceae > Sambucus > Sambucus nigra. Next base: position 468,103,204 of record OX422208.1, on the reverse strand, counting down.
ACCTTCAAGATTCAACCTCAAATTCAAAGAAAGATTAAGGCAAGTGGTTTAATTCCAATTGATTTAATGTTATGCTTTTCCATGTTTAAGAAATTATCAAATTTATCTTGGAAGATTGATTAAACCCATGAATTTGAAGATGTAAAACTATGAATTATGTTAGGGACTGCATATAGAAACATTCTAGACGAATTATGAATTCAGAATTATGACCCTTGATGATCTAAAAACGGATTTAAGAAGAGATTTATTAATGTTCTTGAAAGAAATAGGAAACTAGGGTTCTTGATCAAGTTTTGATCCAAACAAAGCCCTTAATTGATGAATTATTGGTTTGAGAACGTTAACAATGTTGTAGGATGGTTGTATGATAATACTATAATGTTAGATTAGAGTTTCATGGACAAAAATGGTGTTTTGAGGTGGTTTGAAAACTGCAAAACGAAGCAGTCCGTAGCCATACCTGGTGCGTTCGATCGATCGACATTCATTAGTCGATCGATCGACCACCATCGATCGATCGAAGGTAAAGGTCGATCGATCGACCTTCCTAGAATGAGTAAAGTTTCCCTATTTAAATTTTAATGATGTTAACCCTTGGAAAATATTATTGGAGACCCTATGAATACCCTTAAACTTAAGGAAGACCAGTAGGCATGGCTATGAAATTTGGACCTTAATTAGAATTCAATTTGAGGAATTTTTCTAAACCTTATGGAATCCGATAAGTGGGATAATATTTGGGTTAAAAGTGTAAATTTGAATCCTTGATGAAATGAGGTTCGGGGCAGAAGTAAGGACCTTAGGAATGATGATGTTATATGTGGGAATAATAGGAACTTAATAATCTATTTAAGATAGGTTTTAAGTATATGAAACTATGACGTGTGACTGGTCGACAGTTTTAACTCTATATTATCGAGAGACTTAAAATAAATAAAATTGGAATAATGGTATAAGGATGTAGAGTATACCTTTATTAATATTGAGATATCTAAGATGTGTGAATGCTTAGTATATGTATATGATTTTATGTGTATGACATACCTACCATACTTGCTATCACGGGAGGTTTACGTTCGCTTAGGGCCAACTAATCTTTGTGTTGCCCGGATTTAGATTGGTACCTCGAGGACATAGGTCAGAGAAGGACTTATTGGGAAGATAATAAGAATGCTGATCGTGGGAGCGTAGGTATGTACGTGACCCATGTGATGTGACTGTGTCCGCCTCCATTGTTTGTGATTGTTGTTATCTGAACGATTCCTGAGAGATTCGGAATGCGTAATCCTTATGTACGTGATGTACCGGGATGGATAGCAGAGTATGTGTGCATCGTAGCTTAGTCTCGGGGTGCTTGTATTGTATATTTATGATGTGAATAATATACGGTTAAATGAAGCCGAAATTGCTATGTTTAATTGTGAGTATAGTTATTGTAACGTTATGAAAAGATAAAAAGGGGAGAGATATTATTAAATGGTTTTGTTGATAATTGGGAATCCGAGAATTAAAGTAGAACTCTCTATTTAATTGTTAAGGTTGGAATTAAAATGTGAACCGAGTAGAAGTGTTAGAAACTCTTTTGAACTATATAGTTATGAGAAAACACAGGAATGGGTACAGGATCGTTAGGAGTGCACAGTTAGACGAGAGGTGAGTAGTTCACGTGAGAGCACGTCCTAACATGTATTTTGCATTCATTGTTTTAAATGTTATTAAAACACTTGCTGTTTTTAAAATGATTTCCACTTTCGGGCTCTGACCCATTTGCTTTCAAATCTATCTTTTTGTAAAAACCATTTTAGGTGCCCAGCCACAAGGACACCATGCTTAGGATCCTCATTCAGGTGACGAGCTGTAGCTGTTTGTGGAAGTTACAGGACTTTGCTTGTAGACGCTTCATCTATCTTGAATCTATATTCACCATTTATCAGTTGTAGGGCATGTCGCCCATTTCTTTTAGAGTCACTTCATTTATTTCAGTTATTCAGACTTCTGGCATGTAATTAATTCAGGATTCAGACTTGTCATATTATTTTCAGTTGTGGGATTGCTGTGAGGAGTTTTCCTCCGGACTTATTACTATTTGTTGGTCATTTCATTACTTCGTTATGGTGAATGGATTATGTTGTTCTTCCATTATCCTTTTATTGCATGTTAATCAGACTTAACTTAAAATTTGGCAACTTACTTTTTAAATACTAGGTGGTTAGTAATCATTAAAATGTTTTCGACAGTGATGCTATTAACTGGACCAACTTGACATTTTGTATTAATTTAATAAAGGAGTATCTACCCGGTATTTAATTAGTCGGGGTGTCACATTACATCTAATATATTTTAATACGTCTATACTATCTTCATGTATTCTAGTGTATTCTTGATGTTTTTTCGGCCTTGAAAGTTCTTCTGCGAATTCTAAAGTTCTTATCTTTTGTCTAAAGAGATCTCAGATCCCTGTTCTTATTATTTCTATTCTAGGTACTTCACGTACTAACCACTCAATTACCTGGTCTATATATTTAAAAGTACCACCTGTGTATGTTAAAGAAGATTACATAAGTTCTTTTTATTTAGGGTCTGTAAGAGTCCACTCTTGGATTTCTCTTGTTAAGTTTGGATTTTGTTTATTAACAAATGCTAAAAAGTCTGCAGTGATCTGTAGGCTCATGCAAGTTTCTTTTAAAATAATAATATGTAAAATAGTTAAGAGTTTGGTTAGAGTTATACATTCCTTCTGGTCTGTAATATCTTTATATTCCTTCCTTCTTCTCTTCAGCTTTGTTACTATTCTTCTCCGATTTGATCCTCCTGTAACTCTCTCTTTATGTATCACACCTAAATCCACTAGTTTGGCATTGTATCCATTTCCTGCCTGTATTCCTTCAAGCCTAACGCCCACTTGGCTAACGGCTCCTGGAAAATAGGCACCTCACGGCTGTTCAAAAGTATAACACCTTGTGTGCTACACCAGAGGTTCCACACAATAGTTCTCTATGAACAAAAAGTTGGAGACAACTTGAAAAATAATAACAACTCAACACAAGAGATTTTAGGAAAAAGAAAATACTTTTATTTCATAGAATAAGTAAATACAACTCTCCCCTCTCCCCTAACTATGAGAGGTTTACTCACTCATGTATATATTACACTCTCTAAGCTTACACACTTTATCTAACTTTTAATCTTCGATATCCTACACACAACCTTTACTTTCCCTTTTATAGCACTAGGGAGCTTACAAGATGACTGGAAAATAGAGGCTAAAAGTTAAGTGGTTGAAAACATATAATAATTAAAGTGAAATATAATTACTAAAGTTCTACAGCTTCGAGATATTTTGAGTCTTTCACGTTTTTTCTTTTTCCAAAATAAGTCTTGGCGTCTTGTGATAATTGTGAACCTAACGTCTTTATCTTTATTTAATTTGGTGGCCCATATGAGGCGGGAATCTTTTGCTTTAAGTAGAGTCTAAATTATCGTGTCTTCAGTATTTGATAATTCACTAAGTAGGGTGGGGCCCTTCTCTGTACCATCTTCATCTTCTTCTTCTTCGTCTTTGTCTTCATTTGGCAGAGCATTATTATTGAAGAATTCATTAATAACGCTTACCACTCTAAGGCTTAATGGCAAAGCAATATCCACCATTTCCTTATATTCTTTCTTGAGTCTTCCATTAAATGGCTCAGCATCCTGAATAATGAGGTCTTATTTATGGTATGCAGTGTACCATTTGTCTTCACGCATTAACACCTCCATGATTTCTATCGTCTCCGCGGCTTGGGAAATCTAGAGTTTGGACTTATTAACAATTAAATCTTTAGTCTCTTCTTCAGATAGAAGTTCCACATCTTCAAAATAATAGTTGGAAAATCTAAAAAGTCTAAAACCTTCAACCTTCATTCCTCTGTAAAAACTTGGAGCAATCTGGTATATCCTAGCAAATAGGGGAAGGAAATCTTCAACCTTCTTGAAATACTCTTGGATAATTTTTCCAAGAGTAGTAGATTCTTTTACAGTCTTTATCTGGATGAGTCCAATGAACCCATAGTCTACTAAAGTAATCCGGGATATGTCTGTTTTTCCAAAAAGATAATTTTTGGAACATCTTTGAAGAAACCTCTGAACATTAAGGAATCTACATTAATTTTAGATAATAACATATTAAAATGTTCAATAATGTTATTAACATCTTTTTAATAGTCTTATGATATTGGAAGATTATTATGACCAAAAGGTATAACAATCTTAGTCTTAAAAGTCTTTTTCTTATAACAAAAATTATCAGCTAGTCTAGTTTTGGAGGATTCTCCAACAGTCTAAGCACAAGTCTGTGTCTGAGGTCTAGGAACGGCAGTATCACTGAGTTTGATGACTGTAAGTCTTTGAATCCTCATGAATATGGCAATAGCTACCAAATTTTATTTAAATTCCATCCATTGTCTATTCTTCACGTTCCACCATATAGCGTCTATAAGAGTATTTTCATCATTTAAAAATTCTCATCTAAATTTGATCAAGTCTGGATATCTTTGATCAGGTCCATATTGAGGGAAATACATCTTCCCAATGAGTCTATTTTGAGAAACAATATCATGTCTAGATTTTCCAGGAGGAACTAAGATATCATCAAAGTTCTCTAGGATTGGTCTTTTTTAGAGTCTTGAATATGAGTCTATCTTTGTGTTACACCATCATTTGGTCTTACGCGTCTAAGATAGTCTGCAACGTCTTCTTTATTCAGTCTATTTGTTCCATAGGAACTCATTTGTCTAAGTCTTCTGTTTGTAACACAAAATAAGATATAACATTATTTTTAACAAACATAGATTCTTTAGATATGATGTCCGGAACGGTATTTTTACTTCCCTTAATATGTATAATAGAGAAGTCATAACCATTAAGCAATTGTTGCCATATAATAAGTCTATTAGTCCTTGATTTGGACAAGTCTAAATCTCTTAATTTTACGACATAAGAAGAGTCAGTATATACGGTAAAATGTTTAGGTCTAAGAAAAAGCATATATTTTTCTATTGCCCTTACTATGGCTAAAAATTCTTTTTCATGGGAAGTGTATTTGTTTTTGGATCTGTAAATGTTCTAGAACTATATCTGGAAAGTTTCTTCTTTTTTGTCTGATGATCAATGGAACAGTATAGTGCTCCCCATTATTTATCAGATCCATCTATTTCTACTATAATTGGTCTTCAGCATTGGGCAGTTCAAGTAAAGGAATATTTTTTACTGCTTCTTTAATTTGTCTTATAACTTCAAAATCATCTTTAGTCCAATAAAAAGGATTAGTCTTTTTTGTTCCTTTTAATTTGGTAATTAAGCTTTGTCTTTTTGAAGCCAAGTCTTTAATAAAGTCTGCAGCACAATTAAGCAATCCTAAAAATGATTGTAATTGTTTTCTATCTTTGAGTTGGTTTGGAAACTCAAGAATATTCTTGGTTACGTGTTCAGCTAAAGATATTTTTCCTTTATTAATATGCATTCCCATAAAATCTATTTCAGTCTGAAACAATTTCATTTTCCTTTCGGAAATAACAATACCATGTTTATCTAATTCTAAAATAATCTTTTTAAGATGGTCTACATGTTTTATCTCAGTCTTACTGGCTATAAGATTGTCATCTATGTAAACAAGACAAAATTCTGAATAAGGTCTAAATATATTATCCATTCTTCTTTGGAATACTTGATGACCATTCAAGTATCCAAATGGCATTACTAGCCATTCGTATTTTCCTTGGGTCACACTAAAGGTTGTCCAAGTAATATTATCTATATGCATCTTAATTTGCTAGAAGGCTGATTTTCAATCAAACTTACTGAATATAATTCTATCTTGAATCAAATTGATTAAATTATTCTTGTCTGGTATCTTATAAGAATCAAATTCAGAATTCTTATTTAGTTGTCTATAATCTATAACCATCTGCCTTTTTCCTCTTTTTCATTCAGATTCATTTTGAACATAGAGTTTATGCTATTATGTTTACTTTTACTTTCTCTAATAATGCATAACTTAAGCATTTCATCTATGTCTTTTTTGAATTCTTCCCTAACTTTTTGTGAATATCCTTTCTTATAGGTTCCACTATTAATAGTGGCGTCTGGGTTAATTGGGATAATTTCACAATAACTTTGGTCTTTATCCCACTTAAAAATGGGATTTTCTCCTCAAGTAAGCTCTGATAATTGCCTAATCTTTTATTTTTCAACTTCTATATCCATTTTCTTTTGTTTGGATACTGCTTGAACCGTTAATAAGGTTTGTTGGGTTTGATCTAAAATGTCTTATTGTATAAGCGCTATTTGCTTATAACACTTTTGGTCTGGACACTTACATTCTTTTTGTAAGGGTTTAGTGATTTTTAAGGCGTCTTGTTGGTTTGTAGGTCTAGGTCCACCATGCTCAGCTGAAGAACTTTTGATTTTTAATGGGTTTATAATTGGGTTTAACCTGCATAAGGTCAAATGTAGTCTTGTGATCTATTAGAGGATCTTTAATATTAAACTCATCTTTATCACTAATTAATATGTTATGATTATAATGAGTATAAGGATGATATTAACTAATAAATTCTTATCCTAAAATAATGTTTCCTGTGAAACTAGGGCGAGGATCCATTATCCAAAACTGATGATTTATAGTTTTGTTAGTATGATTTTCTAATTTAAAATAAATAGGAATAGTCTGAAAGTATAAGGTAAATGATTCTCCATTAGCTGCCTTACCATGGATCTCCTTCTTACTATATAGAAAATATTCTTCAGGGAAGGCATTAGCCTTACAAATACTCTGAGAGCATCCTGTATCCATAAAAGCTTAAAGTCCTTTAGGATAATCTTTGGGGTGTATAAACAATTCTACAAAACAAGCATGTGGTTTAGTAGAAATTCCTAAATTATTCTTTTCTAAAATAGATATTCTTTTCTAAGGTTTATCTATAAAATCTAATGATGCTAGGTCTTTTGTACTACAATCAGAAGAGTTGTCATAGGAAATTCTCTTTCCTTTTAAATCTTCATTTTCTTGCAATATTTTAGCTATATTTCTATCAATGTCTTGATAATATGTTTTAATATCTAGGTCTATTTGAGCATCATACTGGGTAGTGTAAATTTCTTTAAATCTAGTTCTCTAATAATTTTCATGGTAGTGTAATTGACAAATAACACAAACCATAAACAATTCCATTTGTATAATCTCAAATCATTCTATGCATCTAAAGTCTTTCTTGATACATTTTATTTCAAATGTGCAATAATGTCTTTCATCAAAGTAACATCTAGGTATATAGGTTAGTAACTCAGGATTACTAACTGTCTATCTTTTCTTTAAAAAGGGGTTCAATATATATTTATACCAAGCTTCTTCAAAGTCTATATATTCATTATCTAAATCATCTTGATTATTTTACATCATATATAAGTCTAGAGTATCCTGAGAGTCTTCATACTCATCAGTATCACTATTATAGTCTCCTGAATCACTATCTGCATATGCACTATAGATAGTAGTATTATCATCATCTTCTATGTATGATATTTCTATAGCATATAAAATATCTAATTCTTCTTGATGTGCATAGTCTAATATTTGTATTGATAATATTAATACTTTCTTTATCTTTGTTATTAGGGAAGTCTTTAGCAAAGTGTCCTTCTTTGTCGCATGTCCAATATTCTTTTATGGCAGTCTTAGATTGAGTCACTTCTTTTTCTTTCCTATAATTAGGAACCTTATTATGTTTACTAGTGTTATTCTTAAAATATCTTCTTTGGTTAAATCTATTTTTCTTAGTCTTAGAGTTTTTTTCTCTAAAGGTGGTAGATGGTCTAAATCTACATTTCTTTGGAAATTCTAAAGGTCTAGTATTAAACTTCCTATGTTTCCATTCTAATTTCTTATAAAATTTCTTAGATTCACTTCCACATTCCCATTGGATTGGAGCAATATCTCTTTCATCTTTGATTGGAGGGATCTGCTTGAAAGTTTCTTCTATTAACTTTCCTTAAGTTATATCACGTCTCTTAGATATGATATAGTCTTTGAAAAATTGATTCTTTCACCAAAGGAGCTATTCTTAACTCCAGCTAATCCTGGCCAATTCCTATATTCATTAATTAGGATTTGTGCTATGGCTGGTATCTTCCTAAAATATTAGTCGTTTAAGGTCTCCCCAAATTCTTTAGTTCGGTAATATAGTTTTTCATAACTGTTGCTATATTCATTGATCTTATCTAGTTTGCAAATACTAAGGAGGGCTAACTTAGTTTTTGATAGGTCTTGTTCATTGATTTGAGCCAAATGTCCAGCTGCAAAGAGTTCTGATGTAAGCAAATGAATATATTCTTTAATTGATCTTTCTTCTCGGTTCTCTTTCATTTTCTCAATCTTAGCTAAGGAGTCTTCATATGTGGCCTTTATTAAGCTATCTAAGTAGTCTTTTGAAATACCTCTAATGGATTGCTCAGTGTATTGCTTACATGAACTTGTATCCCATTGTTCATTATATGCAAAACACATGTTTATCTTATTACGCCAGTCATTTAAAGATTTGTTACTATCTTGGACATTGTCTAAGTTAAGGTATATCCAAACTGGATTTATGGCTTGACTTTCCATGGCCTTAAGAGGAGTGAAACTCTTGTCACTAGTTAGAAAGTCTTTTATATAATCAGGTTTAGTCTTAACCCAAGTGTTCGAATAAATGGGAATATTTATTCCGATTATTTTACTAAAAATTCTAGGAGCATCTTCTAACCTACTACTACTTCCTATCTCTTATTTATTAGGACCTACTTGTGTAGATGCCATTAATCTTTTTTGTCCTTCTTCTATTAGTCTTAGGTTTCTAATAAGTTCTTTAGTATTCTTAGATTCTTTTAATTTTAACATACGATCTTGAGCTATCATATTAAATCTATCTCTTTCTTAAATCCTAACAGAATGACTTCTATTAAGATGTTCCTTAAATGTCTTCATGTCCAGTTCTGAGGGATTATGTCCAAAGTTTTGGATTCTATCTTTTTCTCTAACTAAGTCTTTTTGCTGAAATGATCTTCTAGGTACAATTACTGGGGCTTGTCTTAGTAAACTAGAACTAGTCTTACTACTACATTCTCCTTCAGAGAGATCGTTGATTATGGCTTCTCCCATATTTCTAAATCTAACTTCTTCAGTCTGGATATTCTTATTGATAATCTTAAGAGGACCAAACTAGATAGTAACATTTCCAGTGACATCATCTAGATTAATAAACAAAGGTTTATTCTTTAAAGTCTTAGTTTCTTCAAATTCTAGCAATTCCTAAAGGGTCTTATCTTTTTCTTTCATAGGTCCAGTATTCCTAATATCGTAAGTATGATTGTAGTCTGAAACATTGGTTCTAACTAATATTTCTTCATTAAGTATACCGCTAGGAATTCCCGATTGTATTACTTTGTAAGGAAATTGGGAGAACTTAAAATAGCTTTGGAATTCTATATTTATATTAGCGCCTTAGATAATATAGTCTTCATTGCCACTAGCATATAAGATTAGCTTAAAATGTTTGTCTATGTCTACGGCTACTATAAATGTCGGAATGACATTAAAGTATCATATATTATCTGACATTTCTAATTAGGCTATCCCAATAAGGCTTTTATCAAAATCTTTTCATATTTTATATACTAAACAACATAATATGTTAATATTATTTTGAGGTCTATGTAATCCTTGGATTCTTGCTTGAAAGAGTCCAAAGGTTAGGAATTGAAACTTCCAATCACTTCCTCTAGATCTAAGCCATTCTGAGTCAAAAACTTGAAGCTCGATGTAGGATTTGTCTAACACATGATTTCTACAATGATAAGTCATGTTATAATTAGGAGTCTTAGGAGTGGCACCTTCTTTAAACAAGTTTATGTATCTAACGGCTGGAAGTTGACCATTATGAATGGAATCTTCAACAATCTTTCTTTCAACTTCACCCCATTCTTTCCATTGGAGAGGATTGGTGAAATTTATCTCCTTCCACCATGTTCTAACATTGGAGGATGGATCCTTGAGTCTTTGGAGCATACAATTACTCTGTCCAATATTGGGGATAGAGATAACTATCTTACCAGTCTTATCTAATCCATTATTTATGATTCTTCTAGTTATGGTCTTTCCTTCTTTAGTTCCTACATAAGTAGATTCTCTAAGTTTACTGTTGGTTACCTGTTTTTGTTCAAGTCTTTTTTCAATTATCTCTAAAGGGTCTGAACAATCTTTTTGTCTTTTTATTTGGTTAAGGATCTCTTATTTAAAGTCTTATTCTCATTTCTAGCATTATTAATAAAATCTTCATTATGTTTAACTAGGGTATTAACAAGATAATTATTAATCTTATTAATATAATCTTTTACCTCATCTTCTTTTTCTTATTTTGCACAGATTCGTGCGCTATTCCAGCTTCAATGGTTTCTATAGTTTTTTGTATTTTATCTAAACGTGTTGAGATCAATGGAGATTATAATTTGTCTTGGTAGGGTTTATTATATATAAAATTAATTCCCTTCATAATTTCTTTGTATTTTTCTATAATACCCCGTATTTTTATTGATTTTAATTATTAGGATTAATTAAATTAAATGGGATAATTAATTGGAAATTAATCCGGATTTAAATACTAGCGAGACGAGAGTTAGTATTTGATTATGATAATTATGTGGAATATTACTGAGTGAATATGGTAATATATGTTTAATAAATTTATTAATATTGTCGCGAGTAATAAATACGACAATTTTGAAAATTTAGTTGGGACGCGCGTGTTAGTCGTGTCAGGAACCAATTTAATGAATTTAAAAATAAATTAATTTTACATCATCTGTATGGTCATTTTGAGTTCACCCACGTGTCCGAAAGGGTTGAAATAGTCAGAAAACACTAGACGAGGTTTTAATTTGGGTTTTGGGACATTGTAGGCCTAACCGGTAGCCTGGGAGGGTATTTTAGTCATTTTGACTTTTTGAGGAATTATAACACACGAATTTTAGACTTATATTATCAGTAAACACCAAAAATCTTAGGGTTATCACCACCAAAAATCATCAACGACAGTTAGAGAGGAAGAGAGGAAAATTCCCAAAGGAGAAATCCACCCTTAGAGGCTTTTGCACCACCGTCACCACCACCGAATAGATCGAAAAGAGAGGATCACCCCCATACCGTCTGCTTCAAAGGATCAGAATCTTTGTTCTCCAGGAAAGTTATTTATCTTGCAATGATTGATGGAACATGTTCTACATGATAAATTACATTTGAAGACAAGTTATGAATAATTGTGATAATGTGAAAATGGAGACTAAATCATGAACTTGGGTAGGTTTGCATGTAGTGGACCTTATGGAATCATTAAGTGAAAGAATTATAAACTAAGATTTAGTAAATCACAAAATTAAATTGATGTTTATAATGATTTTTGAAGAGATGATGAAAAACTAGGGTTATAGCATTAATAATGACTTTTAATCCAAGAAATTGATATTCAGTGATGTTTTGATGAATCTTGAACATTAAGACTGGTGTAGTAATGTTGGTTTCATATTTATTATATTCATTTGGGAGTTTGGGACGTTGTAATGTGATTTGGAGGTGTAAAAGTGGTAGAACCCGTAACCGTTAAAGAAATTCTGGGCAGATAACTGCTTAATCGATCGATCGACCCAAGAATGTTGATGATTGATTGAATATATTGGTACTTAAAGAAGACCAGTAGGAGGGTATTTGAAGACCAAAAAATTATTGGATTTAATTATGGTTAAGTGGTAAACTTACGAATATTCGACTAGTGGGATACGGTTAGAATTTGTTAGCATCTGAATATACTTTACTCCACTTATAATTTGAGGTTAACGACTAAAAAAGGGGAAACTTTAAATAATGAGACAACCTTAGAGACGAACGGGGGACTTAGTAACCTCGTTGGGATAGGGTATGTAATCGAAACTATATGTCGAGAATTATCGCACTAAACATATTGTGTAGAATAAATGAGATGATATTATTATACGTATGAGACATACGATATAGGGCTGGAATATACCATTACTAAAATGATGATTACCTAAGTTTTGTGAATACTTAGTATATATATGATTATGTGTATGACATACCTACCATACTTGCTATCACGTGAGGTTGATTTTCGAGAAAGGACCGTCTTATCTTTGTGTGCCTTCGGGGGGATTTAGACTGGTACCTTAAGGACATAGGACTGTGAATGACTTCTTTGTGAGTTGATAAATCAGCTAACCATGGGAGCGTATGTATGTGCATGACCCATGGGTATGTGAACTATGTTCACCTCCACTATGTGTGATTTTTATTGAAACGGTTCCTGAGTGATTGGGAACACGTGATCCTTATGTACGTGATGTACCGGGATTTGATAACAGAGTATGCGTGCACTGCAGCTTAGCCTAGGGGTGACATATATGTATATATGTAATGAGTGACATATATATGTACTTATGACTTATTCACTGCTACTTAATAGATGCGAATAACTAAGGGATTTAATTGAGATAAGAATAATGTAGACTTAACCAATACTGGAGCTAAGTAATCTGATTAGTGAACGTGGGCGTTATGAATATATTTTATTTAAATAAAATGGGTGGAATCTAAGGTAAGAACCGTCTAGATGGGGGTAGAATACACTAGTTAGGTAGTGGTGTAATTAGGTGGAATTTAAAGGATGCGTTAGCCTTGCACAATAGTTGAGGGGTGAGGATCTCAAGTGAGGGCACGTGACTAACATGTTTAATATATGTGTTGTTTAATATTGTAATTTAAACACTTGTTGCTTTTAAAATATTTCCACCTCAGTCTCTGGCCCATTTCTTTCAAATCTATTTTTTTGTAAAAATCTTTTAGGTGCCCAGCCACAGGGACGCCAAGCTTAGGAGTTCCATTCCACTAGCGTGCTGTAGCTGCTGTGGAAGTTATAGGATCTCATTACTAGACACATCCACATCTATACTTGCTTCCTTTAAGAGTCATTTATTCTAGTAAGGGCATGTTGCCCATTCTATTCAGTGACAACAGTTTGAAACTTTCAGTTTATTTCAGTCTTGGAAATTATTTATTTCAATCAGACATTTGTATTGGGTTTATTTACATTGCTATTATTACTAGAGTGTTTACTCTAGACATCAGTTATTCATTTTGTTCATTACCATATGACATTGTTCATGTGATGGTTGGGTGATAATTTAGATTACTTTGTTGTTGGATAAATAAGACTTTATATAAGTTCTCACTTCACTATTTTAAATATTAGGTATTTAGTAATTAAATGTTTTAGAAAACGATTCTATGAACTGAACCAACTTGACATTTTGCAATAATTTAAGTAAAGGAGTAGCTACCCGGTATTTAATTAGTCGAAGTGTCACAGGTGGTATCAGAGCATCAGGTTGTAGAGTCCTTAGGATTTGTAGGGCTTGTTATGTTTCTGCGTAGCATCCTTTGATATAGAGCCCTATATTTTAAGGTTGTTGTACTCTTTTATGTATCTTACGTTTTGCAACTATTTTGAGATATTAATTGTGGACTTATAAAACTTCTCTCTAATTTTAGATGCCTCCTCGACGTGCACAACGAGTTCCTAGGGGTGCCTAGCCCGATCCTCATCCTGAACCAGTTCAGGGTTCTATGAACGCTACTGAAGTTGCCTCCATTGTAGCCTAGGCGATAAATGCCGCGCTAATAGTTGTGCAGCAGGAACCACCTCAGGCACCTTTGGTAGCCCAAATATAGGCTCATGCATTCCCGTCTGCTTGGGAATGTGTCAGTGATGCCTTTTAGAAGGTGCACCCCCTAGAGTTTGCAGGGAGCTGCGATATTATTGTGTCGAGCTAGTGGAATAGGGACATCCAAAGACATTTGAGGATGTATGAGTGTACCAATGTACAGAGGTAGATACTGACTACGTTTAAGCTGGTAGGAGAAGCATTGCAGTGGTTGGAATCCATTACCACCTCCGAGGAGAGAGATGTTCTTTCTGTTAAGGAGTTTTGGGTACGATTTGACCTCAAATATTTCCCCTCAGTAGTTCAGACATAAATGAGGCGTAAATTGATGAACTATAAGCAGTAAGGATGGACAGTGGAAGAGTATGAGTCCGAGTTCTTCAATCTTCTAAACATAGTTCATGATGAGATCCCAACTGAAGAGAAGAAGATCTAGAAGTTTATGGATGGGTTGACGTGGAGGATTCGTCAACACCTGCTAGGGAATCTCTCATTGGCCACCTATTCAGTGTGACACCCCGCCTAATTAAACCTTGGGTGATCAAGCCTTATTTTGATATAAACAGGTTTCTTAAATGGTTCATTCTTAGCATCACTATCGAACGCCTTTTTAAAATTACTAACCACCTAAATGTAATTAAAACGGGTGCCAAATTTTATCTTTCTTAAACAATAAATAATCCAAACCACACAATACCAAAACTAGATATGAATGCTCAGTACATAAAAATTTGAAAGCAAATAAAGTCTTGCCGTAAACCACGGCCCAAAGACAACTACAATTCCATAACTAGAATAAATAGTAATAGTAAAGATGGAACGACATGTTCCAACTAGAAATAATAAAACTGAGATCCTGCACTAGAAATGAAAAAGAGGAAGCGTCTAAACAATCCCTGCAACCTCCACACTCGCTGCAGCTCCCAAATCTCTGACATGGAATCAAACTGGGTGTCCTTGTGGCTGGGAACCTAAAAGGTTTTTAAAATTTTACATAGCAAGAGTTAGTACTCAAAACATTTGAAAATATTTTGCAAGCAGTTATCACAATTAAGTTATTGATTACACATATTAAGGTTTCGCACACTCCCTTGAACATCCTCACCTCTCTTACGTAGCACGTAACTATCGAGGATACTTAGTCTACCTAATTATACTTTCCATAACCGTAGTTAACTCATTTACTGTTCGTTGTCCTTATTCATGTAATAATTTCATCATGTTATAAATTATTACTAAGACATTTACATCTCGTTTCATTGACTACTATTCTCAATTTGTAGATTATGCACATAGAAACATTTTGTCCCACAACAATGTATTTATTATTAGTTACTTCTAATATATCCTTTTATTACACACAAAGGACCCTTGGCTCGGAATAATTCATCGACTCCAAGTGAAAGTTGGTTCGAAATGATCCATCGACCCCAACTATATACAAATATAAATATATACACATATTCTGGTTCGGGACTCTTTCACCGCGGCACCAGTTCAAAGTTTGGTTCGGCATCAACATTGACCCCAAATATATAATAACTTTATGTTAGTTCGGAATGTCACATCGACCCTAACATAATTAGTTTAGGTAATATTCTCTTAACCCAAACCTATTTATATAGATATAGTAGGTACACACTCGACCTAATAAGTCATACCCGTATGTAATATATTTTACTTATATTCTCCGTATTTATTAATTACAATTTCTCTCACTATTGTATTTATTGGAGTATTCGCGTAACTCTAAGGGTCCTAGTTACCCCTCCCTTAATTCAGTAGTTAAGTTAATTTTAACCTACTGGTATTTTCTTTTCGGAATTAAGTCTCACTCTTCCGTAATTAAATTAACTATTTCAACTCACGGCTAAGTCATTCGTTCTATCGTCATTCCATTTCTCCAACATTCCTACTCAATCATTAGTGGAGGAACCTAATGGTACCCCTACTGGTAATTTCCAAGTCCCCTCATAGGAAAAATATCAATTCTAAGGTTCCCATTAATAACGGCAATTAAAGAAATTTCTACACAAATTTTCTATAGTCCAGGCAGGGTCGATCGATCGAAGGAAGATGGTCGATCGATCGACTGCTTCGATCGATCGACATTCAAGGGTCGATCGATCGATCGAGCAGTGGCAGACCCAGTTCATCTTCTTCCTACGGGTTTCACCATTTTTACACTTCTAACTTTCATGATAGGCCATCATATTCACAACCAACAATTTTTAATCATTCCTACATATTATGGGATGATTACTAATGATTTAAAACATCAAAATCATTATAAATCTTGGCCAAATTCACTGAAAATCTCGCTAATATTCAAGAACCCTAAAAGTGCATTCTTTATATTTTTCATCCAAATTCCAGATTTTCTTATGAATTTCTCGTCAGATTTTCTATGATATAAACATACTTGGTAATTCAAAAATGTCCTACAAGCAAATCCTAATCAATCATGGATTATTATCAACTGTTTGTTCCCAAGAATATCATAAAAATCATGTTCTTCCTCAAGCTTAATCATGGGTATTATAACTTAATTATTTTGCAAATAACCACTTGCCTTAGGATTTGTAGGGTCTGATTTCGTGGTTGTTGATGATGATTGATGATATTGATACTCCAATCCTCCTTCCCAACAATCCTTGTGGTGAAATCCTCCTAAGATGATCCCTCCTTCCTACTTTTGCCTTAAGAATTTGCCTCTCTCTCTCTTCTCTAATGGCTATGGTGTAACTCTCATAGCCTAACCCTAGCCACCACTCTTATAATCATATTTAGGGCTTCAAAATTCGTAGGTCTTCTTTACCATAATTGTAAAGAGACCAAAATGCCCCCGAATGGTCCCGATTTAGTCCGAAAATGACCCGGCACTCAACTAGTACCCCCGGGTACACTATTTGACTAATTCGACCCTTTCGGAATCAACCGTGGACTCTAAATTATCATTTGAGTCTCGTAAATATTTTTCTACTCTCATCCCTACATTTTGCCGATATACTTCTGGTACGTCCATATAGTCACTAGACCGTACGTATCAACATTGAAAGTTTCTACTCACCTTAGTGAATTTTCTTTAACGCATATTCATCTTTATTAACATGATATGTATTTAAATTACTCTACTCACATAATTTAAATCAAACATATTTAATCACATTTAAATTACTCTACTCACGTAATTTAATTAAAGCGCACATCTAATCCCATTAAATTACTCTACTAACGTAATTTAAAATTAAGCAAAATTATGGGGTATTACATACTTCCCCCCTTACAAAAGGAATTTCGTCCTCGAAATTAGAAAATACCTGCTATGAATAATTCTGGATATTATTCTCGCATATCCTCTTCCCGTTCCCAAGTGTACTCATCCATATTGTGATGTCCCCACTGTACTCGCACTAAGGGTACCACCTTGGATCTTAGTTTGCGCTCACTATAATCCAGGATAGCCACGGGTCTTTCTTCATACGAGATATCTGGCTGCAAATCGATCTCCTCCAGTGGAATGTGCCAGAAGGCTCTCTCGCTCCTCTTGTACTTCTTCAGTGACGCCACATGGAACACATCGTGTATTCGCTGAAGATGATCAGGAAGTCCCAATCTGTAAGCTACCGGTCCCACTCTATCAATGATAGGAAACAGCCCCACATATCTCGGTGCTAACTTCCCCTTTTTGCCAAACCTCGTAACCCCTTTTATAGGAGATACTCGAATTAACACCTGGTCTCCCACATCTAATTCCACATGTCTCCTGCCGGCGTCAGCATAACTCTTCTGCCTATCCTGGGCTATTCGAATACGTCCTCGAATCAACTCTATTTTGGAGGAAGTATCCTGTATCATCTCTGGCCCTAAAAGTCTGTTATCCCCCACCTCTAACCAACAAGCGGGTGAACGACAAGGCCTCCCGTAAAGCGCCTCGAATGGAGCCATGCTAATAGTGAATTGGTAAGAGTTATTATACGCCAACTCCACCAAAGGAAGATATGGCTCCCAATTTCCCCCAAAATCTAGAATACACATTCTCAGCATGTCCTCTAACATCTGGTTTACTCTTTTCGTCTGACCGTCCGTCTGTGGGTGATATGCTGTACTCAATCGTAAGTCGGTGCCCATGGCCTCCTGAAAACTCTGTCAAAAGTGCGACACAAATATCTTATCTCGGTCCGACACGATATTAAAAGGAACTCCGTGCAGCTTAACAATCTCTGAAATAAAAAGCTGCGCGTACCGCATAGTATCATAATACGTACGAACCGGTAAGAAATGTGCGACCTTAGTCAAACGATCCACTATCACCCATATGGAATCGTGGACCTGCTGCGAGGTTGGTAACCCGGTAATAAAATCCATTGAGATACTCTCCCACTTCCACACGGGAATCTCTAGTGGTTGTAGCATCCCTGAAGGTCTCTGATGGTCGACTTTTATGAGTTGGCATGTAACACACTTTGAGACAAAATCTGCAATATCTCGTTTCATACCTGACCACCAGTATACTCGTCGCATATCCTGGTACATTTTGTCCCCACCTCGATGTACCGAGAATTTTGACCCGTGTGACTCTGTCATAACGGCATGCCTCAAATCATCATCTTCGGGTACTATCAGTCTACCGTTGAAATGCAGTCCACCCTCTGAACTGATGGAGTAGAACTCTGCCCCCTTGGCCAGTAACTGCTGTACTTTATCCTGATAAAAAGGGTCTTCTGCATGTGCCCTCACTATCCGCGTAATGTTTTCGGAAGTGATAGCTAGAACTGCCATACATGCTCTCGCCATATCATCCTCGTGTCGGAGCTCACTCCACTTTGCCTTCCAAACTTCTGCTAACTCTCCGGTAGGTCTTCTACTTAGTGCATCTGCCACCACGTTAGCCTTACCAGGATGATACTGTATATCAAATTGGTAGTCCTTCACGAATTCAAGCCACCTTCTCTGCCTTATGTTCAGGTCCTTTTGAGTGAACAAATATTGCAAAGACTTGTGATCCGTGAATAACGTGAACTGTTCGCCCAGAAGATAGTGTCTCCAAATCCTCAAAGCAAAAACAACTGCTGCCAACTCGAGGTCATGGGTGGGGTAGTTCTTCTCGTGTGGCTTTAGATTTCGTGACGCATAAGCTATAGCCTTCTCCTCCTGCTGTAACACACCCCCAAGTCCTTGTAAGGACGCATCAGTATAAACTCAGTATTCCACTCCGCTCTTAGGCAAGGTAAGAACGGGGGCGGATGTCAACTTGTCTTTCAATTCATCAAATGCTAACTGGCAACTATCACTCCATACGAAGGGAATACCCTTCCGAGTCAGATTTGTCAATGGTCCGACAATTTTTGAGAATCCCTTGATGAAGCGACGATAATAACCAGCCAATCCCAAGAAACTGTGAATTTCTGTCGGTGTCGTGGTCTGTCCCCACTCCCTCACCGCCGATACTTTACTCGGGTCAATAGAAATGCCCCTGCTAGATACGACGTGGCCTAGGAACTGCACCTCCCGAAGCCAAAATCCACACTTCTCAAATTTGGCGTATAACTGGTGGTTCCGCAATGTCTGTAGGACCAATCGTAAGTGTTCTGCGTGCTCCCCCTCCGTACGGGAGTAAATCAGAATGTCGTCTATGAATACAATCACAAACTGATCCAAAAACTCTCTAAATACCCTGTTCATGAGATCCATGAATACTGCAGGTGCATTAGTTAGCCCGAAAGGCATCACTCTGAACTCATATGACCCGTACCGCGATAGAAAAGCGGTCTTAGGTACATCTTCTTCACGAATGCGCAATTGGTGGTAACCCGATCTCAAGTCGATCTTTGAAAAGTATGCAGCCCGTCTCAATTGAGCAAATAAGTCATCGATCCTCGGTAATGGATACTTATTACGTATCGTTACTTTGTTCAGCTCTCTGTAATCTACGCACAGACGAAGTGAACCATCCCTTTTCTTCACAAACAGTACTGGCGCACCCCATGGCGATGTACTTCGTCGAATAAAACGCTGCCCTAATAGTTGCTGAATTTGCTCTCTCAGTTCCCGCATCTCCGAAGGAGCCATGCGATATGGTGCTTTGGCAATCGGTCTCGTCCCCGGTGTTATATCAATCACGAACTCTATCTCTCTGCTAGGTGGTAACCCTGGTATCTCCTGAAAGACATCCTCAAAATCCCTCACCATAGGGATTGAGTCCAGAGAAACGACAACCCCATGTGAGGTCTCCTCCTCAATATAATATAAATGAGTTCGCGATCCTCCCTTGGGAAGTAGCATTGCCACAAGGAACATCTCCTGCCCCGGGATGGAGAACACGATGGTCCTCTCATAACAATCTACCATTGCCCTATTATGTGCCAACCATACCATGCCTAGGATGACATCATATCCCTCCATATCCAGCACTAGAAGGTCCGCCGCTAGACTCAATCTCCCGACCATAATGTCCACACACTTACAAATCGAGTGTATAAGGGATCCATTACCCATCGGTGACTCCACACACATAAGATGAGTGTCTGCTGTCGCTAATAGGCCGGTTGCCCGTGCAAATCTAGTGGAAATAAACGAATGTGTCGCCCCTGTGTAAAAAAAAATATTCCCCTCAAGCCCATGAATATGAAACATACCCGCAACTGCCGGTGGTGCTGGCGGTGCTGGCTGAAATGGAATGTCATGGATGTTGAACACACGTCCGTACTGCATCTGCCCTGGCTGTGGGGCCTGTACTGCTGCTGGGGCTAACGGTGCCTGCTGCCCCTGTTGGGCACCTTGCTGTTGTGCCCGGTCTTGCTATGGACAATTTCTGCTCTTGTGACCCTGCTGACCACAAGTGAAGCACTGCCCCTGAAACTGTCTTTGTCCTTGGCCCTGTTGGCCCTGACGTTGGCCCTGTCGCCCTTGGCCTTGTTGTCCCCCATTTTGATTACCCTGGCCCTGTCGACCCTGAGTAACTGGTTGCTGAGGACCCTGCTGGCCCTGCCGGTCGAAGCGATACTTCCCATGCTTAAACTTCTTGGTAGGGTTCCCCTGTCGGGAATCCTGCCCCAACTGTCCCGCTGCCTGCTGCTATGTTGCGTTGTTGCCACTACCTCCATCCACCTTGCCCGGTTGGCTAGGCTCACCCCTCTTACTTCCCTTAGTATGAAAATGATGATCCTGACAGTGTAGTAGAGCAGCATTTACGACATCTGTGTAGGTTACCAATGCCGGATTACCAATTAAGTGCTGTCTGATTCTCCAGGTTAGGCCCTCCATAAATTTGGACTTCTTCCTCTCCTCATTTCTCACCTCGTTTGGCACAAAATTGGCCAAGCGGGTAAACTCCTCCTCGTAGTCTGCAACTGAGCGATCACCCAGAACCACTTCGCTGAACTTCTTTCTCATCTCAGACTCTACTGCTGGAGGGAAATACTTGCGGTCAAACCTCACCCAGAACTCAGAAATAGTCAAAGTATCTCTCTCCTCGGTGGTGGTAACTGACTCCCACCACTGTAGGGCCGCTCCTGACAGACGAAAAGTGGCTATCATTTGTTCCTGTACACCGGTGCACTCTAGCATGCGCAAGTGGCGCTGGATATTCTTCTTCCAGTTGCATGCTTCCACTATATCAATACTGCCATGAAACTCGGGTGGGTGCCCCTTCTGAAATGTCTCCCTGACTCGTTGCCAAGTAGATGGCCCTGCCGGAACTTGCACTGCCGGTGCCAGGGGGGGAGGTACTTGGGGCTGTGGAAAGTGGGCTGCCATTGCCCTCATCGCTGTCTCAACTGCCTGAGCCACTATCACTGCAACCTGAGTAGTGGAGATTAGCTCGGGTGGGGGTGGGGGTATCGGTACCTGTGGCTCCTGATGAGCCTCCCTCACCTCCTCTCTGGCTTCATCCCTCTCTGCTCTCAGTCTCCTTGGCGGCATCTGAAATAAGATTCAAATTGTATAAGTACACAGTTTATACAAAATTTAAGAGCAGAAGTACAATAACGCAACAGTTGGAAATTTTTCAACAATCCTAATAGTAGGGCTCTAATACAACAAACGTAACGCTGAATCATAGTAAGCCATACAGATCCTATGGACACTAGAACCTGATGCTCTGATACCATCTGTGACACCCCGCCTAATTAAACCTTGGGTGATCAAGCCTTACTTTAATATAAACAGGTTTCTTAAATGGTTCATTCTTAGCATCACTGTCGAACACCTTTTTAAAATTACTAACCACCTAAATGTAATTAAAACGGGTGCCAAATTTTATCTTTCTTAAACAATAAATAATCCAAACCACACATTACCAAAACTAGATATGAATGCTCAATACATAAAAATCTGAAAGCAAATAAAGTCTTGCCGTAAACCACGGCCCAAAGACAACTACAATTCCATAACTAGAATAAACAGTAATAGTAAAGATGGAACGACATGTTCCAACTAGAAATAATAAAACTGAGATCCTACACTAGAAGTGAAAAAGAGGAAGCGTCTAAACAATCCCTGCAACCTCCACACTCGCTGCATCTCCCAAATCTCTGACATGGAATCAAACTAGGTGTCCTTGTGGCTGGGCACCTAAAAGGTTTTTAAAATTTTACATAGCAAGAGTTAGTACTCAAAACATTTGAAAATATTTTGCAAGCAGTTATCACAATTAAGTTATTGATTACACATATTAAGGTTTCGCACACTCCCTTGAACATCCTCACCTCTCTTACGTAGCACGTAACTATCGAGGATACTTAGTCTACCTAATTATACTTTCCATAACCGTAGTTAACTCATTTACTGTTCGTTGACCTTATCCATGTAATAATTTCATCATGTTATAAATTATTACTAAGACATTTACATCTCGTTTCATTGACTACTATTCTCAATTTGTAGATTATGCACATAGAAACATTGTGTCCCACAACAATGTATTTAATATTAGTTACTTCTAATATATCCTTTTATTACACACAAAGGACCCTTGGCTCGGAATAATTCATCGACTCCAAGTGAAAGTTGGTTCGGAATGATCCATCAACCCCAACTATATACAAATATAAATATATACACATATTCTGGTTCGGGACTCTTTCATCGCGGCACCAGTTCAAAGTTTGGTTCGGCATCAACATCGACCCCAAATATAAAATAACTTTATGTTAGTTCGGAATGTCACATCGACCCTAACATAATTAGTTTAGGTAATATTCTCTTAACCCAAACCTATTTATATAGATATAGTAGGTACACACTCGACCTAATAAATCATACCCGTACGTAATATATTTTACTTATATTCTCCGTACTTATTAATTACAATTTCTCTCACTATTGTATTTATTCGAGTATTCGCGTAACTCTAAGGGTCCTAGTTACCCCTCCCTTAATTTAGTAGTTAAGTTAATTTTAACCTACATGTATTTTCTTTTCGGAATTAAGTCTCATTCTTCCGTAATTAAATTAACCATTTCAACTCACGGCTAAGTCATTCGTTCTATCGTCATTCCATTTCTCTAACATTCCCAATAAGTAACGGCAATTAAAGAAATTTCTACACAAATTTTCTATAGTCCAGACAGGGTCGATCGATCGAAGGAAGATGGTCGATCGATCGATTGCTTCGATCGATCGACATTCAAGGGTCGATCGATCGATCGATCGAGCAGTGGCAGACCCATTTCATCTTCTTCCTACGGATTTCACCATTTTTACACCTCTAACTTTCATGATAGGCCATCATATTCACAACCAACAATTTCTAATCATTCCTACATATTCTGGGATGATTACTAACGATTTAAGACATCAAAATCATTATAAATCTTGGCCAAATTCACTGAAAATCTCACTAATATTAAAGAACCCTAAAAATGCATTCTTTATATTTTTCATCCAAATTCCAGATTTTCTATGATATAAACATACTTGGTAATTCAAAAATGTCCTACATGCAAATCCTAATCAATCATGGATTATTATCAACTGTTTGTTCCCAAGAATTTCATAAAAATCATGTTGTTCCTCAAGCTTAATCATGGGTATTATAACTTAATTATTTTGCAAATAACCACTTGCCTTAAGATTTGTAGGGTCTGATTTCGTGGTTGTTGATGATGATTGATGATATTGATACTCCAATCCTCCTTCCCAACAATCCTTGTGGTGAAATCCTCCTAAGATGATCCCTCCTTCCTACTTTTGCCTTAGGAATTTGCCTCTCTCTCTCTTCTCTAATGGCTATGGTGTAACTCTCATTGCCTAACCCTAGCCACCACTCTTATAATCAGATTTAGGGCTTCAAAATTCGTAGGTCTTCTTTCCCATAATTGTAAAGAGACCAAAATACCCCCGAATGGTCCCGGTTTAGTCCGAAAATGACCCGGCACTCAACTAGTACCCCCGGGTACACTATTTTGACTAATTCGACCCTTTCGGAATCAACCGTGGACTCTAAATTATCATTTGAGTCTCGTAAATATTTTTCTACTCTCATCCCTACATTTTGCCGATATACTTCTGGTACGTCCATATAGTCACTAGACCGTACATATCAACATTGAAAGTTTCTACTCACCTTAGTGAATTTTCTTTAACGCATATTCATCTTTATTAACATAATATCTATTTAAATTACTCTTCTCACGTAATTTAAATCAAACATATTTAATCACATTTAAATTACTCTACTCACGTAATTTAATTAAAGCGCGCATCTAATCCCATTAAATTACTCTACTAACGTAATTTAAAATTAAGCAAAATTACGGGGTATTACATTCAGATGTGGTTAACGTAGTGCTACCTTACTACCAGGACCACCGCTTTCATTTTTCAGAGGGTAAGCGAGTAGGAGAGTCCATCCATTAGGGTCGGATAGGTCTTAATGGTGCCAGTGGGGCACGGTGAACTCAGGGTTAGCACAAGCAGGCTGATCAGATTTCCCAGTAGGGGGATTCTAAGAGATTTAGATTATGAGGTTTCAGACTAGGCCAGGGAAGTTTTAGGCAAGGACAGTAGGGTCAGCAGGGCCATCAGGGCCAGCAGCAGTTTCAGCAGGGCCACCAGGGCCAGGGTAGAGGTGGTAACGGCCATCATGGACATGGGCAGTAGGGTCAGAGAGGGGGAAACTTTATAGGGAAATGTTTCATATGTGGAAATATTGGCCACAAACTCCAGGATTTTACTGACAGGGGCAGGGCCCCACAGCACCAACAACAGGGTGCTTGACAAGAGCCCCAAAGACCATTTTTTCCCACCTCCCTCCTAGCTCCACCACAGATGCTAGCACTTCCACTTATTCTAGCAGTCCCAATTAAGCAGGGACAACTCCAGTATGGTCAGGTTTATAACCTCCAGTAGGCCGCAGTCCCATAGGATCCACTCG
The DNA here is from genome assembly GCA_949130495.1 of Sambucus nigra. Lineage (NCBI taxonomy): Eukaryota > Viridiplantae > Streptophyta > Magnoliopsida > Dipsacales > Adoxaceae > Sambucus > Sambucus nigra. The sequence continues at coordinate 468,078,021 of OX422208.1, read as the reverse complement.
CGATTGAGGGTATGTTTTCTATTCAGAGGACTATGGGGCGTATTTTATTTGATACGGGATCCACACTCTATTTTATTGCCACGAGATTTTCGCGCACTATAGGGTCATTAGAGACCGCGAAGAGCACTGTCACTTGGGTAGATTCACCATTAAGTATAGGATCTGTGATTTCCTTTATATGTAGAGGCGTGGGTATAGAGATTGGGAGATTTACTTTACCTACTGATATGCTAGTATTAGATATGTCCAAGTACGATGCTATTATTGGTATGGATTGGTTGGTTACATATAGATCCATGATCAATTGTTTTAGTAGGAGTATTATTTTTGCCATACCCAGAAAGGAGATGTTCCTAGTGATGATTCCTCATTCTGAGGGAGGATCGTCCACTCGCTTGTACTATATAGAGGAGGAGACCTCTAATGAGGCGGTGATACCACTTGATTCAATTCCATTTGTTAGAGAGTTGGCTGATGTATTCCAGGATATTTTGGGATTACCTCCTAGTAGATAGATAGACTTTTCTATAGATTTGGCGTCAGACACTTGGTCGATAGTCTGCGCACCTTACCGTATGGCTCCAATGGAGATGAGGGAGCTACGGGATCAGATAGAGCAGTTATTGGGTCTGGGGGTTATCCGTAGGAGTACTTCATCGTGGGGTGCTCTTGTGCTATTTGTTAAGAAGAGGGGTGGATCTTTGAGGTTATGTATCGATTACCGGGAGTTGAATAAAGTCACGATACAGAATAAATATCCATTTCCCAGAATCAAGGACTTATTCGACCAGTTGAGAGGAGTTGCCTTCTTCTCAAAGATTAACTTGAGATTAGGATACCATCAGTTGCGTATCAGAGAGAAGGATGTCTCGAAGACTGCCTTCTTGATAAGATATGGTTCCTACGAGTTTAGGGTGATGCCTTTTGGCCTGACCAACGCCCCAGCCATGTTTATGGACTTGATGAATAGGGTGTTCAGAGAGTTCCGGGGCCAGTTTGTCATTGTCTTCATTGATGACATTCTGGTTTACTCCCAGATCGAGGAGGAGCATGCCAAGCACTTAAGGCAGATTTTACAGATACTATGTCAGCACGAGTTGTATGCAAAATATGAGAAATGCGGGTTTTGGCTGAAGGAACTTCAGTTTATAGGGGACATCATTTCTGATAAGGGGATATCGGTTGATCCGGGGAAGTTATCAGCAGTGAAGGAGTGGGGACAAGACACGACACCGATAGAGATACGTAGTTTCTTGGGCTACCAGGATACTATAGGAGATTTATTCTAGGTTTCTCAAAAATAGCGGGTCCATTGACACATCTGACTCGCAAAGGGTACCATTTATCTGGAGTGATGCCTCTCAGTTGGCTTTTGATGAGTTAAAGGACAAGCTGACCTCAGCACCATTGTTATCATTACCCAGGCCGAGAGTGGAGTATCTAGTTTACACTAATGCATCCTTACTAGGACTTAGGGGTGTGGTACAACAGGAGAGTCAGGCTATAGCTTATGCTTCCCGAAAGTTTAAGACTCACGAGAAGAAATACCCCACCCACGACTTGGAGTTAGCGGTAGTCGTATTTTCACTTTGGATTTTAAGACACTATCTTGTGGGGGAGAAATTTTTCTTATTCACAGACCACAAGTCCCTACAGTACCTCTTCACATAGAAGGAGCTGAATATGCGTCAATGTTAGTGGCTTGAGTTTGTCAAGGATTATTAGTTCCATATCCAATACCACCTAGGGAAGGCAAACGTGGTAGCAGATGGGTTGAGTCGTAGGTCGGTGGGTGAGCTGGCCGAGGTGTGGAAAGCGAAATGGAAGGATTTGGGACACCAAGATGCAGTGGCCCTATCTTTCATGTCTGTGATTACAGTTACGCCCCAGATTGTTACGAAAGTTATACAATCTTAGGCAGTAGGCACGTTCTGTCAAAAGCAGATAGTACGATTACTAGCAAAGGAGGCCGAGTCTTATACAATTAGCTCAGACGGGGGTTTACGCTTCAATGGGAGATTAGTTATTCTCGAGGGGGAAGACTTACGACACGAGGTGATGATAGAGTTGCACGGTTTGCGATTTACGGTACATCCTGGTGGTGATAAGATGTTCTAGGATATGAGGCGGCAATATTGGTGGAGCGGGATGAAAAGGGATATTACCAAGTTCGTATCAAAATGTGCCACTTGTCAGCTAGTAAAAGTGGACCATCAGAGACCGGCGTGACTTATATAAACATTAGAGGTACATATGTGGAAATGGGAGAGCATTTCCATGGACTTCATCATGGGTTTACCTACATCGCAGAGAGGTCACGATTCTATATGGGTAATTGTGGATCGTTTGACCAAGGTTGCTCACTTTTTGCTAGCCCAGACAGACTACACTATGGGACAGTATGCCTAGATCTTCATAGCTGAGATAGTGAGACTCAATGGGGGGCCTCTCAATATCTTATCTGATAGGGATAAGATCTTTGTGTCGTGGTTCTGCGAGAGTTTCCAGGAAGCCATGGGTACGGAGTTGCGGTTGAGTAGAACATATCACTCGCAGACAGATGTGTAGACCGAGAGGACGAATCAGATGTTAGAGGACATTTACCTAAGTGCATCCTCGACTTTGGAGGTGGTTGGGATCAGTATCTTCCACTGGTGGAGTTTACCTATAATAATTCCTACCAGTTCACTGTTGGTATGGATCCATTTGAGGCGTTGTACGGTAGGCCTTGTCATTCCCCAACATGTTGGTTAGAGGTGGGGAACAACAAGCTACTTGGGTCGAAGGTTATTTAGGATACTTTGGCGAGGATAGAGATGATACAGAGCCATATTCGGGTTACTCAAGACCGATAAAAGAGTTACGCTGATGCCAAAAGATTCTTCCGAGAGTTCAATGTGGGGGACCAAGTGCTGCTTTGAGTGTCTTCTATGAAGGGGATTATGCATTTTGGGAAGAAGGGGAATTTGGCAACTAGATATGTGGGACCATTCCCTATTAACGAGTGAATTGGTCCAGTTGCGTATAGACTTGGGTTACCGAAACACTTACATAGCATCCATGACGTGTTTCACATTTCGTCACTGAGGAGATATCTTTGAGATGATTTGGCCCATACCTACATTGCTTTAAAGGGGATTGATCTACAGCCTAATAGTTCCATTAAGGAGGGGCCTATTGCTACCCTAGACCGTAGCGAGAGGAAATTAAGGTCGAAGATAGTACCGTTAGTGCGTGTTCAGTGGTGGCATCATAATGCCGAGGAGTCTACCTGGGAGCGTGAGGATGAAATGCGAGAGCATTATCCAGAGTTATTTTTGCCAGGTATATTTTAGTTTCGAATTTTGGGACGAAATTCTGTTATTAGGGGGAATTATGTAATACCCCGTATTTTTATTGATTTTAATTATTGGGATTAATTAAATTAAATGGGATAATTAATTGGAAATTAATCCAAATTTAAATACTAGCAAGATGATAGTTAGTATATGATTATCATAAGTATCTTGAATATTACTGAGTGAATATGGTAATATATGATTAATAAATTTATTATTATTGTCGCGACTTATAAATACGAAAATTTCAGAAATTTAGTTGGGACACGCGTGTTAGTCGTGTCAGGAATCGATTTAATGAATTTAAAAGTAAATTATTTTTACATCATTTGTATGGTCATTTCGAGTGCGCCAACGTTTCCGAAAGGGTCGAGATAGTCAGAAAACACTAGCCGGGGGTTTACTTTGGGTTCCAGGACATTTTAGGCGGCATAACCGGTAGCTCGGGAGGGTATTTTAGTCATTTTGACTTTTTGAGGGATTATAACCCACAAATTTTAGACTTGTATTATCATCCAACACCATAAATCTTAGGGTTTTCACAACCAAAAATCACCAACGGCAGTTAGAGAGGAAGAGGGGAAAATTCCCAAACGAGAAAACCACCCTTAGAGGCTTTTGCACCACCGTCACCACAACCGGATATATCGCAAAGAGAGGATCACTCCCATACCGTCTGCTTCAAAGGATCATAATCTTTGTTCTCCGGGAAAGTGATTTATCTTGCAATGATTTATGGCATATGTTCTACATGATAAATTAGATTTAAAGACAAATTGTGAATGATTGTGATAATGTGAAATTGGAGACTAAATCATGAACTTGGGTAGGTTTGCATGTAGTGGACCTTCCGGAATCATTAAGTGAAAGAATTATAAACTAAGATTTAGGAAATCACGAAATTAAATTGAGGTTTATAATGATTTTTGAAGAGATGATGAAAAACTAGGGTTTTAGCATTAATAATGACTTTTAATCCAAGAAATTGATATTCTGTGATATTTTGATGAATCTTAAACGTTAAGACTGGTGTAGTAATGTTGGTTTCGTATTTAGTATACTCATTTGGGAGTTTGGGACGTTGTAATGTGACTTGGAGGTGTAAAAATTGTAGAGCCCATAACTGTTAAAGAAATTATGGGCAGATAACTGCTTGATCGATCGATCAACCCAAGAATGTCGATCGATCGACCCATTTCATCGATCGATTGGCCCCTCTGGAAAAAGTGAAATATTTCCCTTTAAATAAGTGAGTAACTTCCAACCTTTAGAACTCTTTAGTGATGATGGATTGAATATATTGGTACTTAAAGAAGACCAGTAGGAGGGTATTTGAAGCCCGAAAAATTATTGGATATAATTAAGGTTAAGTGGTAAACTTACGAATATTCGACTAGTGGGATACGATTAGAATTTGTGAGAATATGAATATACTTTGCTACACTTATAATTTGAGGTTAAAGACTAAAAAAGGGGAAACATTAAATAATGAGATAACCTTAGAGACGAGCGGGGGATTTAGTAACCACATTAGGATAGGGTATGTACTCGGAACTATGCGTCGAGAATTATCGCACTAAACCTATTATGTAGAATAGATGAGATGATATTATTATGCACATGAGACATACAATATAGGGCTGGAATATACCTATACTAAAATGATGATTACCTAAGTTGTGTGAATACTCAATATATGGATGATTATGTGTATGACATACCTACCATACTTGCTATCACCGGAGGTTGATTTTCGGGAAAGGACCGTCTTATCTTTGTGTACCTTCGGGGGGATTTAGACTGGTACCTTAAGGACATAGGACTATGAATGACTTATTGGTAAGTTGATAAATCAGCTGACCATGGGTGCATAGGTATGTGCATGAACCATGGGTATGTGAACTATGTTCACCTCCACTATGAGTGATTTGTATTGAAACGGTTCTCGAGTGATTCGAAACACATGATCCTTATATATGTGATGTACTGGGATTTGATAACAGAGTCTGCATGCACCGCAACTTAGCCTAGGGGTGCCATATATGTATATATGTAATGAGTGACTTATATACGTACTTGTGATTGATTCACTACTACTTAATAGATGCTAATAACTAAGGGATTTAATTGAGTTAAGAATAATGTAAACTCAACCAATACTTGAGCTAAGTAATCTAATTAGTGAATGTGTGTGTTATGAATATATTTTATTTAAATAAAATGGGTGGAATCTAAAGTAAGAACAGTCTAGATGGGGATAGAATAGACTAGTGAGGTAGTAATGTACCTAGGTGGAATTTAAAGGATGCGTTAGGTTTGCACAATAGTCGAGGGGTAAGGATATCAAGTGAGGGCACGTGACTAACATGTTTAATATATGTGTTATTTAATATTGTAATTTAAACACTTTTTTCTTTTAAAATATTTTCACCCCGGGCTCTGACCCGTTTGCTTTTAAATCTATTTTTTTGTAAAAACCTTTTAGGTGCCCAACCACAGGGATGCCAAGCTTAGGAGTTCCATTCCATTGACGTGATGTAGCTGTTGTGGAAGTTACAGGATGCTGTTACTAGACACCTCCACATCTATCCTTGCTTCTTTTGGGAGTCATTTATTCCAGTTAGGACATGTTGCCCATTCTATTCAGTGACAACAGTTTTAGACTTTTATTTCATTTCAGTCTTGGGATTTATTTATTTCATTCAGACATTTGTATTGGATTTATTTACATTGTTATTATTATTGGAGTGCTTACTCCAGACATCAGTTATTCATTCTGTTCATTACCTTATGAGATTGTTCATGTGATGGTTGGATGATGATTTAGATTACTTTGTTGTTAGATAAATAAGACTTTAAAACTTGTCACTTTACTATTTTAAATATTAGGTGGTTAGTAATTAATTAAATGTTTTAGATAGTGATGCTATGAACTGAACCAACTTGACATTTTGCATTAATTTAAGTAAAGGAGCAGCTACCCGGTATTTAATTAGTCGGGGTGTCACATTTTCTTCTACTTGGGCTATGTCTAATTTAAGTTCTTTAATAATATTATCCATTTTGGATTAGTTATGGACTTCCATATTAGTAAGATAATTTGCTAAATTTTGTTTAAACTTAACAAAGTCTGTTTAAAAGGTGGTTAATCCTTCTGTCTTAGCTTTTAAGTCTATTTGTTAGTCTTTAACAAAGCTACTGTTATAGTCTTGGGTAGCTACTATAGATGTAGAGATTAAATTTAATCTTTCTAATATGAGTCTAGCTTCTTTAGTAGCGTTCGACGTCTCATTTTTATTTATCTGTTAATAAAATCTTTCATCATTTATCTTTTCTAAAATTCTTTGGTAAAAGGCTGCTAGGGTCTGAATGGAGAGGTTTCCAATAACCTCATTCCAATCTGATCTAATCATTTATGAAGATAACTATCTAATCTAGGGATAAGCCTATCTTGTTCTTTAGTGAGTTTTATAAGCTCATTGTCTTGATTTTTTGTCAATGTTTTAATTTCTAAAATGTCTTTGTTAAGGACTTCTATATGATTAGTCTTAATATTTATTTCTTGTAGAACTTGTACTAGGTCTATTGGGATTTGGCTATGTATTTCTAGCAGTCTTTTAGAGATATTTTTAATCTGTTTCTAGGGTTTGAGTGTCTTTTATTAATTGTCTTAATATAAGGAGTATACACTTATTTTGGTCTATTATACTATTGATAGCACTGGCAGTAACTTTTCTACTATCTGCGTGTTTGGCTGGGATGTGTTCAGTATGTGAAGAACCGTCTATCAGAGAGGTTAAACAACCTTCTGAGTCTAAATGAGTTATGGGTATAGGTTGGTAGTCTGGATTGGTTCCAAAAATATCTTTGTAAATGCGAGGGATAAATCCCAAGGGCATTAAAGTCTTTTTACTGTAAGTCTAAAAGGAGTGTCTTGGCACTGATACAAGAATTAGGGTTTGGTCGAAATTTGGAGGGATTTCAAAATTTCTTAAAATTTCAATACCAATTTTGGGTCTAAAATATAATTTTAGTAATTATATAGTCCTAAAATAAGGTTTTTACTATAGGACAAGAGGGGACCATTGGGAAAAAAATCAAAAAAAATATTTAGGACCATAGGGGGACCACAACCGGATAAGGACAAAAGTCTGTTAATCCGTTCTTTAAGAAGTCCGTTTTATTTGTCAAATTTTTACTATTATTCAGAAGAATTAAACCAAGTATTTTCTAGTACTTAGTATCACATGATACAATTAACTCCCTTTCGTTCACTATGAAAGACTAGGAATTTTAAAATAAGGTAATTATGTTATATTTACATTTGAGAACAGTGCATTTGTATAAGTATTGCTTACAAATGCTACTCCGGGAACAAATATCATGCAAGTTAATATTAAAGCCTTCAAGCAATATCAATATTCATTTTAGTTAAATTAAAAGAATAAGAAGGTATTCTGAGTTACATTACTCTCGTGATTTATATTCTACTAGATAAAATTTACTTTTGGGAGTATCAACACCCCAAAAAAAAAATATTAAAAATTAAAGACATTTCAAATCTAGCAAATAAACCACAAATACCCATTCTTTTACCAAACAAAACCTCTTAATCAAACATGTTCAAAATAAAACCCATCACAACATCCATTTTTCATCAAATCTAAAGACAACAAAATCATACCCATTATAATAAACTAAAGACAACCCATTTCAATTCAAGTAAATTAAACCAAAAATATCCATTCTTTTACCAACAAAATTGTCCAATTAAACATACTTATAATTACCATATCCAATTTCTAGTAATTATAAAAGTACTAAAACAGTACCCACTACAAAAAAACGAAAGGCAACCCATTTCAAGAAAAGCAATATAAGCCACGAAATCCATTATTTATTAATAAAACTTCTCTATCAATCATACAGATAACTAAAATATCCAATTCGCATCGTGGCTAAAACCATTAAAATAGTAACCATTACAAAAAACTAAGTCCAGCCCTTTTCAACAAATGCAACATAAACTTGATCAGTACCTCCCCCCAAATGAAATTTATTTTAGTTTTAGAGATATAGAGAGTATGATAGTAACAACCCCCTAAGTTGAGTTTCACAATAGAAAATTCCAAATGTAACCTGAACATGAAATTAAAGCAAACTCAACATCATCAAAATTCGATACAGACACACATAGAGAGAAGGGGAAAGAAAGAGAGAAAATACCTTACAAGGCCTCGACGGCTGAAGAGAAGTTCTTGTTGGCAAGCTAGAGAGCAACGAGGAGGGTTTCTTTGTGTGAGCAGAGGAAGGTTTTTGGGGCGGGATATTTTTTAGCTTCTTGTGTTTTCAAGAGAGAGAATATTTCAAAATTAATGCTTGAGATCTACAAAAAAAAAAAATAGACGGTCGAGATATGTTTGGCCGAAAAAAGTTAAAACCTTAAAAAAAAGAAGAAGAATAATAATAATAATAATAATAATAATAATAATAATAATAATAATAATAATTATTATTATTATTATTATTATTATTATTATTATTATTATTATTATTATTATTATTATTATTAGTATTAGTAGTAGTAGTAGTAGTAGTAGTAGTAGTAGTAGTAGTAGTAGTAGTAGTAGTAGTAAATTGTTTCCGCGACATAGTTTGATGTGGTAAAATGTAAATATGTTTCTACAACAACAAATGGGTATCACGGAAAGAAGGGGACAATTCTGTGACATTCACATTTTGTCACTGGAAGTAGGGGATAATTCTGCGATATCCTTATAATATAGTGGAATGTAATTGTAAGCTAGAGGGGGAAATTTATCGTAAATCCTTCCCAAATAAAAACAATCAGTGAAACGAGATGCTATATGTCACCAAAAATATGCCTTTTCGCGTTATAAAAAGGCCTATGTCGCAAAAACATGTCGAGGAATATATTTTTCTTGTAGTGTTCATTCCAGGAACAAGATAGACATTATGTGGTTGCACATGCTTAGGACTGAAGTGAGGAACATTAATTGTCACCCCACCATGTGTGATTGGAAGCTTTGAGTTACTAGGAGTCGTAATAACTTTCCTTCCTCTATACTCGAACATAGCTGACAACTTATCCTTGTGTCCACTCATGTTATGGGAGCATCCCATATCGATAATCCAATATTCTTCATAGTTGATAGAGTCATATTTAGAAGCTACAATGAGAGAAAACTCCGGTTCGACATATTCTTCTAGAGAGATTGTTGCAGTAGACTTAAATACGAAGAACGATGCATCAAAATTCGACTTTTCTTCACTATGATTATCTTTGCTACTTGAACAACATCTTCTTCTTGTTCCATCATGCTCTAGCATAGTGACCCTTATTGTCATAGTTATAACATTCACTATTGTGTTCCCTAAATTTTGTGAGTGACTCTGGTCCCTTCCTTTATTTGGTTGAGCTCCCGTACACTATAGCTCCTTCATTACTATCAAGAGGTTGAGTCTTGTTTACTCAAGCTATTCTTTTGCTTTGATCCTTTTTCAACATTTTAGCCTCTATTTTCACCTTTTTTATTGCTAAAAAGTACGACCTCATTAGTTTTTATTTATACCCCATGCATTTGTTTTATCAATGTCTCTTGATTAGATAATAAATTTTCTAACTCAACTAGTGTGGGTTGAGTTTGCTAACCGCATATCGCCATAATAAATCCATTATATTCGGCCTTTAGACCACGAATAATTATCCTCCTCATTCTTTGTTTGTTAATTTTGGATTCAGAATTACCTAATGAAATTATTGGCATAAATCTTTAATTTTCTTAAAATATTGGCTAATGGACATACCTTCATGAGTGGTGGTCATCAACTCATTATTCATCATTTGCAAACTAGCATCATTTATTTTTTAGAAGAGGGTGCAAGAGAGTCACATGAATCATTTGGTGTCTTCGAATCCTTGATATTTTGAAATAACGTTGGGTCTATAGGTATCTTGAGTGAGTACATAACTTTACCCGATTTTATTTTCCATTTCCCCACCGCCTCAGTATTTTCTTCGAATGGTGATGTAGTATCGCTACCTCCAACAATCTTCCAAATATCTTATCCTTCTAAATAGTACAACATATAACTGCTCCAAATTTCATAATTAGTGTGATTGAGTCTATTAGTCCCACCAAATGAATTAACTAGCTCTAACATAATTACTCTCCTTATTTAAATTGGTCTCAAACCAATCAGCCTAACACAATATCGAATTGCTGTCAATCTTTCGACAACACTTAGTTACTAACACTTCACCCCAATGACGATCACTTCCCTAACTTCCAAGCTTTGATGCGATATTATTGAGTATAGAGTGTGAGCATTTAATACACAAACAAAATATTTTTATTATAACAAGAAACTTGTATAATATTTGGGTACAAGTATTTCACACTAGTATAACACTCACTTAACAATTTATTTCTAGTATATAATTCATCTAAAGTGATCACACCTGTATTCACACCAAAGACTTTATACTTTACTCACATACAAAACACTCGTAAAGACTCACTTATGTTGCCTCACTTCTCAAACTTTATTGGATTCACTCTTAGTTATATTTCTTTATGAGTAATGTTAGGCAGACCGCTTTTGGTGAACCATTTTGATTACCCCTTATTTTAAAGTGTTGTACCTTACTTAGTCTTTATTTGTATGGGTCCAGTCAATACATAAAAAATAAAGCAATGTACAACACTTTAAAGCAAGAGATCACAAAAAATAGTCTCCCTATCAAAACTCTTTCTTTATAAAGAGACTAGCATGCAAGCCACGCGATGCGTGATCGAATTTATCAAAATTTATTTATTTTTGTTTTTTCTTGTTTCACACAATAAATTCTACGATTTAAGTAAGATTTAATTTTGAAATAAAAATAAAAGTAATATTAATATATAATGATGAATCAACTTTTGACCATAATAAGGCTTTAAGACAACAATTTTTATATAGATGCATAGAATAGATACATAGATATAGATACATACATCTTTATACCATTAATGGTATTTATATAGATACATAGATATAGAGTGTGATTAACAGAAGCATTTATTACTATCACATGTCAGCGTATAGATACATAGATATAGAGTGTGATTAACAGAAGCATTTATTACTATCACATGTCAGCGTATAGATACATAGATATAGATGGTCATTAATTGAAGCATTTATTACTGTCACATGTCGGTGGGAGTAATATACTATAATTTTTTATTATATAGTATAGATATGGTCTCCTATTTATACTCACCAAAGTCGGTGGGAGTTCTATAGAAATAAAGAATTCTAGAGATGGAAATCTGTGAGTGAGAGAGAGAGAGAGAGAGAGAGAGAGAGAGAGAGAGAGAGAGAGAGAGAAAAGCTAGAAAGAAAGGAGAGGAGAAGAATATTTTAAGGAGGAAGAGAAAGAGGAATTTCTAGATATATCTAGAGAGGGGCGGTGGTGCTGTAATTTGAACGGGTTTTTTTTTACCTGTAATTTTAACATTCTTCGATGTATATTTTTACACTGTTTCAGGAGACAATGTTATTCATGTTCAAGAGAAACGAAGTACCAACTCTGGATTAGATTAGAAAATTAATATTTGGAGAGAGGAGCATTGACAACGTGTATATTACTATATTGGTCTTGTTCCTGTAAGGGTTATTCCTTTAGAAGTTAAATTATCTTCCCCCTTTGTTAAAAAGAGAGTGGATATAGTGCTAAGGCCATGTTGAGTTACAAGTTTGTGAACTTTCGTTCCAATTTTTGTCTCTATTTCCAGTTTTTAAACACTATAGAAATACATGAAAAATAATGTTTATTTGCGAGTCCTCCTGCCAATGTTCATAGCTATTTTTATTTGTTGGTAATACTTGGATGTATGAGCTGTTAGATTGAGAGGTAGGACTTAATAAATGAGTCATACAATGCAAGGTGAGAGCACATGTGATTTGTGGATGAATTCATGAGAAGGATGAAACGTAAAATGCACGAGAAGGATCACTATGATTATGAATGAAAATTATTTTCGTTCAATTCAATATATTTTATTTTTTATAAACGGCTGGTAAATTTTGACACGATAATCCGTTTATGGTGATAACTCGAAATGATCCGAACTTGACATGATTAGTTTGTACAGATTTAAGAGTACCCAAAACTTATATTCAAATAAAAATTAACGCGACCCGAAAATGACACGACTAACCCGAATTGTCACCCTATTTATATGTTAGGTTGTGATGTAACCGGACAAATTGGGTGAAATAGGAAACGAGTGACAAACTATTGTCTTCTAAAAAATATGAATACAAATTCAACTATATTTTTTTAGGTGTCGTTACAATTGGTTTCATTGACATATGTACAGGTCGTTAAAAAATGTGTAAAACTTGCTTGTTCCGACACTTACAGGGGAGTTGTAGAAGGTCTTTCAAGCGCCCCCTAAAAAATGTTGTTGTCGTGGTAAGAATATGACTTTCCGTGACCCATCTATTAAACGGTTATCACGAAACTTAGTGTAAACCCTATTACGACAAATTTTAGGTGTCATTGAAAGGTTTTATTTTTTTGTAGTGAAGTGCAGTAAAATATAAGGAAGTGTTGGAATTGGGGGGCACTATAGTTATGGTTGAAATAATTCCCTACTCATACGTTTCTTGGAAGTGTTGGAAATATAATTTTATCAAAGGGGGTGATGAACACCATGGTTCAAAGTGCAATGAACTCAAATTCACACAAATTCTACGGAAAAAAAAAAGAATAATTCATGAAGAAATATAAAAAAAATAGAAACTTAAATATAAAACACCAATTGATGTAAAACTCTAGCTCCACGATAAAATCCACATTTTTCAACATAAAATGTAAGTCCACATCACTACGAAAATAGAGATTATATACGTTTCCTTATGTGTAAAACCGTTTTCCAATGGTTATAGATTAAAGTATTTTATGAGATAATGAAACTTAAATTTTTTACTACAAATTCAACAATGTCAATCCCATCTATATATATGTATGTATGTATATTTCAAAAGAAAAATCTCATCAAAGACATTTTGATCTCCTAAACAATTTATCCACTCATAAGTATATTTGATAAGTATATTCGCTTACAGTGAAAACTTAAGCTCATCAAATGCAAGGAAAACTTTTGTTGGAAAATATTGTGTTTTTACACAAATTATTTTATGACCAAGTTAATATATTGGTCAACTTTGAGCCATTATAAGGGTAGGACCCACATTTCAAATATGGTGGGACCAAGTACGTACGTGTTCCAATAGCAAGTAGAATTACGTGATATATTCATTTGGTAAAAACGGACAAATGATGAATAAGAAATTTGGTTTCAAAGTGCCCCATTTATGTATGAAATTTATTGGGAAATTTTATTTAATTTTCTGGGACGAATTTTCGTAATTGTCGCTATAAATTGTGACTTTTCGCTATATAGTGACTGTTTTTCAGAACCGTCCCTAAAGGTCGTGACTGTTAACCATAAGTTGTGACGGTTCATGAAAAAATGTCCATAAAGTGACTATTTTCTAAAAGATATTTTTTCAAGAAAAACACTTTGTTTTCTATAAATAAAAGACTTGCCTTCATTTTTTTAAAGGGAGAATGTAGGAACACGAGGCCCCCAAATTTAAAAATTCTTTTAAATTCAATTTCCTTTAAATGCGGAATAGAATGGATCAACACAACACACATAAACTTCAAATTTTAATTTCTTCAAAATCAAAATTAAACTAAACTGAAAGTGACATTAAATAAATGAACAAATATATTTTCACTTAAACAACTTAATTCAACCCAAAGTCCTAAAATTTGTCTAACAATAATTAATTAATTTTTGATATAGGCCAAACCAAATTTTATCAAATTAAATTGTGCCGACTTGAATTAAATTAACTAATCTTTCACCCAAATTAAATTAAGCACCAAATTAAACGTTAGTGTGATTAAACTCAATTTTATATTGAATTAACCTAACTATCCATCTAAGGTGATTTAAGCAAGATAAAGTAAATAAGATCACACTACGCCGCGATGTACGAGAAAAACCTAAAACGGGAAAAACCTCGGACGGCTCCTAGCCTTAAGTCCACTAAGTACGAAATTTTATAAATACAAGATATAGGACTTACACAACTCGACTCGACTCCTTTCAAGCCCCTGACGTGTCTTCTTGTACCAACCTCTGCTTAGTCGACAATTCCGGACTCCACCGGAACCTTGGACTCCTCCAATGAAGCTTTTGGACTCCGTCAACCACACACGATGCCTTTCACCGTATGATCATGCCGTAGCAAAAACAAGACTTCTTTCTTTTATGGGATATAGAAGCAAACCGAAACTTCTCCTTCTTAGTGGTAGAGATGAACTAATGGAGCCAAACCAAAACTCCAAGCAATAGATATATATATGTAGAGATACTTGGAATTCGAAACTAAACAAATTGGGTGTATACTTTTTTGTTTTGGAAGGATTATGACATCTAATTTATAAATACAAAAGGGACTTTTCTAAACATTAATTTTCTCTTTCAAAAGCTCTCAAAAGATTGTGAAAAGCATTAAGAAAATTCTGTCCTGACATGGTTAAAAACTATCAAATGAAAGTGGGGACAAAGTAGTGGGAAAATGCCAAAAACATTTTCAGCCAGAAATGTCGTTCGAATGACTTTTTCATTCGAACGACATTTCGTTCAAATGACCCTTCTAACAATAATCCAGTGGAAAAATGAAAAACTTGTTAGAAGTTATCGTTCGAACGACCTGGGAATCTCGTTCGAATGAGATCCCAGATTCATTCGAACGACTTTACAGAAAATATAGAACATCATTTTGAGCCCCAAAACTTTTATGTAAAGTTTCTAAAATAATATTTTCTCAGTAAACTAAAGTCGTTAAAACTATTAAGAAAAATACACCCAATTAAAATATTCCAAGTCTCTACAAATATATAAAGCGTTCTTACCTTATTGGAGACGTGAAATATGTGATGTTGATGGTGCATAAACTAGGCACAAGAAATCGACAATTGATGTCCACTTGAAATGATGGCCTCTACGTCTTCAACTTTAGGTGTCATAGGCTTGAAGGATACACATGAACACTATCCTATGACTCAAATATTTTTGTCCAGAATTGAGACAAAACTACAAAGGACTCAATTGGAAATTTGTGTCCATACAAAAAAAAAGAGAAAAAATATTTTCTATACTTTCCATTTCCCAATCGAGTTGGATAGAGTATCAAAGATAATTGGTTCATGGGACACACACACTGAAGTGATTCTTGCGCGTGTCGAGACCGTTTTATCCTAGTATGCAAACACCCATTGTTCATTGTCGTAAGCACCGTAACGGGAACGCATTTTGTCTTAAGAAGAGAGCGTCAAACACTTGACTCGGTCATCTTCTTCGTTTGTATGTTTTTTAGTGGTATTGATTTTATTGCATAAATATGATTTATTTCATATTTTATTTTTTGATAAAATACAAGAGCACATATAATTTTATATAACAATCTTAAGACAAAATGTTTATGATTTACTTGCTTTTGTGTTTTATCAAAATTTTCCCTCCCATAAAAATGTGTGTTCAATTTGTATTTCGGATGAGTAAAATATTAATAGAAATTATCTCTAAGATTGTCCACAATAATATGTATATTAAAGATTCAAATGGTAGAACTGAAAATTGTCTGAATACACAACTAGTCTTACCCATTAACAATAATTTTGAATGTGGTATCTTTTCTAGTGTGGAATCCCAAAAGATAATGTTGTAAAAGGTTCGCAATTTCATATATATAGACAGGAAAAGAATGATTTATATGTTCTGCATTTATTCAAATGTGATTTGAACTTTGAAAACTCATGAATTTGTTTTCCTTCATTGGGTCATTTAAGATATGTTTGAACAACCTATTTACTACCATTAGAATCTTATATATTACATGTTAAATGTTTAAACAGATGATAAATGAACAGCACTGATATACTTTAATCTTTCCATCAAAATGGATTGACTTGGCATCGTGATACTATTCAATTTTCTGGATAGTTTTGATATCAAAATTGACTACTTTTGAGTGCTTTGTTTGTACATAACATTAAAGGTAGTTATCAAATTATATTTGAATCAAATATTTTATATGCACCATCCTCATATATGTATGTTGCCATGCATGGAATAGAATATTAAGCGTAAGACTTGAAAAGTCAAAAATTAAGAGTCATCATCATGTTTAAAATGATATGTATTAATTCTTGTTATTTTTGGTACGGTTAGTTAGAAACCAATTTGGCATTCATTGTGTTCCCTTGATATATCTATTACTTAACATGGAAATGTGTAAGGACACAATTCTCCAATTGAGTCTTAATGTACTTTTGGCTCAATTCCGGACAAAAATATTTATGTCATAGGATAGTGTTCAAGTGTACCTTTCAAGCCTATGATGTGTTTAGTTAAAGACGAGCGGAAAAGAGTATAAAGCTTCATCAGATGTTGTGTTTATGTGCCTCGTTTCAACGTCATCAACAGTGATTCCACGCTCCCAATGTATGAATGCATTATATATATATATATATATATATATATATATATATATATATATATATATATGAGATTGGAACAAGTTTATTGGGTGTTAGGTTTTAAAACTGTGTTTTGTTCTCAGAAAGATTTCTATTAAAACTTTAAAATAAAGTATATAAAATTTCTGGGAAAAAATAGAATTTTCCAAACTTTATGGAAGTTCGTTCGATATATCATTCGAATGAGTTTTTCGTTCGACATGAGGAAAAACTTTTTTGCAGTTTTCAGCAATTTTTAGCAGTTTTACCCCTACTAACTTTTTGCCGAATATCTGTGTGCGGGAAACCAATTTTTTCTTTTAACTTTTTCATACAATACTAACTCCTAGTGAGACTTTTGAGAGTTCATCTTTTACAAGAAAAGGTTCATGTTTTGAGTGTTAATTTTCAAAGAGAAGATCATTTACCACTCTAGTTTCACCCATTGTTTTGTTTATCCAAGTTCATATATATACATATTGCTTGGAGTTTGGCACCAAGTTTGTCTCTACACCAAATTGAAGAGATTGTTTGGGTTTTCTTCTAAATCTCTCAAAGAAGAAGAATTGTTTAGCTGCGGCTTTATCACATGGTGAAAGGCACCATGTGTGGGTGACGGTGTACCTATTGTCCGATCGATGAGTCCGAGATCACGGTGGAGCTCTGTGGTTATTCGCTAGGAACAGGTGGTTACAAGAAGACGCGTCAAGGCTTGAGAGGGTTCGAGTTGAGGAAGTAAGTCATCTGTCTTGTAAATGTAAATTCCGTACTTAGTGGATTTGAGGCTAAGGTCGTCTGAGATTTTTTCCCGTTGTGGGTTTTTCCTCATACATCGCGGCGTAGTGTGATTGA
Source organism: Sambucus nigra (assembly GCA_949130495.1). Taxonomy (NCBI): domain Eukaryota; kingdom Viridiplantae; phylum Streptophyta; class Magnoliopsida; order Dipsacales; family Adoxaceae; genus Sambucus; species Sambucus nigra. The sequence continues at coordinate 468,060,222 of OX422208.1, read as the reverse complement.
TTTACTTTTATCTTGCATAATCACCTATAACGCATGCTTAGGATAATTCAAGATAAAATTGGTTTTAATTATCACACTTAATTTAATTTGGTGCTAAATTAAATTTGGGTAATATTTATTTAATTCAATTCTATTATTAAAATTGGTTTGGCCTAATTTAAAAATATTGATAAATATGACTTAGGCAAATTCTAGGACTTGGATTAATTAATTGTGTTTAAGTGAAATTAACATAAGTGTGTGTTTGAATATAATTTCAGTTGGTTTTTAATTTTAATTTAAAGTAAATTAAAATTTATTATTTTTTATTGAACCATCACCTTTACGCTTCCGCATATCTTTCTCAACAAGGAAATTGATTTTAAAGTAAAACGTTTTTAAAATAGGGGGCTTTCAAATTGGTATCAGAGCCAAAGCGATAAATTATTTCGTTAAGATCCTTTAAATAATTTTTGGCTAAAATGAAATTTTCCCCATTTCCAAAATTTCCTATTTTCGATGGTTCTAATTATGCGTACTGAAAAGTGCGTATGAAATCGGCACTAAAATCTATCGACGAGAGGATTTGGTTATCGGTAGTTAACGGGTGGTCTCCACCAACTCATTTAGTAGATAATGAATGTGTTCCCAAACTGGCCGATAGATGGAGTGAGGGTGAATTTAAACATTCTAATTTTAATTCTCGAGGTTTAATTGCCTTGTTTAGCATTGTCACACCAGATGAATTCCGACGCATTATGACGTGTGAGACTGCTAAAGAAGCTTGGGATATTTTACAACTCACTCATGAAGTAACAAGTGTCGTTAAAGCTTCTAAACTCCAAAACCTCACCACTCAATTTGAAACTATCAAAATGAACGATAATGAAACTTTTGATGAATTTTATGCTAAACTTTCTAATATTGTCAATTCATCTTTTAACTTGGGAGAGAAAATACCTGACAATCGAGTTGTAAAGAAAATTTTAAGGTCCCTTCTCGATAGATTTATTCCAAAAGTGACCGTTTTAAATTCTTTACCCACTTTAGTCTCTATGAAATTAGAAGAGCTCGTAGGTGATTTACAAACCTATGAACTAGACATGTTTCCCTCTAAAACTAAAAATAAAATAGAAAAGGGAGTTGCTTTAAAAGCTCGAAAAGAGGACAAACAAGTAGTAGAGAGCGAGAGTGATAGTGACTCGGAAGACATGGCCTTGTTTGCTCGAAAATTTAGAAAATTTCTTAAATTTAACAAAGATAAATTTAAAAATGATTTTAAGAAATTTGAAACTTCTAAGTATGACAAAGTTGAAAGGATCCCTAAATCTTCTAATGAAACTTTAAATAGGGACGAGTCCAATAGGTGTTTTGGTTGTGAAGGGTATGGCCATAGGCTTCGGAGTGCCCCACTAAACTAAGGAGAAAGGGTAAGAGACCCATTTCATATAATGCGACCCTTAGTGATAGTGATAAGGAAGAGGGACCCGATTCCTCCACTAAGCCCAACTTTGTGGCTTTTATGGCTAGTCATGTGAGTGATAGTGAGAACTCATCGATTGATGAAACTTTAACACATGACACTTCCAAGGTCATTGTTTATGATTCCCTTGTTTTTTATGATAGTGAGAGTGGAGAAGAAAGAGAGAGTGAAAATGAAGAAGAGGTTAATGTTAGTGAACTTCAAAATGCTTTTCAAGAATTATATGAAGAATCTATTAAATTAAAAAGAGTTAATTTGAAGTTAGAAGCTAGTTTAAAAGAGCGTGTCAAGGTCATTGATGATAGTATGTTGGTAGAAGACCTTAGGACACGTGAGAGGACTCTTCGAGAGAAGCTTGAATATGTAGAAGGCGAGAGAGATAGCCTTAGAGGTTTAATGGAATCCTTGAAGAAGGAGCTTCTCAAGTTCGAATAGAGAAATATTTTATTAGAGTCTAATATTTTAGAATTGCAAAATAAATTAAAAGACTCTAGTAATGTCAAATTTGATTTGGAGTGTCGTTCGGAAAAATTAGATAAAATATTAGGAATGGTCCAAATTAAAAATGACACTTGTGGTTTAGGCTTTGATACTTGTAATGAATCAACTCACAAAGCCAAAACCAACTTTTTAGGAGAATCCACTAGGAAAGACACTAGAGATCATTCCTTAGGTACCAAATTTCGATATAATTTTACTTGTATGCATTGTGGTCGAAAAGGTCATCTTAGGAAATTTTGTTTTGATCTTAAACGAATTCCTAGAAAATCCCAACGTAAATCAACCAAGGTAGTTAAAATTCCTATACCCTAAGATAGTCATTCTTCATTAATTTGGGTTAGGAAATCCGACTTGGTTGCCTTGCAAAATAGGACGTTTGATTCTCATTTACTTTCACATGCTTCCTCCCTTGCTAAATCTAAAGGATGAATGTGTTAGTATTTGCATACTTTAGCTTTTGTGCTTCATGCTATATTATCATGCTAAATGTATGCGTGTTTAAATTATTTTCTAGTCTATGCTCCATTCTTAATCACGTGCTAGAATTATAATTTTTGTTTATCTTTTTTTATTATATTTGCTTATTTTTGTTTGCATTAAATAAAAAATTCGAAAAGATTTTTGTTTATCATTTGTGTTTTATTTGTTTTATTTAAGCTTAATGAAAAATAACAAATGATTTGTGTGTGTCTTTTGAGTATATTGTTTTTTGGATTAAAAAACGTAAAATACTCAAAAAGATTTTTATTTTTGTGTGTATTTTAGTTTGAAACACTTTATGTTGCATACACTTGTTTTAGAATTCCATCTTTTACGCTCCCATGTGGCTAGAACTTTTGGTTTAGATTGACAATCCTTATTATGTTCTTTACCATGCTTACATGGAGTAGTTGAATTTTGTGTTGATTTAAATGGATTCTATTTTTATATGCCTCTATTCACACATGCACGAGCTCACTTGAAATTTTAATGTCACGTGTTATATTTGAGCTTTGTGAGGTGTTCTCCTACCAATCTTGTCATCTACATATTTGTAACCTAGGAGGACTAGTGCATGTCAAAATCCGTTGCACGTGAGTTTGTGAAATATAAAAAATAATATATAAATGTGCACGGGGAAGGGCTCCGAAAGGAATAATAATCCTTTGCAATTGTAAGCCACCGTTTGAAATGGACCTAAAAGAAATACGTGGTCCAAAGGCCTAAAAAAAGAAAAATGGAACTAAAAGAAAAAGAATTTATATGTTTAATTGATATATTCATTCAATATAAAAAGAATATATATACTTCTTGAGGGAGATTGGATGGTATATCAACGGTTTGCACAATGTCTGTTTTCCTAGTGGTCTTTATTGTCATGGCTCTATTTGGTTTGTAGAATCATCAAAACTCTAGGCTTGTATGCATTGTGTATGTTTGTTCATTGAGTTCAATCTGTATTGTCACATGAGGTTATATTCAAATGTGGTGAAGTTTTGTAATCAATTGAGAACTTCGTGAACATGTTTTAAGTGATTGGGTTTAAATTTAATCGTTACTAGTTCACATCCCAACACTTCCGTTTCCATATGACACATTTTTGCCATAGAAGTGTGAAAGACTCCTATTATATTTTTTGTGTGTCATTTGTGTGTTTATATCTATATATTTGTACTTACGTCTATTAGTTATATCTTATGTATACATATATTTGATATTTTTATTTCGTCTTTGTCGTGCTTTCTAGTCCATATATGCTTTAATTCATAATTGGTATCTATCTTGTTGCATTATTTGTTGATGTCACATGCTTAATACTATATGTATCTTATTGGTATCATTTTCTTGCATTCTAGTTGGTATCCGTTATTATTTATTGGATTAGTTCTGCTTTTGTTGCCCAGATGCTTTATTGGTATCACTTTATGCACACTTACATGTTTTATTCTTTAACCTTTGTCTATTCCTAAATAAAAAGGGGGAGAATGATAGGTTGAGAAATGGTATCTAAACCTATTATAATCGTATCTTAGTTTGGGGGAGATTTATCTTAGGGGGAGATGTCTTTCTAAGTTGATCACTGTTGATAAAAGGGAGAGAATCAATTTAGGGGGAGTACTTACTTTACTTGCATTAAATATTTTGATATTCCCTATGCGTGTAATGTGTTTGCTCAAGTGTGCAGGAATTATATTATAAGTGGAAACTTTCTCCGGAAAAGATCATGATCCTTTGGGTTGTTTGAGTCAAGCATCGTATTTTTATTTTGGGTGAGATTTTTTATTAGTCTAGTAGAGCTTGACGGCCCTTTAGGATTTTTTGTTTGGTTTTTGTCCTGGAATAGCCAAAGGGGGAGATTTGTAAGGACACAATTCTCCAATTGAATCTTAATGTAATTTTGGCTCAATTCCAGAAAAAAACGTTTATGTCATGGGATAGTGTTAAAGTGTACCTTTCAAGCCTGTGATGTGTTTAGTTGAAGACCTAGTGGCAATGAGTATCAAGCTTCATCAAATGTCGTGTTTATGTGCCTCGTTTCAACGTCATCAACATTGGTTCCACGCTCTGAAGGTATGAATGAATTTTATATATATATAGGAGCCTGGAACAAGTTTATTGGGTGTTTTGTTTTCAAAAAGAATCTATTAAAACTTTAAAATAAAGTATATAAAGTTTCTGGGAAAAAATAGAATTTTCCAAACTTTCTGGAAGTTCGTTCAATATGTCGTTTGAACGAGTTTTTCGTTCGATAGGCGGGAAAACTTTTTGGCACTTTCTAGCATTTTTACCCCACTAAATTTTTGCTGAATATCTATGTACGGGAAACCAATTTTTTCTTTGAACTTCTTCATACCATACTAACTCCTAGAGAGAGTTTTGAGAGTTCATCTTTTACAAGAAAAGGTTCATGTTTTGAGTGGTAATTTTCAAAGAGAAAATCATTTACCACTCTAGTTTCACCCATTGTTTTGTTTATCCAAGTTCATATATATACATCTTGCTTGAAGTTTGGCACCAAGTTTGTCTCTACACCAAATTGAAGAGATTGTTTGGGTTTTCTTGTAATTCCCTCAAAGAAGAAGAATTGTTTAGCAGCGATTTTCTCACATGGTGAAAGGCACCATGTGTGGGTGACGGTGTACCTATTGTCCGATCGATGAGTCCGAGATCACGGTGGAGCTCCGTGGTTATCCGTTAGGAAGCGGTGGTTAGAAGAACACGAGTCAAGGCTTGAGAGGGTTCGAGTTGAGGAAGTAAGTCATCTGTCTTGTAAATGTACATTTCGTACTTAGTGGATTTTAGGCTAGGGTCGTCCGAGGTTTTTTCCCGTTATGGGTTTTTTCTCGTACATCGCGGCGTAGTGTGATTGATTTACTTTTATCTTGCATAATCACCTAGAACGCATGCTTAGGATAATTCAAAATAAAATTGGTTTTAATTGTCACGCTTAATTTAATTTGGTGCTAAATTAAATTTGGGTAATGTTTATTTAATTCAAGTCTATTATTAAAATTGGTTTGGCCTAATTTGGAAATATTGATAAATATGACTTAGGCAAATTCTAGGACTTGGATTAATTAATTGTGTTTAAGTGAAATTAACGTAAGTGTGTGTTTGAATATAATTTCACTTGGTTTTTAATTTTAATTTAAAGTAAATTAAATTTTTTTGTTTTTTATTGAACCATCACCTTTACGCTTCCGCATATCTTTCTCAACGAGGAAATTGATTTTAAAGTAAAAGGATTTTAATATAAGGGGGATTTCAAAATGTCCATATACCATATACAAATAAGATGTAGAATGTATAGTGTGCATAGGAGGTGTGTCCTAAAGACACCGCCTGCCAACATGAGTAGTTTTGCTTACCAGTTGTCATTTTCTTTGAACCGATGACCTCCCATATGATTTATAATAGTCATTTTACGCGTATATATATTATTGTGGTAATAAATAATCACATGATTTTTATGATGGGTTCCTTGGGAAAATTTGTTTGTTTTTTTTTAAATTAAAATGATTCAAAATGTTTAGAAAGACATATTGAAATTACAATTGACAATTATAATTGACAATTATAATTTTCAGAAGAATGTGTTTTAATTGTCACTAAACTACTTAGAGTGATTGTAAATCGTATTGCATGTTCAATTCTAATAATTTGTTTGTCGAAACTAAATGCATGTGTTGTTTTGTATATATTGAACATATTAAATTTGAGGCACATTTTTTATGATGTGTGTGTTCATATGTCGTTTACGTGACACTATAAGTGTCTCACATGTCTTTTATATAGCACTATAATAGCCGTAATATGAAAATATTATATAATGACATAATGGTCACTTGAGTTGTCACATGCATATGTTATAATATAATTTCAAGGCCAATAATTTAAATATTGGATCAAGTGTCTGTCGCAATTATGACAAAGTGCTTGGCTATTTTGCACTGGCATTCTTTTGAATGTCCAAAAACTGAAAAAAAACGCACCCAAAATAAGTGATTTTGAATAAATTTCTTCATGAAATTAAAATTAATTCGTACAAATGATCAAAAGGGACAACACAAGTATGTTTGATTCAATGTATACTAAAGTACTGTATATATTGACAGTGAACAATTTTTTGTTCACATCTTATATTGTGGAGATGCGATGGTATCCAATGATGTCACACATCTAGTCACATGAGAGTGATGTGCATCCACATGATACTCAAATGTGTGCTTATGCATGTAGATAAGATGTTGAATTTCAGTCATATCCTTGGTGAAGTTCTTGTTTGCAAATTATTTTTAATGTGACAATGATATATGTGACGATATTAAGGTTTCTTGTGTGGTTATATGTACATATGTGATAGTATTATTTTAGTGTCATTACATAATTTTTTGCATTATTCCATTAAAGAAAATTTAGTGAAATATGGTGACACAATTTGTTATTCATTGATCTATTGTGCACTAAATGAAATTAGATTACATGAACGGAAATGTGATATATTTAGTTACATGAACTGAGTTGCATTCCATGCATAATTACAATCTTTCATTATTGTTATAATTCATTTAATATCGATATTACATTTAAATTGGTTTTAATCTCCTGTGTCGCGAATATATATATATATATATATATATCCATTAATGATGGTGTGTATGTTAAACATTTCAATGCCTGCATTATATAGACTCTTAGAGACATGAATATGCACTATTGTTGAAAACGATGTGAACCAACATGTTGAAAATTTGAGAATATTAAATTCACTCATAAAAAATTAAAAAGTCCTATCAGTTAGGAATTTATTATGTTTGCATAATTTTATATAGTTGATGCCATGTTGTGGCATCCAATGACTGAATGTCCTGTAATGAAAATTGAGGTGTCTAATGTTATACTATTATCACATGTAGAAGTCTATTGGATATTTGTGGAAAATATAATTTGTATTGATATTGTGGTGCTTATTTTTTCCATGACGAAAGACTTGAAAGAGTGTATATGATTAATATCAATATGTTACTCCTCTTCACTATATTGAATATTATCAAATGCGATGAAGATTGGAAAAGATATGAGAATCTTTAATTGATATAAAGTGATATATTCCTTTCATAATGTATAAATTCATTTTGGAAGAATTTTATACTCCAATGAATGTGTTTGTCTATGTGATTGTCGAATGTTCTCTTCAATGAAAAAAATTAGTGTGGCATGATTACAAATCTATTTATTGGATTTATCATTCCAAATTCAGAACCGAGAGGTTTAACGACTGCTTTAAAGATGATATAAAATTAAATCATAAATCAATATAAATGATCAATTGATTCAGAACCGAGCGGTTTCACAACAGCTTTAAAGAAGGTAGAATCAAATTATGGTCTCATTGGAGACTTAGGCTGTAATACCCCGTACTTTTATTGATATTTATTTAATTTATGGGATTAATTAAACTAAATGTGTATTAATTGGGAATTAATCCGGATAAAATACTAACAAGATGTGAGTTGGTATTTGATTATAACGTTATATGAATATTGAAAATATTGAATTTGTCGTGAGATAGAAATACGGCCATTTGGATTTGGAAATTTTGTTGGGACACGTGTGACAGTCGCGTCAGGAATATAATTATTTTAATTAAAAAGTGAATTTTATTTTTATCAATCGTATGGTCATTTTAAGTGCGCCAACGTGTCCGAAAGGGTCGAAATAGTCAGAAAACACTAGCCGGGGGTTTAGTTTGGGTCCCGGGGCATTTGTAGGCCATACCGGCAACTAAAAAGGGTATTTTGGTAATTTTGGAATTTGAGGATTTATGACCAACGAATTTTGGGAGTTTAAAATAGGGAATTTTATAACCCACTAACCCATTACCAGCAATTAACTGAGTTGAGGGCAACGGAATTTTTAGGAGAGGTTAGGAGAAGTTCCCAAAAGAGAAAAACAACCTCCATCTTCAACCTTCAACCTTGTGAGAAAAAGGAGAGAACAACCTTCATCAATTCAACACCAAATTCAGAGAAAAATCCAAGGCAAGTGGTTTAATTACGTTATTTGCAACGAATGCTTCTTCCATGCGTAGAAATTTATATAATTGCATTGTTTTGGGGGAATGACAAAAACCCATGAAATTTGAAATTAGAAAATCATGTTTTGATAAAGAGATTGTACGTAGAATTGTATTTGGGTGTTGTACTGTTCGAAATACATCTTTCATGTTACAAAAACGGATTTAATTATGGTTATTGATGACTTTAAATTTCTAGGGTTCATGTTCATGTGATTTGGGAATAATTGGGGAGATTTGATGATTAGATGTGGTTTAGGATGACTAGACCCCATATATATGTTAAAATACGATTTAAGTATGTTTAGGAATGATTAGAAACCTTGAAATACTGTTGGAATGACGTTTAGATGAGATTTGAGGTGAAGAAGATTGGGAAAAACGAAATAGGAGAATTCTGGGCTCGAAACTGTCACCTCGTTAGAAGGCCTGCCCAGGTCGTTCGAACGAGCTCGTTCGAACGAGCTTCTAACGAGTTGACAGTTTGACTTCTAATGAGTGGGATGTTCGTTCGAAGCCTTTCGTTCGAACGAGATCTCGTTAGATGGCCACTTCGTTCGAACGACCTAGTTCGAACGAGACTTCTAACGAGTTGACAGATTGGCCTTTTTGGCCTGATTTGATTTCTAGTGTCTCGTAACCATATTTAATTGTAGAGATAACCTCCCCTTGCTAACTATTTGGTATAATTGGGAGATTTGGGATATATTGAGGAGTGAACCAAATGATATTTGTGGATTAGGACGCTAGTGACTAGATACGATGTGAGGATTATTAACGGCTTAAAAATTTGTATTAACCGGAGATATGATAATTGTGTAACGTTATAAGTTGGTATGAGAATGAGAAGTATACCACTAATAAAATATAGTATTTACTCAGATGTGTGTATGCTTAGTATATGTATATGATTTTATGTGTATGACATACCTACCATACTTGCTATCACGGGAGGTTTGCGTTCGCTTAGGGCCATCTATTCTTTGTGTGGCTACGGGGGGGACTATAGATTGGTACCTCGAGGACATAGGTCAAAGAAGGACTTATTGGGAAGTTAATAAGTCTGCTGATCATGGGAGCGTAGGTATGTGCGTGACCCATGTGATGTGACTGTGTTCGCCTCCATTGATTATGTTTGTTGTTATCTGAGAACGATTCCTGAGAGATTCGGAATGCGTGATCCTTACGTACGTGATGTACCGGGGTGGATAGCAGAGTATGTGTGCACCGCAGCTTAATCTCAGGGTGCTTGTATTGTATATTTATGATGTGAATGATATACGGTTAAATGAACAGACTTGTCATGATTAATTATGAGAATAATTTATAGTAACTACTTGAGGAGATAAATAAGGGGATAACCTCCAGTAAATTGTAATGCTAATAATTGAGAAATCCGAGTTTAAGTAATGCTATCTATTCAAGTGATAACATTGGGAATTTATATTGTGAATCGAGTAGATGGGTTAGATCTTATGTCAGTTTAGCTAGATATGAATACCACTTAGATGGGTATTGTAAGTTAGGAGTGCACAATTAGTCGAGAGGTGAGTATTTCATGTGAGAGCACGTCCTAACATGTATTTTGCATTTATTGTTTTAATATTATTAAAGCACTTGCTGTTTTTAAAATACTCTCCACTTTCGGGCTCTGACTCATTTGCTTTCAAATCTACTTTTTGTAAAAACCTTTTAGGTGCCCAACCACAAGGACACCATGCATAGGATTTCCATTCAGGTGACGAGCTGTAGCTATTGTGGAAGTTACAGGGCCTTGATAGTAGACTCTTCTTTTGTTTTGACTCTCTATTCAGTTTTCATCATTTCTAGGGCATGTCACCCATCTCTTTTAGAGACATTTATATTTCAGTTATTCAGATTGTGGATTGTAATTAATTCAGGATTCAGACTTGTTTTATTTTATTCAGTTCTGGGATTGTTGTGAGGAGTATTATCCTCCAGACTTATTATTATTATTTGTTGGTTATTCTATTGTTTCTTTAAGGTGAATGGTTATGTTATTTCCCTCATAATCTTTTTATTGCATGTTAATCAGACTTAATTTAAAATTTGACACCTTACTTTTTAAATACTAGGTGGTTAGTAATTATTAAAATGTTTTCGACAGTGATGCTATTAACTGAACCAACTTGGCATTTTGTATTAATTTAATAAAGGAGCAGCTACTCGGTATTTAATTAGTCGGGGTGCCACAGGTGGTATCAGAGCATCAGGTTCTAGTGTCATTTAGGATATGTACGGCTTATTATGTTTCCGCTGAGCTTTCTTTGATGTAGAGCCCTATATTTTAGGACTGTTGTATTCTTTTAAGTATGCTTCGCTCTCGAGATATTTTGAGTTTATAACTGCAAACTTATAGACTTTACTCTTATTTCAGATGCCTCCACGATGTGCACCACGGGTTCCTAGGAATGCACAGCCAGAACCCCAGCCAGCACCAGTACAGGGCACCATGAATACCGATGAGGTTGCAGCCATTGAGCCCAAGCGGTAAATGCCGCTCTAGCAGTTGTACAGCCGGCACCACCTCAGGCGCCAGTAGCCGCACCAGTTCAGGCACATGCATTCCCGTCTTCTTGGGAACGCGTACGTGATGCTTTTCAGAAAGCACACCCACCGTAGTTCGCAGGTAGCTCCGATGTTGTGGTTTCAAGTCAGTGGAGGAAAGACATTCAGAGGCACTTGAGGATGTATGAGTGCACCGATGTTCAGAAGCAGATACTAGCTACTTTCAAGCTAGTGGGATCTGCACTGCAGTGGTGGGAGTCTATTACCACCATGGAGGAGAGAGATACTCTCACGATACAGGAGTTTTGGGTGCGGTTTGACCGCAAGTATTTTCCGTCAGCCGTTCACACGGAAATGAGGAGGAAGTTAATGAATCTTAGACAAGAGGGAAGGACTGTGGCCGAGTATGAGGCCGAATTCCCAAATCTACTGAATATTGTTCCGGATGAAATACCGACAGAAGAGAAGAAGATCCAGAAGTTTACAGATGGATTGACATGGAGGATCCGTCAGCATTTATTGGGGAACCTTTCGTTGGCCACTTATTCTGACATGGTTAACGCTGCACTGTTACACTGCCAGGATCACCGCTTTCACATGGCTGAGATCAAGAGATCAGGAGAGTCCAGCCATCAGGGCAGGACTGGAGGAAATGGTACCAGTAGGGCACAATCTACTCAGGGGCAGAGGTAGGGTGACCAGGGTTCCCAGCAGGGGGATCATAAGAGGTTCAGATCGGGAAATTTCAGGCACGGACAGGGAGGTTTTAGGTGTAATACCCCGTATTTTTATGATATATTAATTTGGGGATTTATTAAATTTAATGTGAATGATTTATTTAATAAAAAAATCCATAAATTAATTATGTTATAATTATTAACGTGACGAGAGTTAGTAATTATGGGAAATTGGTTGAATATTACTAATGAGCAAAGTAATATATTATTTTGGTTATATTGAATGTCATGAGTGAATTAAATGACGATTTCGGAAATTTAAGTCGGAACGTGCTCGTGTCACGTCGGGACTAATTTTGTTAAATAAAAAGTGAATATTTTATAAGTTGCCCGTATGGTCGTTTTGAGTGCACCAACGCGTCCGTTAGGGTCGAGATAGTCAGAAAAGTGTACCCGGGGTGTAGTTTGGGTCTCGGGGTATTTTTAGGCCTAATTAGTACCCCGAGAGGGCATTTTAGTCATTTTACATAATTGGGTAATTAAACCCACGAAATTCAGCAACCTATATCAGTCATTTAGGTTAGCCTTTTAGGGTTAGAATATCCATAAATCAAGTGACGGCCATTAGAGAAGAGAGGAGAGAGCTCCAAGGCAATTCAAGGAAAAAAAGTCACCGGTTTGCACCGCCGCCACCACCACCGCGTAGATCGCGAGACGAGGAACGCAGCCATACCAAAATCAGCCGTGAATCAGAATACCAAAAATCACAGGCAAGTGTTTAACTTGCTATTTTCGTTGGTGCAATCTTCATATTAGTTTAGGAATGATTTGTGATGAAAACTATGGAAGAAAACTCAATTTATGATAGGAGAATCCATGTAGTATTGATTTATATGTTGATTTTGTAAACCCTTACCATGTAGAGGAAATAAACCACGAAATTTTGATGATCATAAGAAAGAAATTCTGGAGAAAGATTTGTGAGAAAACTGTTTAAGAAAATTCTAGGGTTCTTGATAATTGGATATAATTTTGGTTGAAAATCCATGTTTAAATGATGAATATGTACATGCCTTACGTTAGAATCATCTGGTATATTGTTATAATGTTAGTAGTAGAATTCTGGGACGATTGGATCTTGAAAATATGGATTTGGTGTAATTTTGGTGATGAAACCCGTAACTGCATTTCTGCAGAATTTTTCGCAGACCTGCTTGATCGATCGATCGAGCCTAGAGCTTCGATCGATCGAAGGTTCGATCGATCGAGCCCCAGACCTCGATCGATCGACCCCTCCTGGCAGACTCTTATTTCCCTTATTTACTTAGTTAATTAAATTTATCGTGAAATAATTCTTGGATATTCTTAATGAAATGTTTTGGGAGATAGGAAAGACCAGTAGGACATATGAATAAGTGTTGGGAACTTTATTATAAGACGAGAATCTTGTTTTTGGGATAATTATATAATGAACGATGAAATTACGTATTTCAAGTGAGAGATTGCGGCGAATAGATACAATAGTAAATAGAGGTATACTTACTGAATTCTCACTTGGAAGGATAGAGTCCACGAATGTCACGTATTAAGTGAGAAAACCCTTCGAGTTAAGGTTAGAGATGAAACCTTATACGAAATACTAATAATGTGAAATGTAGAATAAATGGTATAATTATGGGTGACGAGAAGAACCTATATTAATATGATAAAGTGGTATATTTATATGATTGTGTGTACATATATTATATACTTGTGAAAAACATACCGCGCTACTTGCTATCCTTGAGGTTACCGCGCTGGGACAGTCTTATCTCGATGGGACCTTTATGGGGGATATTGACTTGTACCCTAGAAGATAGATATCCTTGGTACAGGCTATCGAATTGATAGTTCAGACGGTCCTAAGAGACGCGAGTATGTGCCATCCTCTTAGAGACTTGGAATCTATACTTCGCCTCGATATTGATTGTGTATGTGTTAATACAGTTCGAGAGTGATTCCGAACTTGTATTCCCCTTGATATGAGTGGTATGGGGTTTGGATAGTAGAAGTAAGCGCGCACCATAGTTTTATTTGGGGTGCTGTTATATTATATATATATTATACGAGTAGTTAATATATATACAAAATTTGGAAATTGAAACTGCCTACTGTGATTTGATAAGTAGGACATGGTTGATAACGCATATAGTAAATACTTGTTTTATGAAAGTATAATATGTACTGAGAAACTTTATAAATTAATAAAAGCTAAAACGAGAGTTGTGCTGCTAATCTGGAAGTAACCTTTTTAAATAAAATATTGTTCGATTTTGAAATCTTATGAGTAAGTTAAGATACGCTAAATTATTGGAAAGTTTAGTATGATAAAATTTATAAGAAAAACTGTTGGAAAGGTTAGTGCGATAGGTGTGCACATTAGAGGAGAGGTGAGTATTTCTCAAGAGAGTGACGCACTAATATGTTGTTGCATTGGCTTGTATCAATTTAAATACTTGCTAAACGTATTTTAAAATCAAACACACTTTCAAACTCTGACCCGTTTCTTTTTCTCTCTCTCTCTTGTATATATATGTATATATTTCAGGTGCCCAGCCACATGGGCGTCTTGCTTAGGATCCCTTGAGAGGAACGTGCTGCAGCTTAGGTGGGAGTTGCAGGTCACTTGCGTAGACGGCTTCTTTTATTGACTCCACTTCTAGTATTCTCATTTATTGAGCATGTGTCGCCCTTTCCATTATTTCATTGTTGTTGGGGCATTTATATTTCAGTTGTTTCCAATATTGTTCTATGGGACTTATTCAGTTTGGATTTGTGACTTTAGTTTCCATATGTTGACATTCGATTGACTAATGTATTATATTATTTGGTTTACTGTGGTGTGATTCTTAATTGTAGAAATATTGTTTTTAAATAAATAAATCTTTTTCTTTAATTAAAATTTTGAAAGTATGTATGAAAATGGTTTTGACACTTAGCTTAATTATTTAGGGTGTTAAATTGGAAAATTTATTTTTATCGACAGTGATGCTGAGAATGAACCAACTATTTACCTTGATTTAATTTAATAAAGGAGTGATCGCCCGGTATTTAATTAGGCGGGGTGTCACATTAGGCAGGGCCATCAGGGTCCGAACGGCCATCAGGGCCAGCAGGGTCAGAATGGTCAACAGCGGTTTCAGCAGGGCCAACAGGGCCAGGGGAGGAATGGTAACGGCCACCAGGGCCGAGGGCAGCAGGGACAAAGAGGGGGGAACTTCTCGGGGAAGTTTTACGTTTGTGGAAAGACCGGCCATAAATGCTAGGATTGTCCTGACAGGGGCAGGGCCCCACAGCAGCAGCAGGGTGCTCGATAGGAGCCGCAGAGGCCTATGTTTCCCGCCGCCCTCCCGGCACCACCACAGATGGAAGCACTACCACCCGTGCCAGCGGTCCCAGTGCAGCAGGGGCAGCTTCAATATGGGAGAGTGTATCAGCTTCAGCATGCCGCAACCCCACAGGATCCACGAGCCATTGAGGGTATGTTCTCTATTCAAGGGACTATGGGGCGTATTTTATTTGACAGGGGGGCTACACACTGTTTCATTGCTATGATATTTTCACGCACCATTGGGTTGTTAGACACCGCCGAGAGCACGGTTACTTGTGTAGATTCGTCGTTTATTAGGGGTTCTGTGATTTCCCTTGTATGTAGAGGCGTGGGTATAGAGATCGGGAGGTTTACTTTACCCGCGAATATGTTAGTGTTAGAGATGACCGAGTATGATGCCATTATTGGTATGGATTGACTAGTCGCGTACCGAGCCATGATTGACTATTTTTGTAGAAGTATTATCTTTGCCATTCCCGGGCAGAGATGTTCTTAGTGGCGATGCCTCGTCCTGAGGGAGGATCGTCCACTCACTTGTACTACATAGAGGAGGAGACCTCTAAGGAAGTGGTGATACCACTTGATTCGATTCCGGTTGTTTGAGAGTTTGCCGATGTATTTCAGGATATACCTGGATTACCTCCGAGTAGAGAGATAGATTTGGTGATCGACTTGACACCGGGAACTCGACCTATTGCCCGCGCACCTTACCGTATGGCTCCAGCTGAAATGAGAGAATTACGGGATCAGATTGAGCAGTTGTTGGGTCAGGGGTTTATTCGGAGGAGTACTTCGCCGTGGGGTGCCCCTGTGTTGTCCGTGAATAAGAGGGATGTATCATTGAGGTTGTGTGTAGATTTTCGGGAGTTGAATAAGGTCACGATACTGAATAAGTATTCGTTGCCCCGAGTCGATGACTTATTCGACCATCTGAGAGGAACTTCTTTCTTCTCGAAGATTGATTTGCGATCTGGTTATCATCAGTTGCGTATCAGGGAAGAGGACGTCTCGAAGACTTCTTTCTTAACGAGATATGGTTCTTACGAATTTCGAGTTATGCCTTTTGGTTTGACCAATGCTCCAGACGTGTTTATGGACTTGATGAATAGGGTGTTCAGAGAGTTCCTAGATCAGTTCGTCATTGTCTTCATTGATGATATTCTGGTTTACTCCCAGACAGAGGAGGAGCACGCCGAACATTTGAGGCAAGTTTTGCAGACGCTACGTCAGAACGAGATGTATGCAAAATATGAGAAGTGCGGGTTTTGGCTGAAGGAGGTTCACTTTTTGGGGCATATTATTTCCGATCGGGGGATATCTGTTGATCCGGGGAAGGTATCCGCGGTAAGGGAGTGGGGACAGCCCACGACACCGACTGATATCCGTACTTTCTTAGGCCTAGAAGGATACTACAGGAGGTTTATTCGAGGTTTCTCCAAGATAGCGGGTCCTTTGACACATCTGACTCGTAAGAGTGTGCCATTCATTTGGAGTGACGCCTATCAATTGGCATTTGATGAGTTGAAGGATAAGTTGACCTCAACACCTATGTTAGCATTGCCGAGATCGGGAGTTGAGTATCTAGTTTACACCGATGCGTCTTTACAAGGACTTGGAGGTGTATTGAAGCAGGAGAGTCAGGCCATAGCTTATGCTTCCCGTAAGCTTAAGCCTCACGAGAAGAATTACCCCACCCATGACTTGGAGTTAGCGACAGTGGTATTTGCCCTTCGGATTTGGAGACATTACCTTTTGGGGGAGAAGTTTCGATTGTTCACAGACCACAAGTCCCTACAGTACCTATTCACGCAGAAGGAGTTGAATATGCGGCAACGGAGGTGGCTTGAGTTTGTGAAGGACTATCCGTTTGATATCCAATATCACCCGGGGAAGGCTAACATGGTAGCAGACACGTTGAGTCGTAGGCCAGTAGATGAAGTGGCAGGGGTGTGGAAGGCAAAGTGGAAGGAGTTGGGACACCAGGATGTGGTGGCCCGATCATTCATGTCGGTGATGACTGTTACACCACAGATTGTCACGAGAGTGGTAAAGGCACAAGCAGATGACTCGTTCTGTCAGGAGCAGATAGTTCGATTATTAGCAGAGGGAGCCGAGTCCTATACCGTTAGCTCAGACGGGGGATTACGCTTCAATGGGAGACTGGTAGTCCCGAAAGGGGAGGAATTGCGACACGAGGTGATGGCAGAGTCGCACGGCTCACGGTTCACGGTACATCCCGGTGGGGACAAAATGTACCAAGATATGAGACGTCAATATTGGTGGAGCGGGATGAAGAGAGATATTGCCGTGTTTGTTTCTAAATGCGCCACTTGTCAGCTGGTAAAAGTGGATCATCAGAGATCGGCAGGACTTCTACAGCCATTAGAGGTCCCGATGTGGATGTGGGAGAACGTATCCATGGACTTTATCACGGGGTTGCCTACGTCACAGAGAGGTCACGACTCCATTTGGGTAATTGTGGACAGGTTGACCAAAGTCGCTCATTTTCTACTCGTAAGGACACACTACACTACGGGACAGTATGCCCATCTTTTTATTGCAGAAATAGTGAGACTTCACGGTGTGCCCCTAAATATCGTGTCTGACCGAGACAAGATATTTGTTTCACTGTTTTGGGAGAGTTTTCAGGAGGCCATGGGCACGGAGTTGCGGTTGAGTACGGCATATCACCCACAAACCGATGGGCAAACCGAGCGTACAAACCAGATGTTGGAGGAGATGTTGCGTATGTGCATCATTGATTTTTGGGGTGGATAGGAGCAGTATCTTCCACTGGTGGAGTTTTCTTACAACAACTCCTACCAGTTCACCATTGGCATGGCTCCATTTGAGGATTTGTACGGTAGACCTTGTCGTTCCCCAGCTTGTTGGTTGGAGGTGGGGGACAACAAACTACTTGGGCCAGAAGTGATTCAGGATACTTCGGCAAGGATAGAATTGATACGGAGTCGCATTCGGGTAGCTCAGGATCGGCAGAAGAGCTATGCTGATGCGAAGAGGTTCTTCAGGGAGTTCCAAGTGGGGGACCAGGTTTTACTCAGAGTATCTCCTATGAAGGGGATTATGCGATTTGGGAAGAAGGGGAAGTTTTCACCGAGATATGTGGGGCCATTCCCTATCATCGAGCGGATTGGGTCTGTTGCATATAGACTTGGATTACCGGAGCATTTACACCGGATTCATGATGTGTTTCATATTTCCTCGCTAAGGAAATATCTTAGAAATGATTTGGATCATTCTCACATTGCTTTGGAGGACATCGATCTCCAGCCTGATAGCTCCTACGAGGAGGGGCCGATTGCTATTTTTGACAGAAGTGAGCGGAAACTGCGGTCAAAGATAGTTCCGTTAGTACGTGTTCAGTGGCGGCATCATAGTGTCGAGGAGTCCACATGGGAACGCGAGGATGAGATGCGCGAACGTTATCCAGAGTTATTTTTACCAGGAACCTTCTAGTTCCGAATTTCGGGACGAAATTCTGTTATTAGGGGGGAAGTATGTAATACCCCGTACTTTTATTGATATTTATTTAATTTATGGGATTAATTAAACTAAATGTGTATTAATTGGGAATTAATCCGGATAAAATACTAACAAGATGTGAGTTGGTATTTGATTATAACGTTATATGAATATTGAAAATATTGAATTTGTCGTGAGATAGAAATACGTAAATTTGGATTTGGAAATTTTGTTGGGACGCGTGTGACAGTCGCGTCAGGAATATAATTATTTTAATTAAAAAGTGAATTTTATTTTTATCAACCGTATGGTCATTTTAAGTGCGTCAACGTGGCCGGAAGGGTCGAAATAGTCAAAAAACACTAGTCGGGAGTTTAGTTTGGGTCCCGGGGCATTTGTAGACCATACCGGCAACTAAAAAGGGTATTTTGGTAATTTTGGAATTTGAGGATTTATGACCAACGAATTTTGGGAGTTTAAAATAGGGAATTTTATAACCCACTAATCCATTACCAGCAATTAACTGAGTTGAGGGCAACGGGACTTTTAGGAGAGGTTAGGAGAAGTTCCCAAAAGAGAAAAACAACCTCCATCTTCAACCTTCAACCTTGGGAGAAAAAGGAGAGAGCAACCTTCATCAATTCAACACCAAATTCAGAGAAAAATCCAAGGCAAGTGGTTTAATTACGTTATTTGCAACGAATGCTTCTTCCATGCGTAGAAATTTATATAATTGCATTATTTTGGGAGAGTGACAAAAACCCATGAAATTTGAAATTAGAAAATCATTTTTTGATAAAGAGATTGTACGTAGAATTGGATTTGGGTGATTGTACTGTTCGAAATACATCTTTCATGTTATAAAAACGGATTTAATTATGGTTATTGATGACTTTAAATTTCTAGGGTTCATGTTCATGTGATTTGGGAATAATTGGGGAGATTTGATGATTAGATGTGGTTTAGGATGACTAGACGCCATATATATGTTAAAATACGATTTAAGTATGTTTAGGAATGATTAGAAACCTTGAAATATTGTTGGAATGACGTTTTGATGAGATTTGAGGTGAAGAAGATTGGGAAAAACGAAATAGGAGAATTCTGGGCTCGAAATTGTCACCTCGTTAGAAGGCCTGCCCAGGTCGTTCGAACGAGCTCATTCGAACGAGCTTCTAACGAGTTGAAAGTTTGACTTATAACGAGTGGGATGTTCATTCGATGCCTTTCGTTCAAACAAGATCTTGTTAGATGGCCACTTCGTTCGAACGAACTCTCGTTCGAACGACCTCGTTCGAACGAGACTTCTAACGAGTTGATAGATTGGCCTTTTTGGCCTGATTTGATGTCTAGTGTCCCGTAACCATATTTAATTGTAGAGATAACCTTCCCTTGTTAACTATTTGGTATAATTGGGAGATTTGGGATATATTGAGGAGTGAACCAAATGATATTTGTGGATTAGGACGCTAGTGACTAGATACGATCTGAGGATTATTAATGTGACACCCCGCCTAATAAAATACTGGGTGATCAGTCCTATACCAAATTAAAATAGGAATCCCAGTTGGATCATCCTTAGCATCACTGTCGAAAACTTTTTAAAACTTACTAACCAAATAGTATTCCAAAGACTGGTGCCAATTTAAAACTTTTTAATTAAATCAAAACGGTACATGCGAAATAAAAATATAAACCATTCACACAACTGAATGAAAATAAACTAAAACATATATACACAACTTGCCGAATAAATCACCGGCCACTAAATAAATAATCCAATACAATTATTCAACACCTGAATAAATTACACCTGAAAACTGTACCGAGAAGTCTGGGCTACAAGCCCCAAATAAAACTGAAGCTGATACAAGATTTCCTACTCTAGGAATGAATGAATGATGCGTCTAATCCAAACTCCTGCTAGCATCCACATATGCCGCAGCTCCGTGTCCCTGGAATAGAATATCAACCCTGGCGTCCCTGTGGCTGGACACCTAAAAGGTTTTGAAAATAGTTTTATAGCAAGGGTTAGAACCCAAAACATTTTGAAAATATTTAGCAAGCGAATTAACTGCAGTAATTTAAAATGCATGAATGCGCTTCATATCTAAGTTAGTGTCGCACTCCCTTGGGGACATTCTCACCCCTCCACTATTGTGCACACCTACCGGTTACCTTAACCCCACCTAGTTGTGCTACCCCGTCCAACTAGTCTTGGTATAACCTTCCCTTGCTATACTACTCTAACCCGAGTATAATGATTCTTAAATTATAAGTTATTTCACAATTAACTTAATTAATTCCTCTTAAATAATAACATATAACCGTGTCACAAGTTATATAAAGTACATACGTCAAACACTGTATTATTTCCACCAGTAATTAAATTAATTAAATTCTCATTAATTAACAACATATAACTGTAACCCGAGTTATATAAAGTAAATACATCACGCACTGTATTATCACCTACATATAATATTTACTACCATATTATACGTACCTTTACTAACATCCACACATATATCATACGCGTATCCATCCTTCTGAGTATACTCTCACTGGATGATTCCCTCTAGAATGCTATCTCACTAGGTGTGCTCACAAAACCTAGTTTTCCCCAAGTTAGAATCGCTCACCAACTTGGACCAAAATATAAACGAAATGGAGGCGGTCATATTCCTTCCCTGAAAGTGAGATAAATCCCTCACCCATATATACCGGACGCTATGACCTGGGGATATACTCGCCCTACTCCTCAAGTTAGGGGATTCACTCACATCGCGCAACCTCCCTTGATAGCATTAGAGTATATAAATTTAATAAATATCTAATCACTGATATTTAGTATCACGCAAAATAAATACACGTATATATATACTATCACGACACCGTATATATATAATATAAACTCCGGCTTTACCGTATACTCAAAATCCCGTACACTGCCTGTAATTTCCTGAGTCTATGGTCCGACTCAATGTAATTAATTTTCTCACTTAATAATTTATCATCTTCCCGAGTCTATGGTCCGACTCTAATATAATTAATTCCCACCTCAATTAATATAATACTTTCCCCGAGTCTATTGCCCGACTCTAATTAAATTAATTAACACACATATTAATTTAATACCAATCCGAGTCTGTGGTTCGACTCTAATACAATTAATTTACACTTAAATTAATTAACCCAAATTCTGAGTCTGTGGTCCGACTCTAATATAATTAATTATCACATTAATTAATAAGTACCCTTTCATGAGTCTACAAATCCGATCCTGATAAAACTAATTATCCCCTCCATTAGTTTTAATCCTACCCGAGTCTACATACCGACTCTATCGAAATTAATTAACACCCTTATTAATTTAATCCTACCCGAGTCTACAAACCGACTCTAATCAAATTAATTAATACACTCTTATTATTTTAACATTTCCCGAGTCTATGTTCCGACTCCAAATTAATTACTCTCTCTTAATAATTAATTTAATACTTTGGTGTCACATAACCAACATACCCGGACTCACTCACTTGGTCCATTTTTACATCTCATAAATTCCTTTTCCACATTTTTCGCCCACAATGTGTCACACATTTATTTTCATAATTTCCCAATTATATTTACCTATCATTACCAACATACCCGGACTCGCCCACTTGGTCCATAATTCAATATTCACCCGAGTCTATATTCCGACTCAAAATTATTTAGTTTATCTCCAAACTTAATTCACTACCTTGGGGTCGCATGACCAATATACCCGGATTCACTCCCTTGATCCGTACCTCACTATTTTTAGAATGAAATCTCTCAAATTCATCCATTAAGTGTCCCACATAAATTCATCCTAGTCCCAATTACTTTCTCCCATAATGGCTAGGAATATTTGTTTCATAATTATCTATCACTTATTAATGTATGAAACTTAACTTTTAATAATTTTCCTTTTATATAATAATCTGGCCGAACTGCCCGGAATTTCCTATCATCGATCGATCGATGCCCCCGATCGATCGATCGACCCCTTCGTTACAGCTCTTCTTCCCCCCTGTTTTCCACCATTAACGAATTTCAAGGTTTTTAAACCATAATTTAAACCTCTAATTACTTAATCCCATCATCTACACACGGTTAATCCACATCCTATTCCTCATAGAAACCATTAAGATGATCAACTTCTCTAATTATCTCATAATTTTCGAAATGGGTCTTACTCCATAAAATTCAATTATCTGTTTTAAATCCCAATTTCCATATTCGATTTCCCCTCTTTTATGTTCTGGATTTCTCATTCAAATCATATATACACATTCAGATATCAATCACTCATCTAAATCTTACTTTGAATCTCATTCAAGTAATTCAAAAACGAAAATCCCATTTTGTACCCATTTACACCCAAAAATGAATTTTCATACACACATGACTATGATATGAATTGATTATCATGCTTTAAGAATCAAAACAGTTAACCACCTGCCTAAAAGTGTTCGTAGTGTCTGATCCGTTGGCGTAGTCCCTCAATTTGGCTCCAAAAACCTCCAATTTGCTCTTGATTTAATTTTTCCCAAATCCCCTCTCAAACCCTAGGTTTAGAATTTGATGGCTGCTAATTTTCTAATCTCCCCATTAGGTTAAAAACCCTTAATCCCGTTTTTCACCTAATGGGCTTAATTAAAGTGGCCCAACTCACCCCGTGTGGGCCCGGCTATGCCCAAAAATACCCCGAGACCCAATTACTACCCCCGGGTACTCCTTTCTGACTATCTCGACCCATCCGGACTCAACCGTGCAGTCAGAATTGACATCCGAATTAATTTATAAAAATCCTTATCTCACACCCCATTAAGTCTATACCGACTCCCGGCTGGGATAAGTGCATACCCCGTCATTAATACCCGAAATGACGTAATTAAATTATTACTATTCACTTAGTAAATAAATTTTCCCAAACATTAACCATTCACTTCCCGATTAATATTTAAATAAATATGTTGTCATAATTAATTCAATTAAAATTACAACACACCAGTAATTAAAAATCCCGAATTAATTAATTATTAAATGCACAAAAATACGGGGTGTTACATACTCCCCCCCCCCCTTACAAAGGAATTTCGTCCTAGAAATTAAGATAAACCTAGTGATCCAGTATTCACATATTTCTCACTAGTCAAGTGCCTCCAAGCCCGCTATATCTATCACATCCGCCTCTAAACATACGTTACACAAGCATGCATTTAAACCTTATCAGGGCACCCATACACCCTATACCCGTGCTTAACCGCACAAAATTTGTCCTAATTAACCCGGGTGCCCATACACCCTATCCCCGCGCTCTACCGCACGAAAGTTACTCGACTGTGCTAGTCTTAGCCCGTAATATAACTTCGAACTCGTAGTCATATTACATATATATATATATATATATATATATATATATATATATATATATATATATATATATATATATATATATATATATATATATATACATACACATATATGATTACTGCCCGGGTACTCAACCCATGCTACGTCCAACTATCTCCCCATAAATACTTATCTCTCAACACAAAAGAATATACGCTTACCCTTATGCTACCAAAGACAACATAATACCGTACCCTTACTACATCTAGTCCTTGCCCAAAATAAACCCCGAGCTATCTCTCTCTTTGCTCGAAAATCAATTCTACCACCCTGATTCACTTCATTAAACATCCCCACTTACCGGGATAAAATGTTAGAACACAAAACCTCACTATGTGCCATCGCACCACGCAATACAACATATATATCCACATATATATAATCTATACGCCCTCTCCGGTGATACCTAGTACCAACCATACCCTGGTGTCACGGACACCAAAATTTAACTCCACTATCCACAATAGTTAAATTTCATCGTTATCCAGCCGATGTTTAAAAGTATTATCAACCCTACTCCCATTATTCACGAAAGTAGTCATTCTTCGCATAATTCAACCAATCACTCAGTGTACACCTCCACTCTCCCGTGAATAACATTAAGGAACTCCGCTACCCTACGGAAAGTTTACCCACATGATATGGCTGCTACCGCCAACGCACCCACTAAGTTCGACTCGCCTGCGAACTCTAGTAAAAATAAGTCTTATTATGACATTCTCTTTGTCACTCAAAAATGTACCCCATCCCCCTAGGGTAAAAATACTTACCTCTATACCCCAGCTCCAACGGCTGGTTCTCGGGTTCCGGAGGAGTTTCTCCCTGCCCGAATGCACCCGCGTCTTGCTTAAGTGGCTGTACATCCAGGACCTCGTCCTGTAGTTGACCCCTGCCTCGCTTAAGGTAATATCTCTTCATGTGTCTCGCTTTTCCCACAAAGGAAGCACTTTCTAACATGTTCACCCTGCCACTGATCCCTTCCATGCCAACCTTGTTGGAATTCCTGGTTATCCCGCCGATAGCCTCCAGTTCTAGATCGTTTGGAATGATTTCCTTGCCGAAAATCCTATCCCTGATCTCACCCAGTCTGCTGCTGGGATACCCCACTGGTATTGTTCCCTTCTGCCTCATCCGACTGGCTAATCCTCACTCCCTTCCCGTTTCCTTTCGCGTGGAAGCGATATTCCCAACAGTGCCGGAGTGTTGTTTTAATGACATTAGTATAACCTACTAATGCGGAATTATCAATTAAATGTTGTCTGATTCTCCAGACTAACCCATCCATAAACTTTGCTTTCTTTCCCTTTCCTCGCTTACCTCATCCGGTACAAAATTTGCCAACTAGTGAAATCTTTTTGTAATCGGCCACTAAACGGTCTCCCTTTGAGTCACCTCACAAAATTTTCTCCTCATTTCGGTCTCGACCGCTGAGGGAAAATACTTGCGGTCGAACCGCACCCAAAACTCTGCAGTAGCTAGTGTGTCCCTTTCCTCAACTGTGGTGATCGACTCCCACCACTGTAGTGCTTCTCCCACTAAACTAAAAGTGGTTAGCATTTGCTTCCGTACCTCATCACAATCTCCTATGCGTAGGTAACGCTCGATATCTCTCTTCCTTGACATGCTAGAACTACATCTGAACCCCTCACAATTCTGATGGGTTCCCACTAAAATATCCTCTCTTTCTTGCTTCCACCTTGACGATTCCGCGTGAGTCTTAACGTCCGACGCCACTAACACTTGTGGCTGATCCCGTGTCAAGTACCTTGCCGTTGTGACCACCGTTGCTCCAACTGCCTGTGCCACTATTTCAGTGACCTATGCTGCCCCAATCATCTATGGCCGTTGCTGTGGTAGCTTTTGCTCCTAACAAGCCTCCCCCGTCTCATCTCCCCCTGCTGCCCTAACTGTTCTCTCCCTCCTGGGCGTCATCTGGACTGAGAATCGAATTGTATGAGTTCACTCTCAAATATAAATTTCGCAGAGGAACGTATATGCGCATACGTATGAGTATACAAACATCCTATGATAGGGCTCTATATCAAAGATTGCTAAGCTGAAACGTGAAAAGCCGCACAGATCCTAAGGACACTAGAACCTGATGCTCTGATACCATCTGTGACACCCCGCCTAATAAAATACCGGGTGATCAGTCCTATACCAAATTAAAACAGGAATCCCAGTTGGATCATCCTTAGCATCACTGTCGAAAACTTTTTAAAACTTACTAACCACCTAGTATTCCAAAGACTGGTGCC
This sequence comes from Sambucus nigra, assembly GCA_949130495.1. Taxonomy (NCBI): domain Eukaryota; kingdom Viridiplantae; phylum Streptophyta; class Magnoliopsida; order Dipsacales; family Adoxaceae; genus Sambucus; species Sambucus nigra. The sequence goes on along the minus strand of OX422208.1, from coordinate 468,033,944 downwards.
AATTTAAAACTTTTTAATTAAATCAAAACTGTACATGCGGAATAAAAATATAAACCATTCACACAACTGAATGAGGAAAAACTGAAACATATATACACAACTTGCCGAATAAATCACCGGCCACCAAATAAATAATCCAATACAATTATTCAACACCTGAATAAATTACACTTGAAAAATGTACCGAGAAGTCTGGGCTACAAGCCCCAAATAAAACTGAAGCTGATACAAGATTTCCTACTCTAGGAATGAATGAATGATGCATCTAATCCAAACTCCTGCTAGCATCCACATATGCCGCAGCTCCGTGTCCCTGGAATAGAATATCAATCCTGGCGTCCCTGTGGCTGGACACCTAAAAGGTTTTGAAAATAGTTTTATAGCAAGGGTTAGAACCCAAAACATTTTGAAAATATTTAGCAAGCGAATTAACTGCAGTAATTTAAAATGCATGAATGCGCTTCATATCTAAGTTAGTGTCGCACTCCCTTGTGTACATTCTCACCCCTCCACTATTGTGCACACCTACCGGTTACCTTAACCCCACCTAGTTGTGCTACCCCGTCCAACTAGTCTTGGTATAACCTTCCCTTGCCATACTACTCTAACCCGAGTATAATGATTCTTGAATTATAAGTTATTTCACAATTAACTTAATTAATTCCTCTTAAATAATAACATATAACCGTGTCACAAGTTATATAAAGTACACACGTCAAACACTGTATTATTTCCACTAGTAATTAACTTAATTAATTTCTCATTAATTAACAACATATAACTGTAACCCGAGTTATATAAGGTAAATACATCACGCACTGTATTATCACCTACATATAATATTTACTACCATATTATACGTACCTTTACTAACATCCACACATATATCATACGCGTATCCATCCTTCTGAGTATACCCTCACCGGATGATTCCCTCTAGAATGCTATCTCACTAGGTGTGCTCACAAAACCTAGTTTTCCCCAAGTTAGAATCGCTCACCAACTTGGACCAAAATATAAACGAAATGGAGGCGGTCATATTCCTTCCCTGAAAGTGAGATAAATCCCTCACCCATATATACCGGACGCTATGACCTGGGGATATACTCGCCCTACTCCTCAAGCTAGGGGATTCACCCACATCGCGCAACCTCCCTTGATAGCATTAGAGTATATAAATTTAATAAATATCTAATCACTGATATTTAGTATCACGCAAAATAAATACACGTATATATATACTATCACGACAACGTATATATATAATATAAACTCCGGCTTTACCGTATACTCAAAATCCCGTACACTGCCTGTAATTTCCTGAGTCTATGGTCCGACTAAATGTAATTAATTTTCTCACTTAATAATTTATCATCTTCCCGAGTCTATGGTCCGACTCTAATATAATTAATTCACACCTCAATTAATATAATACTTTCCCCGAGTCTATTGCCCGACTCTAATTAAATTAATTAACACACATATTAATTTAATACCAATCCGAGTCTGTGGTTCGACTCTAATACAATTCATTTACACTTAAATTAATTAACCCAAATTCTGAGTCTGTGGTCCGACTCTAATATAATTAATTATCACATTAATTAATAAGTACCCTTTCACGAGTCTACAAATCTGATTCTGATAAAACTAATTATCCCCTCCATTAGTTTTAATCCTACCCGAGTCTACAAATCGACTCTATCCAAATTAATTAACACCCTTATTAATTTAATCCTACCCGAGTCTACAAAGCGACTCTAATCAAATTAATTAATACACTCTTATTATTTTAACATTTATCGAGTCTATGTTCCGACTCCAAATTAATTACTCTCTCTTAATAATTAATTTAATACTTTGGTGTCACATAACCAACATACCCGGACTCACTCACTTGGTCCATTTTTACATCTCATAAATTCCTTTTCCACATTTTTCGCCCACAATGTGTCACACATTTATTTCCATAATTTCCCAATTATATTTACCTATCATTGCCAACATACCCGGACTCGCCCACTTGGTCCATAATTCTATATTCACCCGAGTCTATATTCCGACTCAAAATTATTTAGTTTATCTCCAAACTTAATTCACTACCTTGGGGTCGCATGACCAATATACCCGGATTCACTCCCTTGATCCGTACCTCACTATTTTTAGAATGAAATCTCTCAAATTCATCCATTAAGTGTCCCACATAAATTCATCCTTGTCCCAATTACTTTCTCCCATAATGGCTAGGAATATTTGTTTCATAATTATCTATCACTTATTAATGTATGAAACTTAACTTTTAATAATTTTCCTTTTATATAATAATCTGGCTGAACTGCCCGGAATTTCCTATCATCGATCGATCGATGCCCCCGATCGATCGATCGACCCCTTCGTTACAGCTCTTCTTCCCCCCTGTTTTCCACCATTAACGAATTTCAAGGTTTTTAAACCATAATTTAAACCTCTAATTACATAATCCCATCTTCTACACACGGTTAATCCACATCCTATTCCTCATAGAAACCATTAAGATGATCAACTTCTCTAATTATCTCATAATTTTCGAAATGGGTCTTACTCCATAAAATTCAATTATCTGTTTTAAATCCCAATTTCCAGATTCGATTTCCCCTCTTTTATGTTCTGGATTTCTCATTCAAATCATATATACACATTCAGATATCAATCACTCATCTAAATCTTACTTTGAATCTCATTCAAGTAATTCAAAAACGAAAATCCCATTTTGTACCCATTTACACCCAAAAATGAATTTTCATACACACATCACTATGATATGAATTGATTATCATGCTTTAAGAATCAAAATAGTTAACCACTTGCCTAAAAGTGTTCGTAGTGTCTGATCCGTTGGCGTAGTCCCTCAATTGGCTCCAAAAACCTCCAATTTGCTCTTGATTTGTTTTTCCCCAAATCCCCTCTCAAACCCTAGGTTTAGAATTTGATGGCTGCTGATTTTCTAATCTCCCCATTAGGTTAAAAACCCTTAATCCCGTTTTTCACCTAATGGGCTTAATTAAAGTGGCCCAACTCACCCCGTGTGGGCCCGGCTATGCCCAAAAATACCCCGAGACCCAATTACTACCCCCGGGTACTCCTTTCTGACTATCTCGACCCATCCGGACTCAACCGCGCAGTCAGAATTGACATCGGAATTAATTTATAAAAATCCTTATCTCACACCCCATTAAGTCTATACCGACTCCCGGCTGGGATAAGTGCATATCCCGTCATTAATACCCGAAATGACGTAATTAAATTATTACTATTCATTTAGTAAATAAATTTTCCCAAACATTAACCATTCACTTCCCGATTAATATTTAAATAAATATGTTGTCATAATTAATTCAATTAAAATTACAACACACCAGTAATTAAAAATCCCGAATTAATTAATTATTAAATGCACAAAAAGACGGGGTGTTACAATTAACGGCTTAAAAATTTGTATTAATCGGGGATATGATAATTGTGTAACGTTATAAGTTGGTATGAGAATAAGAAGTATACCACTAATAAAATATAGTATTTACTAAGATGTGTGTATGCTTAGTATATGTATATGATTTTATGTGTATGACATACCTACCATACTTGCTATCACGGGAAGTTTGCGTTCGTTTAGGGCCATATATTCTTTGTGTGCCTACGGGGGGAATATAGATTGGTACCTCGAGGACATAGGTCAAAGAAGGATTTATTGGGAAGTTAATAAGTCTGCTGATCATGGGAGCGTAGGTATGTGCGTGACCCATGTGATGTGACTGTGTTCGCCTCCATTGATTGTGTTTGTTGTTATCTGAGAACGATTCCTGAGAGATTCAGAATGCGTGATCCTTACGTACGTGATGTACCGGGGTGGATAGCAGAGTATGTGTGCACCGCAGCTTAATCTCGGGGTGCTTGTATTGTATATTTATGATGTGAATGATATACGGTTAAATGAACAGACTTGTCATGATTAATTATGAGAATAATTTATAGTAACTCCTTGAGGAGATAAATAAGGGGATAACCTCCAGTAAATTGTAATGCTAATAATTGAGAAATCCGAGTTTAAGTAATGCTATCTATTCAAGTGATAACATTGGGAATTTATATTGTGAATCGAGTAGATGGGTTAGATCTTATGTCGGTTTAGCTAGATATGAATACCACTTAGATGGGTAATGTACGTTAGGAGTGCACAATTAGTCGAGAGGTGAGTATTTCATGTGAGAGCACGTCCTAACATGTATTTTGCATTTATTGTTTTAATGTTATTAAAGCACTTGTTGTTTTTAAAATACTCTCCACTTTCGGGCTCTGACCCGTTTTCTTTCAAATCTACTTTTTGTAAAAACCTTTTAGGTGCCCAGCCACAAGGACACCATGCATAGGATTTCCATTCAGGTGACGAGCTGTAGCTGTTGTGGAAGTTACAGGGCCTTGCTAGTAGACGCTTATTTTGTCTTGACTCTCTATTCAGTTCTCATCATTTGTAGGGCATGTCGCCCATCTCTTTTAGAGACATTTATATTTCAATTATTCAGATTATGGATTGTAATTAATTCAAGATTCAGACTTGTTTTATTTTATTCAGTTATGGGATTGTTGTGAGGAGTATTATCCTCCAGACTTATTATTATTATTTGTTGGTTATTCTATTGTTTCTTTAAGGTGAATGGTTATGTTATTTCCCTCATAATCTTTTTATTGCATGTTAATCAGACTTAATGTAAAATTTGACACCTTACTTTTTAAATACTAGGTGGTTAGTAATTATTAAAATGTTTTCGACAGTGATGCTATTAACTGAACCAACTTGGCATTTTGTATTAATTTAATAAAGGAGTAGCTACCCGGTATTTAATTGGTCGGGGTGCCACATAGGCATAATCTCAAGACTTCACAACTAGTAAACTCAAATAAGGGAAAGTAACCAAATTGCATGTTTTATATTATGATATTTTTAAAGTCCATAATTATAATATATGTTCAAATGGTTTTGAGGCATATAAATTATGTGTGACACAGCTTGAGTTTAATACTTAGAATTGTCACAATTGCATTTGTAGGCCTATGGAACAATAAGGAATATACCATTAAATATCGAAATGACTAATGTAGAGAAACTTATCTCAACTAAATTTTCTTTAGAATGAGATGAATATATACCTTCTAAATGGACATATGTGTTGGTCCAAATAAACATTAATGTCATTGTATTTGAAAGAAAAATAAAGCCTTTGGAGGTTGAGATTAAATTCATCAATTTTGTATAATTTCAAATTTACGTTTGAAATTGTGGGGGAAGTATTGTGTTTTCTAAGAGTTATATTCTCAACACATTAACCCACAATAATATTTTATGGTAAACGTTGAGAACATTTTGGTGGGGGTATTTATCTAAAGCGATAATTTATATCCAAAAATAGAAACAAAAGATGATTCCTATTGAAAATAGGATAAAAACTACTGAAAGTGTAGTATTTGATTGTATAAATACAATTAATGTACTATAGTGCTTCCAATATGCATTTGTCCAAAGGAGTGTATACTTCATTCATTGAATGATAATTAATACTTAAGAACTTTGATTATATTCCAAGGTTGGAAATGATTAAACATGTACACAAATCTTTAGAATAAAGATAACGGATCAAAGAGTCTAAAGTACAAATGAGTCGTTCAGTATCAATAGTAGATAGAAGTGACAAATGACATAAACATTAGTAAATTATGAATATATTTTAAACAATATATGATTTTCGAGACTCGTATTCCGAGTGATATATTAGAACAATTAGACGTGTTAATGTTTGTAAATCCTCTTATGATGGAATATGAATATTATTTCTTAGAAAGCAAGGTACTTTGGCAATTTTAAAGAGGATGACCCTAGATAACAATTCTAGAAATAATTAGTATGCCTATGTTTGTGTGTGGTATTCATTGTTTGAAGATGCATATAATAATTTGGCAAGTCATGACTTGTTAGTCATGATATAAGACAATAAATAAATATCTATCTATTAGTGATAACATCAGGCCTAATAAAATAATTGTGAATCCTCTAACAAGAGAGTAAGATAAGTACATCAAAGGGATTAGGCTTAAAGCCGATTAAAATATTAAAGAATTGCCATAATGGAAACCCAACCTAAATGACTGGAGATCCTAAGAATTAGTTTCAACGGGAAAACCTAATTATGTGCGATTCAGTTAGCACTGAGACACTACACCAAAAACACCAATTTGTCACACCTTTGTATTAAAAATCTGGCACAATTTAAAACTGTACCAAATTTTGGCACAGTTTAATAACAATCTGTTATAGTTTTAAGTAGTTCCACATTTTGGCACTATTTAAAAGTGTGCCAAAATTGAGAACACTTCACTAAAATATAAATATCCTAAAAAAATTAATCCCCTCAATGATTTTTGTTCTCGCTCTCTCTGTCCTCTCTTAATATCGCCTCTCGCTCTCTCTCTCTCACGCTCAAGCGAATCCCTAGTTTTTATCTCTTGAAAAGGATGAGATTTGGAGGATGAAAGATGCATGTACTTCGTAGTGGGGTGAGAAGGAGCCGGGGAGCAAAGGTTGAGGCTAATCCTAATCCTAATCCGACTGAGGGGATTGCCACCAGGACCAGGAGAATAAGAGCAACAATGGTCACGCCTAAAATTGATAATCAGCCGGTTTATGATCACATGGTTGCTCCAGTAGCACCGACAGTGGTAAAGCCTAGGGTTTTGGACGAACCGGTTCGTGTTGGTGATAGTGGGGCCAAGAAGAAGAAGAAATCAATGGATGATTATAAGAGTGGGGCTAGGAGTGCGGATAATGCTAATGCCAGTGATGATGATAGAAATGCTATCCCCATTCCTGATACGGTCAGTATATACGCTTTTGATTTTTTTCCTGTTCTGTTATATTGTATTTTGTGTTGCATGCACTTTGGTTGTATTGTGAGAGTTCAAATGTTTGTTTGGTAACTTCTTGAGCTTCTTGTTTTATTTTTGGGTAGCATTGGATTGGATGAGGAAATTCGAGATTTATTTGGTTAATGTTTGTAATTTTCTAACTAATGTTGAGGGTTTTCCTTATATAATAGTCCTTTATTTCTAAATTCACTCCATAATTAAAAATGATTCTTATTCCCTCCGAACCATTGTTTGGAAGTCAAATATTTTAAGATGAAATTACTATGGCAACCATTCTCCTTAAAATGATTATTTGTTTAGATGATTATTACCTTTGAATGCAATATGGTTGTCTTTCATAGGTATTATTGGGATCGATGAGTCTTTCCTCACTTTATATATTATTTTAGGGATACGAAATAATCATTTATCTCTTTTTATTTCATTCGCAAAAGAGTAAAATGTTTGCTCGAGTTGTTTGGGCCGATGAGTTGTTCCTATTGCATCGATGGGAGTGATGAGGTCTGAGCTGGTGATGAAGTCGATTGTTCCTATTTATGGCTGGTGTGTTGTGTATTTATAGTTTTATTATTGGTATTATTACATGAACCGGAAATAACCCTAAGGCCATGGCTACGTATATCTTTCATCTGGTGTTGCTTGTGGTCTTGCTGGCCTTTCAGCTGGAATGACTATTGGAATTATTGGTGATGCGGTGTTAGGTATTCCTTATTTCCATCTCATTGTTGATCTCTAATTGATGCATTGTTTTAACATCATAGTGTATTTTTTGACATAGTTGTTTCGCCTAAGTGGGTGTTTATTAGTTGTTTTATTATGTGTAATATTCCTTAAAAAAATCTCGGGAATCCATATCTGACATATATGTGTTATTCTAACATTTGAGGCCATTTTGTAATTCGAATTGTTTATGTGGTTGAGATTGACTTTGTATGACGCTACTGCTTATATGCTGCTACTGCTTGATAATTTGTGGTAATTGTGTAATATTCATGTTTGATTCAAATGGTTTAACTTTCGATTTAAACTTTGACTTAAGTTTCCGATTTAACCTCCGATTTTAGGGCTTACATATGGGTGGAAGCAATGACCAATGGAAGAATGTTGTACCATGATGTACAAGAATGGAAATTATTCGTCGTTCATTGCGTGAACATGGTGTTCTGGGTATTCATTGAGTAATTATATTGATTAATTTTCTTGGTTTGTGGTAAAGTTCACATACACATAGTAATTGTGTTGGTTTTTTAGTATTTGAGCCCATTTCAGTCACTCTGTCTTCTATTGCTACATTAGCACAACCACATTTCATCTCTTCCTTATCGCCCTATCTTTTTAGGTAAACATAGATTAACATTGACATGAATTGTTGATTTCGTCACCTCTTTGTTAAGGTATACACAGAAGAAAACAAGTTATAAGCCCATATTTGGGCCCAACAATAATATTGAGGTAAGAGTGATCAATGTTTGTCAATATAGCATTCCACTATGTTTTATTTGATATAGAAATATACATATATGTGTAGGTGGGTGGGTGTGTTTGAATTATATCAATGCTTGTCAATGTAGCATTCCAAAAGGATATACCATTTATTACAAATAAACATTTAAAAAATTTCTCACATTGTCGTCTCTCTTTCGTGGTTCCTATATCAGCAATGAACAATGTACACACACATACACATACACATATGCATACACGAAAAAGCTTGGCCAACAACCTTAAATCACTTTATGAACTTGGAAACACTTATTTTAGATCTTCTTCATAACACCTGATCACAGAAACATAGATGAGTATTGCAATTATCTATGCAGTATGCCAAATAAAATGTTGGCTCTTCATAATGTTGGTTTCACGAGAATGTTATGTTGTGCAATATGTTATGTAATAGAAGATTTTTGTTAGTCTAATAAAAGTTTAATTAGGTATACCTCATAAGAAGTTATATATCATAAGCAGTATTGATATGCCCAAAGTGCACCCTCGTACTTAGAGATACTAACCTCGGCCTGTCTCACAGCCGAGTTGACAAGAAGCTTATGACAAATCATCAGCAAGGTCTTCTTTCATAAGGTCAGCCCCTTCACACACTAACCTCGACTATTCATCAATCAAGGTCAGTAGAGCCTCACGGCCTCAATCAACTGCTAACATCATCATCGGCCTCAGTCGATGTTCTAGCTACCTCATACCTAACCTCGGCCAACCTTCATAGCCGAGGTCATCATGATTAGAGGACAAAGCAACTACATCTGACGCCACCAAACTCGTACTCATCCAGGACGAGGTTACACAACTCAAGGACGCTGGGTCGAGCATTTACAACCATATGTAAGGTTTGGAATGCATGGATAAATCAGTTATAACCGAATCATTCCCCCCACGTGAAGGAGTATTGAGGTCATCATTATCTACATAAGATCATCCAGGTGTCATCCTCACACTAGTTCGATCCTCATGCACGTGCTCATTGCATGCTTGGTGGGTACATTACACCTCGTAAACACTATAAATAGAGGTCGTCCTCTACCTTGTAAAGGGATCCATAATTACAACCCTGGCTGAAACTCTGTTACTTTACACAATAGAGAGAGAAATCTTGAGAGATTGTATTTATGGCAATTAATACCTTCATCTAATGATATTACTCAGACACTCACAGTGGACATAGGCCAAATTGGCTGAACCACTTATATACAAGTGTTCATCCTCTTCTCCTCATCTCCTTCTACTATATAGACACTCTTGTGCTGCCATTGTTATTTCTAGCTTGAGATTGTCAACACCTCATCTGATGGTGTTATTTTTAGCATCATCATTTTGGCGTCGTCTGTGGGAATGAGAAGATTCATATCTTCCTTTTTATAACTTGACCTCATCGGGGACTCTAGTGGTGAACCAGGCCTCACCCCTTGTGTGAAGCTGTGTCACCGTTGAAAGAGATCCTTTAAGATATCAAGTTCTCTAATATTTTCATTACAAGCTCCCTAGTCTTATCATATGCCACAGGAGTTACCACCACCTCCTCCACCATCTGGTGTTGGAAGACCTAGTTCCATCCAGGTACCACCCTAGTCCAAAATGGCTGAGGTGGTAGCAACTTTGAAGTCCTTGGCTGTAACGCAATAAGCGATGGAGGAGAAATTTTCCCAGCTAAGACAAAATATAATAAGACCACCTGGGGTCTCACCGAAGATGATTACTCCGGTAGATGTTCAACCACATCCTGAGGCCAGGGGACCACCCCAAGCACCGCAAAAGGACTAAGCCACACCTCAACGGAGGAGGGACATTGCCGACCCTAGGCATTTACACCTGGGGAGGCAAGGAAACCCTTTCCCTGAGGATAGGTACTACGACATTGAGGTAGAGGATGATCCAGCATATTACTGGGAGCCATATGAGGTTTTAAATAACAGAGTACGTCCTGTACAGCAGAGTCGGGGCTGTAGAGCAAGACGAAATGATGACACTAGACAAAAAGGATTAGCTTTTGATCGCTTGAGTAGAGGGTCGACTTTTGAAAGGCTCAACCCAGTTAATGATCTGAGGCAGAGTTTATCCCGGTCAAGAAGTGTAGCTGGATAACAAAGGGAAGGTGGTGAACATCGACCTCATCATGGTCGACCCCAACATGGCCGAGACTGTGGCCAGGAGGTCAACAACCAACATTATGCAGCAACTGGGGAACCCTCAGCCCACCCCTTGGATGTGGTTGGGGATAACCTCGGCCAAGACGACGTTGCTAAACCTTGGAATGACTCCATTCAATGGATGGAAGAGAAGATAGGGAACCTCATAAAAAGCCGAGACCCACTACAAAGGGGATTTTCAGAGGGCTCTCCATTTGTGGCAAGGTTTGTCAACTTCCCAACCCCTGCCAAATTTAAACCACCGATGGTGTCTCCCAAGTAGGATGGTAGTACCAACCCAGTGCATCACATTGAGATGTATCAGTCTGCAACAGACATTTATTCAATCCCTGATGAGATAAGGTGCCGAGCTTTCTCAAGCACTTTAACGGGAGTTGCATATATCTAGTTAACTTCTCTCCCTAAAAATTCCATTAAGAACTTTAAGGGTTTAGCTGATCATTTTATACACAACTTCTGTTTTGGGGTAAGACCTCAGAAGAAAACAACCCATCTGCTCTATGTAAATCAAGAAAATAATGATAGCCTCAGAGATTACATCGCGAGGTTCAATAAGGAAAAGTTGGAGGTTAAAGATTATGAATATAATATATCCATGACAACCCTCATTGGAGGACATCAGAAGGGAAATCTACTCTGGAAGCTTGCTAAAGACCCTCCTAAGTCTATGGACGAGCTTTTAGCAACAATTGAAAAGGTCATGAATGCAGAAGAAGGAATGGATGCAAAGTATGAGGATGAAAATGGAAATAGCAATTGGAAATTTCAAAGAAAAAAGGATGAAAAGAAGAGGGATGCAGATGATAAGTTTTCACACTATACTCCTCTAACTATGAGCTGTGAACACATCCTCAATGAAATAAAGAATGACAGGTCCTTGAGATGGTCGAAGAAGCTGAAGGCTCCTCCACATAAGAGGAACAAGAACTTATGGTGTGAGTTCCACCAAGATCATGGCCATCTAATTGAAAAGTGTTTTGCCCTAAAGGACAAGATTGAGAAAATGTTGAAGTCTAGAAAGCTCATAAAGTACGTTGATGGTAGAAATCCTAAGGGTGGAGAGATGACCCTAAAAATAAGAGAAATGACAGTTACCAGGAAGATGCCCCTACTAGAAGAGCTGAGGAAGACGACAATGTCCCAGTGAAGAGTGTCAGTATGATCATTTTCTGGTATGAACACCATCTGTGGAGGACTAGTAGGGGGTGGCTCAGAGGTTGCCGATCGCAAAGCTCACATGGCAGAGGCCAAGTCGGTAACCAGAGCCGAGGTTGTGAACTTGGCATCTTCAGAGGTTAAACACGAGAAGAGAAAGAAGGTAGATATTGATACCCTTATAGATGACTTCTCATGACTTGATTTTAAAGGTATATTAGCTCCACACGATGACCCTCTAGTAATCACCACAAGGGTGCATGGGTGTGAAGTTCAGAGGATACTCGTTGATGGGGGTAGTTTTGTAGACGTTATGTTTTGGCCCTATTTTAAGATCCTAGGCCTCAGCATAGCTAGGATTATCCTTATCACCACCCCTTGATTGCCTTCAGCAGAGAAAACGTTCATCCATTAGGTATGTATGAGATGGATGTGAGAATGGGAGATGAGTGGCCTAAGAGGCTGACCAAAAAAATGAATTTATTTTGTGATGGATGAAAACGTCTTCTCAGCTTACAACCTCATCATAAAACGAGTAGCCCTCAAGGAATTTGAGGTCGGCCTTTAATAGTCCACTAAATACAAAAATTCTCGACTCCTTATGGAGTAGGGGAAGTACAAGGTGACCAAACATCGGCACATGAATGATACTTCAACTCTTCATAAGAGAGAGTCTCATAAGAGGGAAATAACCACATACAACATCAATACACTTGATCCTAGAGATGAAGCAAAGCTCAAGAAGAAAGAGGCCATGGAAGAGATAGAATCCATCATCCTTAATGAGGATGAGCCGGAAAAAACAATCCAAATCGACAAAGACCTAAGACCTAAAATCAAGGAAGAACTGGTGAAGATCTTAAGGAGGAGACAAAGTGTTTTTGCCTGGAGCCATGCAGACATGCTAGGTATTGACCCTGAGATTATGTTCCATAAACTCAATGTTGTAGAACATGCTAAGCCCATAAAGCAGAGAATAAGAGTATACTCAAGAGAGAAGCATGATGTCATCAGAGAAGAGGTTAGAAAGCTTGAAGAGACCAAGTTCATCAGAGAGGTTATATACCCTGAGTGGTTATCCAACGCTATCATAGTTCCTAAAGAAAATGGGAAATAGAGGATGTGCATAGATTTCACTGATCTAAACAAGTCTTGACCAAAAGACAGTTTTCCCCAGCCTCGTAGATATTAGATGGTGAATGCCACAGCCATACATGAGCTCATGAACTTTATGGACGCATATTCAGGGTAGAATCAGATCTTCATAAATTCGAAAGACTCAGAGAAGATAGCATTCACAACAAACAAGGGAACCTATTACTACAAGGTCATGCCCTTTGGGTTGAAGAATACAGGAGCTACTTACCTACTTCTTATAAATAATATGTTCGAGGATCAGATAGACAAGTCCATGGAACTGTGTGTGATGACATGATGATGAAGAGTCTGAAGGCCGACACTCATGTGGACAACCTTGAAAGAACTTTTGACACCATGGATAAGTATAGAATGAAGATCAACCCGGCCAAATGTGTCTTCGAAGTAGTAGCAGGAAAGTTTTTGGTCTTTATTATCAAACAAAGGGGAATAGAGGATAACACTGAGAAGATCAAGGCCTTGCTAGAGATGACGACATCCAGAACTATCAAAGATGTTCAGAGGTTAACTGGAAAAGTTGTAACACTTAATAGATTTGTTTCAAGAGCCACATACAAGTGTCTTCCTTTTTTCAAAAGTGATTAGAAAGGCCTTTAAATGGGATGAGGAATGCGACAAATCTTTTAAGGAGCTCAAGTCCTACCTCGGATCCCCTTTACTCCTATCTCAGCCCATTATATGGGAGAAGTTATATGTATATCTAGCCATCTCAGAGTAAGCCATTAGTGTTGCCATAGTAAGAGAAGATGATGGAGCGCAGAGGCAAGTATACTTCAATAGTAAATCTCTTCAAGGGTCAGAACAGAAGTATCTGGGGATTAAAAAATTAGCCTATGCTGTGATACATGCTTCGAAAATGAAGCCATACTTCCAAGCCCACTCTATGGTTGTCCTCACTGATTCCCCACTCTGACAGGTCCTCCAGAAGCCTGAGAAGTATGGCTTGAGGTCATCATTATCTACATAAGATCAGCCAGGTGTCATCCTCACACTGGTTCGATCCTCATGCACATGCTCATTGCATGCTTGGGGGGTACATTACACCCCCCCAAGCACTATAAATAGAGGCCATCGTCTACCTTGTACAGGGATCCATAATTGCAACCCTAGCTGGAACTCTGTTAGTTTACACAGTATAGAGAGAAAGCTCGAGAGATTGTATTTATGGTCGTTAATTCCTTCATCTAGTGATATTACTCACACACTCACAGCGTACGTAGGCCAGATTGGCTGAACCACTTATATACAAGTGTCCATCCTCTTCTCATCACCTCCTTCTACTATATATACACTCTTGTGCTGCCATTATTATTGCTAGCTTGAGCTTGTCAACACCTCATCTGGTGGTGCTATTTCTATCATCATTATTTTCCTTGATAAGCATGCTACTTACATCAGTTAGTGACATGTGTCAAGAAAATATCGGCACTCAAATAGATTGAGGCTCGACCTAACACACATAACCCTCAATCATCTATCATATAGAAGACTAAGGGCTAGGGGTGATTGATATGCCTAAAGTGCACCCTAGTACTCTGAGATACCAACCTCGGCCAGTCTCACAACCGAGTTGACAAGAATCTTAGACAAACCATCAACAAGGTCGTCTCTCATAAGGTCATCCTCCTCATACACCAACATCGTCTCTTCATAAGCCAAGGTCAGCAGAGCCTCACATGCTCAATTAATTTCCAACATCATCATCGGCCTCAGCCGACGTTCCATCTACCTCATACCTAACCTCGGCTAACCTTCTTGGACGAGGTCATCACGATTAGAGGACAAAGCAACTACATATGACTCCACCAACATCGTACTCATCCAGGCTAAGGTTACACCACTCAAGGACGTCGGGCCGAGCATTTACAAGAATATATAAGGCTTGGAACGCATGGATAAATCAGTTATAGCCGAATCATTCCCCCCATGTGAGGGAATATTGAGGTCATCATTATCTACATAAGATCAGCCAAGTGTCATCCTCACACTGGTTTGATCCTCATGCATATGCTCGTTGCATGCTTTGGGGGTACAATACACCCCCAAACACTATAAATAGAGGTCATCCTCTACCTTGTAAAGGGATCCATAATTCCAACCCTAGCTAAAACTCTGTTAGTTTACACAGTAGAGAGAGAAAGCTTGAGAGAGATTGTATCTATGGCCGTTAATGCCTTCATCTAGTGATATTACTCGCACGCTCACAGTGGACGTAGGCCAGATTGGCTGAACCACTTATATTTAAGTGTTCATCCTCTTATCCTCACCTCCTTCTACTATATATATATATACTCTTGTGATGCCATTGTTATTGTTAGCTTAAGCTTGTCATCACCTCATCTGGTAGTGCTGTTTCCAGCATCATCAAGTATTAGTATTAATATTCTAATAGAATTTTTTTATTAGGCTTCATAAGTAGTATTAGTACTCTGATAGAAGTTTTTTATTGACTAGTTATCTGAACTTTTTTTTGCCTATCATAGCTTTAGAATAACGCGAGTTCCTATTTAGCAATGAGCATGTGAAATTGAGTTTATTTGAGTTTCCGTTGTTAGAAAATCTGATATATTATTATGATGTTTACAGTTGATGATGTCTTGTGTAACTCTCTCTCTCTAAACCCTATATCCATCACCGGAACTCAATTCTCCGCCGTCTCATCTCAATAGAAAAAGTCATAAACTCCCCAAACTGGTCCAAATCTCAAGCAATATATGTTCATGCCAAGGCCAAATGAGTCTCCTCCTTCAAATAAGATAAAGTAGATTCATTTAAGAAAATTTATAAACTTTATTCTTCCAAAATCCTCATTTAAAGAAGACATTTATAAATTTATAAATGAAGACGCAACATGTATAATTTTCTGGTCGTAATTACGTATTTTCTTTATCTTTGTTGTATTTTCCTTGTCAGCGGTTGATTTATAATTTGAGATTCCCCTCAAAATTGTCCAATATCCATACCCAATACTACACAAAGAACAAGAGGATTGATTCATTTGATGAGAATTCGAAGCAGTTAGTTGACGAAATATTCGATATAATATACAAGTGAGTTTATTTACTTGTATTTTGATATTTCGATATTTTGATATGTACAAGTTCAAGTGATGGTGTTTGGTTAAGTAATTTGAAATTTCATTCATGTCCTCAACTATCTTTGTTGCAAAAATATATTACATAGATAATAGACTCAGTTCAGAATGCCATTAAAGGGTGAAAACCCAAACCAACACCCAAATGGCCCCGTAAGAGGAATTAACACCTCGCATAGGACCAATGTAACTTGTAAGAACTGACCGTGTAGTCACAAGTCTCTTGGTTTGAGAATATGATGATAATTTGAAAATATATAGATTAAGCTTAGAAATAAGTCATTAAAGGGTGATATTCCAAATCAGCCCCCAAACGACCCCATAATAGGAACAAACACCTTGCACGTGACCAGTGTAACTTGTAGGAACTGACCACATAGTCACGAGTCTTTTGGTTTTATAATATGACAATAATTTGTAAATATATAGATTAGGCTTAGAAATAAGCCGTTAAAGGGTGAAAAGCCAAACTAGTCCCCCCAAATGGCCCCATAAGAGGCACTAACACCTTGCACGGGAGCAACATAACTCGTTGGAACTGAGACCGTAGTCACGGGCCTCTCAGTTTGAGAATATGATGATAATTTAAAAATATATAGATTAGGCTTAGAAATAAGTCGTTAAAGGGTGAAAAGCCAAACTAGCCCCCAAATGGCCTCCTAAGAGGCACTAACACCTCGTACGGGACCAATGTAACACGTAAGAACTGACCGCGTAGCCACGGACCTCTTGATTTGAGAATATGACTATAATTTGAAAATATATAGATTAGGTTTTGAAAGAAGACGTTGAAGGGTTAAAACCGAAACCAGCCCCCAAACGGGCCCGTAAGATGCACTAACACCTCGTACAGGACCAATGTAACTCGTAGAACTAACCATGTAGTCACGGGCCTCTCGTTTTGAGAATATGATGATAATTTGAAAATATATAGATTAGGCTTAGAAACAAGCTGTTGAAGGGTGAACACCCAAACTGCCCCCCAAACGGCCCCATAAGAGGCACTGACACCTTGCACTTGACCAATGTATAACTTGTAGGAAATGATCACGTAGTCTCGGGCCTCTCGATTTGAAAATATGATGATAATTTGAAAATATATAGCTTAGGTTTATAAACAAGCCGTTAAAGAGTGAAAACCCAAACCAACCCCCAAACGGCTCCATGAGAGGCATTAACACCTTCCACGGGACCAATGTAACTCATAGGAGCTGATCGCATAGTCATGGGCCTCTTGATTTGAGAATATGATGATAATTCAAAAATATTTAAATTAGGCTTTAAAACAAACCGTTAAAGGGTGAAACCCCAAACAAGCCACTAAACGGCTTGATAAGAGGAACTAACTTTTCACACGGGATTAATGTAACTCGTAGGAATTGATTGCGTAGTCTCGGGTCTCCTAGTTTGAGAATATGGAGATAATGTGAAATTATATAGATTAGACTTAGACATAAGTCGTCAAAGGGTGAAAACCCAAACCAACCCCCAAATGGCCCCGTTAGAGGCACTAACACCTCACATGGGACCAGTGTGATTCATAGGAACTGACTCTGTAGTCACATGCCTTTCGTTTTGAGAATATGATGATTATTTGATAATATATAGATTAGGCTTAAAAACAAACCGTTAAAAAGAGAAAAGCAAAGTTAGCCCCCCAAACGGCCCCACAAGAGGCACTAACACCTTGCACGGGAGCAATGTAACTCGTAGGTACTGATTGCATAGTCAGGAGACCCTAGATTTGATAATATGATGATAATTTTAAAATATAGCTTAAGCTTAGAAATAAGTCGTTGAAGGGTGAAAACCCAAAGCAACCACTAAATGGCCCCATAATAGGCACTAACACCTCACACGTGACCAATATAACTCGTAAGAACTGATCGCGTAGTCACGGGCCTCTCCATATGAGAATATGGTGATAATTCAAAAAGATATTGATTAATCTTTGAAAGAAGCCGTTGAAGGGTGCAAATCCAAACCAGCCCCCAAACGACCCCGTAAGATGCGCTAACACCTCCAATGGGTTCAATGTAACTCGTAGGAACTAACCACGTACTTATGGGCATCTCGGTTTGAGAATATGATGATAATTTAAAAATATATAGATAAGGATTAGAAACAAGTCGTTGAAGGGTGAAAACCAGCCCCTAAACGGCCCCATAAGAGGCGCTAACACCTTGCATGGGACCAATGTAACTCATAGGAACTGACCGCATAGTCACGGGCCTCTCGATTTAAGAATATGATGATAATTTGAAAATATATAGCTTAGGCTTAGAAACAAGCCGTTGAAGGGTGAAAACTCAAACCAGCCCCCCAAACGGCCCCGTAAGAGGTATTAACACCTCGTACGGGATCAATATAACTCGTAGGAACTGACCGCGTAGTCACGGGCCTATCGATTTGAGAATATGATGATAATTGAAAAATACATAGATTAGGCTTAGAAACAAGTCGTTGAAGGGTGGAAACCCAAATCATCCCCAAACGGCCCCCCAAAAGGCACTAACACCTCATACGGGACCAATGTAACTCGTAGGAACTGACCGCATAGTCATGGGCCTCTCGATTTGAGAATATGACGATAATTGAAAAATATATAGATTAGGCTTAGAAACAAGCTGTTGAAGGGTGAAAGCCCAAACCAGCCCCAAACGACCCCGTAATAGGCACTAACACCTCACACGGGACCAATGTAACTTGTAGAAGCTGATGAGGTAGTCATAACTTGCGTAAGATTTTCAATTTGAGAATATAATAATAATTTTAACTCCTATATGTAATTTTTTTAGCTTTGATTAAGCATTTTTTATAAATTACTTGGTTACTAATATCATCTCTTTTTTGGATCCTATTTTTTTTACTAGTTAACATTTTACCATTAGCATTTATTCACGTGGAACACACAGACAAGTCAATGGTTTACAACAAGGGCATTATTTATTTAATGTCATTAATATTCAGGATTCTATATAATTTTTGTGTATCTCCATGTGGGCTTTTGTAGTTTTATTGTTAACTTTTATGACCTTGCGGGCTTTTGTAATTTTAATCATATATTTTGTGGCCGTGCGGGCTTTATATTACGCAGGTTTTATATTAGCATGTTTTAAAATGTTCAGAAAATAGAAGAAACTCTGTCCAATTTTGTTTTGGTCTGTGAACTACTAAAGACTTGTAATATTTTGAAGTTTGTAGTTTATCAACAACGTGCGAGATTTGCAATTTGTGAATTTTCTTGTTTTTAAATAATTAATTTTTTTCTTTTATCCAAAAATTTGGCACACTTCAAACCCGTGCCAAAAGTGTATCAAATTTTGGCACGTTTTTGAATTGTGCCAAGAGTTTATCAAAATGTACTCAATCTGGCATAGTCCAAAAGTGTACTAAAAGTGAGTTAGAAGTGTTCCTGTTTGATCAAATCTGGCACACTTTTAAACCATGCCAGAAAAAATGGCCATTTGGAACACCTGATTCTGACACAGTTCAAAACCGTACCAGATTTGATCTGGCACAGTTTTAAACCGTGCTAGATTTCTGTTTTTGGTGTAGTGAGAAGAAAATAAATTCTTCCTCCCATTCCTAGGATGAGTTACTGCACTACCTGCTATGTATAACAGGATAATTTTTTTTAATGATTTCTATATCTTGAACATATGGGTCAAGTGGGGTATGAACAAGATACTCTTTATAGAAATCACATTTGTGAGTGAGAAGGGGTCACTTCTGTGAGAATAACCAATGGCTACATTGCTAAATTCTCTAACACACTCATGAACCCAGGAGGTATCCAAGGCCAAAACGGACACAACAATGAGAACCAAGAATGTTCATATAAGGGTTGTGTGAATTCTATTGTCTTGGTTTACACAAAAAGATTGATCAATTCAAGACATTGTGTTCATTGATTGTCCAGTAAACCCGATAGTCTCTCACCAGGAAAGATTCAAGGCCAAAGGCTATCTTTACCGATCCAGCTCTTTTCCGCTGATACTCTCTCTTATTTTTCTTCATGTTCATTTTATTCTTCACTCAAATCTCATTCATGTTGGGGATTGTTGAAAAATATTGTGTTCTACACAAATTATTTTATGACCAAATTAATATATCGGTCAAGAGCCATTATAAGAGTAGGACCCACATTTCAAATGTGGTGGGACTAAGTACGTATGTGTTCCTTATAGTAAGAGGAGTTACGTGATATATTCATTTTGTAAAACGAACAAAAGATGAATAAGAAATTCGGTTTCAAGGTGCCCCATTTATGTATGAAATTTATTGGGAAATTTTATTTAATTTTCTGGGACGAATTTTTATAACTTTCTCTAAAGGTTGTGATTGCTTGCTATATAGTGACTGTTTTTCATAACCGCCCCTAAAGGTCGTGACTATTCACCATAAGTTGTGACAATTCACGAAAAACGTCCCTAAAGTGACTGTTTTCTAAAAGACACGTCTTTTCATGAAAAAATACTTTGTTTTCTATAAACACAAGACTTGTCTTCATTTTTTAAAGGGAGAAAAAGAGAAAAAATATTTTCTATACTTTTCATTCCCAATCGAGTCAGATGGAGTATCAAACATAATTGGTTCGTGGGACATGCACACTGAAGTGCTTCTTGCGTGTGTTGAGACTGTTTTATCCGGAGAGGCAAATGCTCATTGGTCATTGTCGTAAGCACCGTAGCAAGATCGTATTTTGTCATAAGGATAGAGTGTCAAACACTTTACTCGGTCATCTTCTTCGTTTGTAAGTTTTCTAGTGGTATCAATTTTATTGCATAAATATGATTTATTTCATATTTTATTTTTTGATAAAATACAAGAGCACATATAATTTTATATAACAACTTTTATCTCATTAAAATTAAGCTTCGACTCCTATTATAGTGGTGATAATTTTTCATTATAAAAAAATTAAGGGCATAAAAAATGTAATTTTTTGAACATTAGTTTACTTCAAGAATTTTTCAAATTTCAGGAAAATTGGACGGGGATATAAAAAAATATATGGTTAGTTGTCTTATACTACTTGGTACTGATAAATAAAATTTAATGGATGAAGATCGCTTTCACCGATGATGAATCATGAGATTTTTCTACAAGGTTAAACTTCCATTATTAGGACGATTAAAAATCATAACTGATTTGCTTGTAGTGTAGTAGAAAACCAACTAGAGAGACAAATTATTGATAGCTACTACTTATATATTGAACAACATGAGTAGCGTGTATCAAATAATGTTCAGCTGACATTACAATCCCAAGCGACGTGCATATAACTACTAAATAGTTCCCATTCTCTTCTTCCTCGTTTAGAAAAAAATAATTATACATAGAAGAAAGTTGCAAAACTCGACATTTGTATTCTTACAAGACAACTAGATTATATTTCTAATAGACTCAATAGATTAATATGATTAAACTGCAAATATTATAATATCCATTAATACAACTTAGCATTGAGCGTGAACCTCTAAAAAATATCATAATGAGTGAATTTGATAGTAAAAGTATTTAATTGTTATAAAAGTATTAAAAATCAAAATAACATATGAGATTCAGTAAAACTTATCAATTTTAAAAGAGTGTCGTTGATGGCCAAAGGGATCAGATTAGCTATGTGCTTTGAATGCCAAGAGAGTACCCAAATAGAACGAGAGCCAATTTAGGCATTTTTAAAAACATCCTTGAGATATTTTAGTGCAACCATAATGATTTTCACAAAATACTAACAAAAGAAGGAAGAATGTGTATGGTGTCACCAACTAGGGTTTTATTTGGGATAAATTTGACATACTATTAAGCAAAGTGAGGTATTGTTTATTGATAAAGTCTTGTTTGAGAGTTCTATATTGGAGAGAAAAGAAAGTAAAAGAAAGGAAATCATGTTTCCTTTCATTCGTTTGGGAGTTTAAGTAGGAAAGAAAGTGTATTTCTCTCGTTTTTGAGCTTAAAAGGAGAGAAAATATAGGAAATGTTTTAAAAAACTTTCCCTTCCTTTCTATGTAAAACTTTCTTTTCAATTCAGATAGAAGTTTAGAGAAATGAAAGTTTTTTAATGAATTGTATCTTCTTCTTTTCCTGAAAAAAATTATCTTCTTTCCAAACTCCCAAACACGAGAAAGAAAGTTGTTTTCTTTTCTCTACTAAACTCATTTCTCTTCTCTTCTTTACTTTTCTCTATTATTAACTATCCCTTCTTTTCTTTTCTCTCCTATTAAAATTTTCTTTTCCTTTCTTTTCTCTTAAAATCTCCAAAATGATTCCTAAAAGTTTTCGAATGAATAGAAATCGATGACAAATGCTTATATATAGGCCTGAGAATTCATAAATAAAACAGTTACAAGTGGAAAGATTATTTGACTACTTATTTAACTAACTTGAACTAAAAACTAGATATTCAGTTACATTCACTATTCAGTTACAATGTCATCTTCAGATTGATTCAGTTGTTTTCAATTTACCATGTTCCACTAGCCAACTATAAAAATTACCCTCCCATCCATAAGGATCCTTGTGCTCAAGGATGTAAGTGGGGGGCACACTCGTGAATGGAATCCCAATCTTCCCACATGGAATCCTCTAGAATAGTGTTTGACCACTGGATCGATACTTTGAAATGTTATCTTGCTACCACTTTTGACTAAGCATTTATCATTGATTGCTACTAGTTCTACTTGTAATTGACCATCTGACCATGTTAATGGTAAAAGTGGAATTGGAATAGCATTGTGAGCAAATTTCTTCTTGTGTTGTGAAGCATGGAATACAGGGTGGATTTTAGTCCCAGGTGGCAATTGTAATTTGTAAGAAAGAAAGATGATTCTTTTTATCACTAAAAATGGTACATAATCCCTAGTAACCAGTTTCATATTTCGTCTACAAGCTACTAAAATTTGACGGTAAGGTTGCAGTCATCGGTACATAATATCACCCATAAAAAATTCCCTTTTAGACCTATGCTTATCAACATACTATTTTGTCATCTATTGCACTTGGAGAAAATCCTCCCTTAGGAGTTCAGTCATCAATAATTTCTCCTTCATGAGTTCTTCCACTGCACAACGATCATGTAATTTTTTATAGGAATGGCCCATTGAGGTGTGAAAATCCATACACGACTTGAAATGGGGTGGTTTTGAGGCTTGAATGGAAAGTGGTGTTATGCCACTATGATGCCAAACTGAACCATTTATGCCACCTGGTTGGTCTGTGGCTAGTCATGCATCTGAAAGAGGTTTCTAAAAATTAGTTGACCTTAACTTTTTGCCCATTAGACTGAGGGTGGTAAGCAGTGCTCATATGTAGATTGGTTATTATGCAGAGAAATACAAAATGGAAGAATGAAAACCTCTTTATATCTTTCAATGAATGAAGAATACAAGCTTTATATACAGGCTCTTAAGTTACAACTAACCTAGATGTTCATAACAAACTTAACTGCCTTTATGACAAACTCTATAACAAATTGTAAAAAACTACTTAATATTTAAAACTCTCCTTAAGATGGACTTTAAATGTCTTTTATAGCCATCTTGGAAAGTAAAGAAAACAAAGAACTCACAGGCAAAGCCTTAGTAAAAAAATCAATTAATTGATGCTGAGAACAAATAGGCATAAGTTTGACAAACCTAGTTGCAACTTTATTCCGAACAAAATGACAGTCTATCTCAATGTGATTCGTCCGTTCATGAAAGATAAGATTAAAAAAATATGTATTGCAACTTGTTTCTCATAGAATAAAAGAGTTAGAAAGGAAAGAGGAACACCAAAGTCTCTAAAAATTATTGTATCCAGACTAATTCATTAGTAGTTGTAGCCAAAGCTCGGTATTTTGCTTCGGCAGGGAAATAGTGGATTTCTTTTTAGCTTTCTAAGATACTAATGACTCACCAAAAACTAGTAATGGACTTTAATGAATCAGAAAATGTTGCCTAGTAGAAGGCTCGCAGTTGCAAAGATGAAGAGAAATTGAAAAATAAACCCTGACCAAGCCTGTACTTAAGATACTAAGAAGATGATGAGCAGCTTACAAATGTTGTAGTCGAGGAACGACAAAAAATTAACTGAGTTTATGAACTTTGAAGGTAATGTCTGGTCTGGATAAAGTGAGATAAAGTAAATGACCTATAAGATGTCTATACTAAGAGGCATCTGGGAGAAGGTCACCATCAGTAGCATTAAGTTGAAGTTTAGGATTCATAGGAACTGATGTAAGTTTAAAAGCTATATATCCAGTGTCTTCAAGAATTTGCAGCGTATAATGCCTTTGAGAGAGAACTATGCCATTAGAGGAATGAGCAATCTCAAGACCAATAAAGAGATTTATGCCCCCAAGGTCTTTCAACATGAATTGAATGCATAAAAAAGACTTGAATGGTTTAATGACATCGAGTAAAGGGCCAGTGATGGCTATATTGTCCACATGCACCATTAGTGAAACAAAGGACGTGTAATACCATGTCCCCAAAATTGAATTACATTATAGATGGATTATAATTGAGGAGGAGTTTTTGATGATTATGGAAGAATTGTGGGTAAAATTTGAGAAAAGTAAAAGAAGAACAAAAATAGGTCATTCAAATGACAAAGGATTCTCGTTCGAGCGATAAGGTGAGGTCGCGAGAAGCGAGGCATTAAACGACGTGATAGTGACTTACAGTAGCAGATCGCACAAAGGGTCGAGAGATCAACAGTTCTACCAACATCGGAAAGTCGTTCAAATGACCTAGGGTTGTTGTTTGAACAACGTAAGTCAAATTTTTAATCTCAGTTGCCCTTATGCGCTGTCACAATCTCAGTCGTTAGATCTTTGAGCTAGTGAGCCCATATCAGCCCAGAAGGGGCTAAACGGGATTTTTGGCCTTTAAAGAGGTTTTATAAAGGGTTCTTTGGGTTAATTGGGGTTATTTGGTGTTGGGAGAAAATAGAAGAAGGAGAGAGAGTTGGGTTGTCGTCCACCTCCACCTCCACCCACCACCAAACCACCATTCCACCACTATTTTATGTAATATCGCACAATGTTCAAACCTATAATACCCATTTCCACCATTAAAGAAGAAAAACTACAATTTATTAGGAGTATTTGAGAGATTTTGGAACAGATGATGAGGGCTTCCATTGAGTTTGAAGTGGGTCTTGCTTGGAAGCTTGGAAAAGAACATTTTAGAGATTTTTGGAGGATGCATTTGGTAACCCCTTGAAGCCACCTATGGAGGTGGAAATTGCTCCTCCTACACCAACATTTCTACCACTATTAGAGTCATTAGAGGTGGCAAAACCTTATTCTTAGTGTAAGATTTATTTTACACATTTGTAGTTTTGTAACTAGACTATTTGAGTAGGGTGCATTTAGTTAAATGGGGTAATTAATGTGTAGCAGATAATAACCTTTTTTATGAAATAAAAATATCAGAAAATGATATTTTGTTGAAAATAAAGAATGAGTAAATATTTCAAGTTTTGAAGTATTAAAAGTTGGTGTTTTATGAAAATGGTGGATTTTCTAGAAAATTTGTGTTAATCATTTTATGGAATAAAATGTTTGGAAATGATGACTTATTTTGTAAACATTGGTGAAATAATGTTTCTTGCAAAAATGATGATTTTATGAAAAATATACTGATATACCCGTTTATATCCTCGGCTTAGATGAGGATTACCTCCAAGACGGACGACCCTTCACCAGGCCCCAGCTGGCCACCACCGGACCCAGACGACCCTACGAGGGGACGACCCTTCACCAGGCCCCAGCTGGCCACCACCGGGCCCAGACGACCCTACGAGGGGCCGACCCTCCACCAGGCTCTAGCCGACCCTACGAGGGGCCGACCCTCCACCAGGCTCCGGACGACCCTACGAGGGGCCGACCTTTCCTCAGGGCTCCAGACGACACTACGAGGGTACGACAGTACGAGGCCAGAATCAAACCAGACTCCCTACCGGAAGGAACTTTGCCCTCGGCCTCGGCTCATAGGCCGAGGGTGACATCATGACAGCGCGTGGTCCGGGACGCGCGTGGAACAGTGCGCGTCAGGCTCATATGACACGTGGCAGACCGTTATAACGAAATCACCCCCTCACGTGAGGGAATATTATGTCATCATTTGGCATCTACAGGTGTCAACAGGGAATTGGCTAGATCATTATTCACATGCACCATGCTTACTTGGGGGGTACACTACACCCCCCAAGACCTATATATACTTGTCACCCCCAACCCTACAGGGGATCGATCCATGAACAGTAGCCCTAGCTAAAGCTCTGCTTGTACACACACAGTAGAGAGAGAGAGAGGGTTATGTGCATTGTATCCAAGGCCATTAGTGCCCATACTTAGTGGATCACACACTCACAGTGGATGTAGGCCAAATTGGCTGAACCACTATATATCATTGTCTAAATTTCCTCTTATACTCATCCCCTTCTATACACTCATATATCTCTATGGCTGCCATGGCTGCTACTGCTTGAGCTCACTAACACTTATCTGGTGGTGCTAAATCTCAGCATCATCAGTTTGGCGCCGTCTGTGGGAACGAGAAGACATCTCTTCCTTTGTACAGCTTGACCTCACTGGGCACTCTGGTGGTGAACCAACACTCCCCCTGAGAGGAGGTGTTTCACCATTGAAAGAGACCCACTAAGGTTCCCAAGCTCACCAGTATTTTCTTCAGTTCAACTTTTCATAGCTCAAGCGCATGGCACCTGAGATGCCACCGCCACCGCTTCCCCTGCCGGATGAGGGGGGAAGACCCAGTTCCAGTCAGCCGCCGCCTCAGTCTGAGATGGCTGATGTGGCAGCAGCCCTAAAGTCTCTGGCAGCAAGCCAGCGGATGATGCAGGAGCAGTTCACAGCTCTGAGTCAGAACATACTGAGACCACCAGGGGTCTCACCTGAGATGATTACTCCGGCAGCAGCCCCAGGACAGCATGAGGCCAGGGGACCACCCCAGGCGCCACGCAAAGACCTGCCACCCCCTCAGAGGCGTAGGGATGTTGCTGACCCCAGGCGTTTACGCCTGGGGAGGCAAGGAAACCCTTGCTCTGAAGACAGGTATGACGATCTGGAGGGGGAGGAGGCCCCAATAGAATGCTGGAAACCCTATGAGGTCTCCAACAATACTGTGCGACCCCTCCAGGACAGTAGAGGGAAGTGTGGGAGACCAAACCCTGATGATCGTCCAAGAGGCTCTGCTTTTGATCGCCTGAGCAGGGGGTCGGCCTTTGAGAGACTAGGCCCAGTAAATGACCTGCGAGAACAGTTATCCAGGCCAAGGAGTGCTGCAAGATCCAGGAGGGGGGCAGCAGATGGCCGCCCCCGAGGATGAGATGACGGCCAGAGGGAAGTGAACAGTCGACACAGGCCTGCTGCAGCAGAACCCTCCGTCCACCTCGGAGAGGCAGCAGGGGATAACATCGGCCAGGCCGACCCTGCGAGGCCCTGGAATGACTCAATCCAGCGGTTAGAGGATAAGATTGGTGATATATTGAAGAGCCGAAACCCTCTTCAGAGGGGATACACCATAGGCTCACCCTTTGTGGCAAAGATAGTCAACTTCCCCACGCCGTCAAAGTTCAAGCCACCTATGGTCACCCCAAGGTATGATGGGAGCACCAACCCCGTCCACCACGTGGAGATGTATCAGTCGGCGGCAGACATATACTCTATCTCAGATGAGATGAGGTGTCGTGCCTTCTCTGGTACCCTGACAGGGGCTGCGCATGTGTGGTACACGTCTCTTCCAAAAAATTCCATTGGAAACTTTAAGCAGTTGGCAGACCTGTTCATCCATAATTTATGCTTTGGGGTGAGGCCACAGAAGAAGACCACCCACCTGCTCTATGTTAAGCAGGGGAAGAGTGAAAGTCTGAGGGACTATATAGCCAGATTCAATAAGGAGAAGATGGAGGTAGAAGACTATGAGGAGAGCATAGCTATGACAGCCCTGAGTGGAGGACTCCAAAAGGGGAAGCTGTTATGGAAGCTTGCTGAAGACCCTCCGAGGACGATGGCCGAGTTGTTGTCAACAGCAGGAAAGGTGATGAACGCCGAAGAGGCGATGGCTGCAAAATATGAAGACGAAAGAGGAGGTGCTAGGGGGAGTAAGTACCCCAAGAAGAACAAAGAGGGGAAGAAGAGAACCATGGATGATAAGTTCGCGGGGTACACCCCTCTGACGGTCAGCTGTGAACAGATCCTCAATGAGATAAAGAGTGACCGGACGCTGAAGTGGCCTGAGAAGCTGAGGGCAGCCCCCGGCAAGAGGAATAAGAACATGTGGTGCGAATTTCACCAAGACCACGGACACGTGACGGATAAATGCTTTGCTCTGAAAGACGAGATTGAGAAGATGCTGAAAGAAGGGAAGCTCAGAAAGTACGTCGACAAAGCCGACTTCAAGAGGGGCCGAGGGGACGACCCCAGAAAGAAGCGAGTCGATGCCTGCAGAGAAGGTCCTCAAAAAAGAGGGGACGACCCCTCTGATGATGAGGACGACCCTGACCTCCCGCCGAAAGACGACCACGGCCCTGTCAAGAGGCTCAATATGATCTCCCTCGGAGTGGGAATGATATTCGGGGGACTTGCAGGAGGAGGGTCTGAGGTCGCTAACAGGAAGGCCCATGTGGCTGAGGCCAAGGCAGTGACGAAGACGGTACACGCAACCTCCGTGGAGGTCAAGTCAGAAAAGAGGAAGAAGGTTGACATGGACACTTTGATAGTGGGATTTTCAAGGATGGACTTCAAAGGCCTCTTGGCCCCGCATGATGACCCTCTTGTCATCACTACCAGGGTGCACGGGTGCGAAGTGCCGAGGATCCTGGTAGATGGGGGCTCATCCGCAGATGTGATGTTTTGGCCATGCTTCAAGGCCTTGGGCCTCAGTCGTGCCAGACTTGTCCCATACCATCATCCATTGATTGGGTTCAGTGGGGAGAAGGTTCACCCCCTGGGAATATATGAGGCTGATGTCAGGATGGGGGACGAATGGCCGAGATGGCTCACCAAGAGGGTCAGTTTCTTTGTGCTGGATGAGCATGTGTTTTCGGCATACAACATCATACTGGGACGTGTGGCCCTCAAGGGGTTTGAAGCTGTGCCGTCCACAGTCCACCAGATGGTTAAGTTCCCTACCCCTTATGGGGTGGGGGAAGTCCAGGGAGACCAGACGACAGCGAGAGAATGCTACTACAACTCCGCTGAAGAAAAGGAGGCACACAAGAGGGCTACAACCACTTACAACATTGATACCCTAGACCCCAGGGACGAGACGAAGCTAAAAAAAGGGGAGGCCGCTGAGGAGGTAGAACCCATCATCCTCGATGAGGATGACCCGGGAAAAACCGTCCAAGTTGGCAAGTCTCTGAAGCCCAGTATCAAGGAAGACCTCATCAAACTGTTGAGGAGAAGGCGAAGCGTCTTCGCCTGGAGTCATGTAGATATGCCAGGGATCGACCCTGAAATCATGTGCCATAAACTCAATGTGGTAGAGGGAGTGAAGCCGGTGAAGCAGAAGAGGAGAATTTACTCCAGAGAAAAATATGAGGTCATCAGAGATGAGGTCAAAAAATTAGAAGACGCTGAATTTATCAGAGAGGTCATCTACCCTGAATGGCTGTCCAATGCAGTCATTGTCCCAAAGGCCAACGGGAAGTGGCGGATGTGTGTGGACTTCACAGACCTCAACAAGCACTGCCCCAAAGACAGCTTCCCTCTCCCCCGCATTGACCAGATGGTAGACGCTACTGCAGGCCACGAGCTCATGAGTTTTATGGATGCCTATTCAGGGTATAACCAGATCTTCATGAACCCTGATGACTCGGAGAGGACATACTGTTACAGGGTCATGCCCTTTGGCCTAAAAAATGCGGGGGCAACGTACCAGCGCCTTGTAAATAAAATGTTCGAAGACCAAATTGGGAAGTCTATGGAGGTTTATGTAGATGACATGCTGACTAAAAGTCTGAAGGCAGAGGACCATGTGGCAGACCTGGAAAGGACCTTCAATACAATGGACAAATACAAAATGAAGCTCAATCCGGCCAAGTGTGTCTTCGGGGTCGGAGCGGGGAAGTTCTTGGGGTTCATTGTCAATCAAAGAGGCATCGAGGCCAATCCCAAAAAGATAAAGGCCCTTATTGAGATGAAGACCCCCAAGTCCATTAAAGACGTTCAGAGGCTCACAGGGAGAGTGGCTGCCTTGAACAGATTTGTGTCAAGGGCTACAGACAGATGTCTACCATTCTTCAAGATCCTCAGGAAGGCCTTCGAATGGAGCGAAGAGTGTGATGAGGCTTTAAAGGAGCTAAAATCATACTTAGGGTCTCCCTTGCTGCTGTCACGACCCGTGCAGGGTGAACGACTTTACGTGTACCTTGCTGTCTCAGAGTCCGCTATCAGTGCAGCAATCGTAAGAGACGACGATGGGATACAGAAGCCCGTATATTTCAATAGCAAGGCACTCCAGGGGGCAGAGCAGAGATACCCGAGGATGGAGAAGTTGGCCTATGCCTTGATCCATGCCTCAAGGAAGATGAAACCGTACTTCCAGTCCCATACTATGGTCATCCTTACTGACTCTCCTCTTAGGCAGGTCCTACACAAGCCTAAAAAATCAGGAAGGCTAATGACCTGGGCTATAGAGCTGGGGGAGTTAGATATTGTGTATCAGCCTAAGACAGCCATTAAGGGGCAGGCATTGGCAGACTTCGTGGCTGAGTTCACCTGGGAAGATGATGAGGCCGAGGGTGAGACCCTCGGGAAGATGGATACAGAAGACAGACCCGCAGACACACCCGCAGATAGGGCTGAGACGAGCACCGCAAGAAGGAAAGCGAATGAAAACGAAGAGGGTAGATACATCTTTAGACAGGGGTCCCTCTCTGAGGGAAATTTTTCTGAAGGAGAGACTCCGTGGAGCCTCTTCGTTGATGGGTCCTCCTGTGATAGCGGTAGTGGTGCTGGACTGATACTGTCAGCACCCGATGGCATAGACGTCGAGTACGCCCTAAGGTTCAACTTCAAAGCCTCCAACAACGAGGCTGAATATGAGGCCTTAGTAGCAGGCCTCTCCTTGGCCAAGTCTCTTAGCGTCGGCTAGATTTTGGTCCATAGTGATTCAAGACTAGTCGTGAATCAGATACTAGGAGCCTACGAGGCTAAAGACGAAAGGATGGCTAGGTACCTCGAGAAGGTGAGGTCATTACTGAAGGGCTTCATAGAAGTGAAGTTAAGGAGGGTACCTAGGCTTGATAATGGCCGCGCTGATGCCCTTGTTAGGCTGGCCTCGGCAACAAGAACAGACATCAGGAGGACGGTCCCAGTAGAAATTTTGCTCCGACCGACTATTGAGGACACTGAGGGAACACCTAGCAATTGCCTAAGTGTTTCCCAAGAAGCTTCGTGGATGGACCCCCTTATCAGATACATTAAAAAGGGTGAGATGCCAGAAGCAAGGCAAGAAAGGAAGAAGCTGAGGTACAGGGCGGCAAAATTCACTATCATCGGAGACACCTTGTACAAAAAGGGGTTTCTGCTCCCCTTACTTAGGTGTGTGCATCCCTCAGAAGTCCCTTCCATTTTGCAAGATGTGCATGAAGGGTCGTGCTCAAGCCACATTGGGGGTAGATCCCTAGCGAAGAGGGTAATCACCCAGGGGTACTGGTGGCCGACCTTGGGGAAAGACGCAGCAGCATATGTAAAAAAGTGCGACAAATGTCAAAGATTTGCCACCATCCCTCACCAACCCCATCAGCCTCTTACTTCCATTACATCCCCATGGCCGTTTGCAGTGTGGGGGATCGACCTAGTAGGACCCTTGCCTAGGGCCATCAATAACTATCGATTCCTCATCGTAGCCATTGATTATTTTTCAAAATGGGTGGAGGCGGAGCCAATGGTGACAATCACAGAGCAGAAGACCTTCCAGTTCATCTGGAAAAACATCATATGCAGATACGGTCTCCCCAACACCCTCATCTCGGATAACGGGACTCAGTTCAAGAATGCCTCTCTACAGAAATACTGTGAGAGGGTAAGTATCAAACAATTTTTCTCCACCCCAGGCCGACCTCAGGCCAATGGGCAAACCGAAGTTACGAACATGACAATCTTAGATGGGATTAAGAAGAGGCTTGAGGAGGCCAAAGGGAGATGGGTCGAGGAGTTATATGCCGTGATATGGGCATACAGGACGACAGTGAGGACCTCCACCGGGGAGACCCCATTCATGCTAGCATATGGATCAGAAGCCGTCATCCCCACCGAGATTGAGTTTCCTACGCATAGAGTCCAAATGTACGACCCCCAGGGAAATACGGTAGAGAGGAGACTTGACCTGGACTTGATTGAGGAAAGAAGGGAGGATGCCGAGATAAGGCAGGCTTCCTACCAACAGAGGACCGCAAGGTTCTATAATCAGAGGGTGAAACAGAGGCCCATCGCAGTGGGGGACTTGGTCCTCAAGAAGACTTGGCAAAAGCCCAACAAGCTTCACCCTAATTGGCATGGCCCATATAGGGTCATCGATGAAGTCATCCCTGGGACCTACAGGCTAGAAAACCTAGAGGGGGAACCTTTTTCAAACCCCTGGAATGCAGATCATTTGAAGAAATACTATCAGTAGTGTTGTAAGGTCTTGAAAGGCCATAATTGTAATGAGAGTTGCTCCAACAGAACACTCGGAAAATTAATGAGAAATATCAGTGCTTCCTTCATCCTGTTGTCAGTCCTAGCATGCATGGAAACATCTACAGAAATCCATTAATTTGGAAAGTTGATCCCTCGGCTGTAATGGGGACCAGTGGAGGGGACGACCCCACCACTGTCCTCAAAAAAGACGAGGGAAGACTTTAAAATCCATTAAATTGGAAAGTTGATCCCTCGGCTGTAATGGGGACCAGTGGAGGGGACGACCCCACCACTGTCCTCAAAAAAGACGGGGGAAGACTTTAAAATCCATTAAATTGGAAAGTTGATCCCTCGGCTATAATGGGGACCAGTGGAGGGGACGACCCCATCACTGTCCTCAAGAAAGACGAGGGAAGACTTTAAAAACCATTAAATTGGAAAGTTGATCCCTCGGCTATAATGAGGACCAGTGGAGGGTACGACCCCACCACTGTCCTCAAGAAAGACGAGGGAAGACTTTAAAATCCATTAAATTGGAAAGTTGATCCCTCGGCTATAATGGGGACCAGTGGAGGGGACGACCCCACCACTGTCCTCAAGAAAGACGAGGGAAGACTTTAAAAACCATTAAATTGGAAAGTTGATCCCTCGGCTATAATGAGGACCAGTGGAGGGGACGACCCCACCACTGTCCTCAAGAAAGACGAGGGAAGACTTTAAAAACCATTAAATTGGTTATTTGAACCCTCGGCTATAATGAGGACCAGTGGAGGGGACGACCCCACCACTGTTCTCAAGAAAGACGAGGGTAGACTTTATTTAAAACCATTAAATTGGTTATTTGAACCCTCGGCTATAATGAGCACCAGTGGAGGGGACGACCCCACCACTGTCCTCAAGAAAGACGAGGGTAGACTTTATTAAAAAATCATTAATTTGGTTACTTGAACCCTCGGCTATAATGAGGCCACATGAGGGGACGACCCCACAGTGGTCCTCAAGAAAGACGAGGGAAGGGTTAGTAGCAAATTAGCAAGGAACAAACCATAATAGAATTAAGTATGGAAGACCACAATTGTGGAAGAGACTGGTATTAATAAAACATCAAGTATCGAGTGTTTTTACAAGTCCTTTGAACAAAAATACAAAAACAAGGGTATGGGCTACAGGCAGCCACCCTATGGGACGACATCAGAGGGTAGAGCCTCAACATCAATGGGAATGGTCTCCTCTGTTACCAGCACCGGATGATCTTCAGATGTACCGACCCGTTCGAGCTGGACTTGGGACTCCACCTGGTTGAGGGCCTCGGCAATTAGGGGATCGTCCAATTGAACACCCTCCAGTGATGGGCGAACAGAGGAAACCACATCGCCAAATTTGAGGACGACCCATCGGCAGGCCATCCTAATCCCCCTTTCAAGATATTCAAGGCCGAAGCCTTGAAATTCATCTGAAGTCTTGTATGCCTCCACAGCATCAGCCTCAGCTTTCTTGATGGCTGCTTCTAGATTAGTCTTATGCTGGGCCTCCAGATTGATCAGAGCCTCGTCCTTGTCCTTGATCAACAAGTCCTTGTCCTTGATCAACAAGTCCTTAGCCTGCGAATCGGCGTCATGTTGCTTCGTCAGCTCATCAAGGACTCTAGCGTGCTCAGTCCTTGTGCTCTCCAGCTCGGCCCTAGCAGTGTCTAACTCTGTCCGTAAGTCAACCTCTTGTTGAATGGCGCTCTCAGCTTCATGGAATTTCTGTTGGTTCTCAGCCATCCACTTGGTGGCTGAGGTGAGGGCACAGACGGACTGCAAGAAAAAATGAACAAATGTCAAGAGGGGCCGAGGGAACAGTTAATGAAAGAATGAAATTAAAGGTCAAGACCAATACCTGAGCAAGGGAGTGCAGACCAAAGTCGTACACTTTAGCTGGAGGCATCTTTGCCAAGAACTCGAAGTCGGAGGCCGATGGTGCAGAGAACATCGAGGCCTTGGCCGCCCTCAAGTTGGCAATAAGGGATGAGGGGTCGGCCCTCAGATGGGACAGATTTTGAGACCAGAAGGCCCCCATGCTCGACGAAGAGGTCGTACCCTCAGAGGCTTCGACCCTTGCCCTCGTCCTTGGATCAGGCCGATGCTCAACAGGAGTCTCAGGCTCCTTCCTCTTGTGGCTATCAGAGGTCGGCTCAACAACCGTCGGCCCTGAGGCCCTTGTCTTCTTTGGATCTTGCTGAGGCTCCTTCCCCTTTTTCTTCGACAAACCAGCAAGTAGGCTTGGAGCAGTCATTTCCCAGAGGTAGTCTGGTGTACCTGCAGGACGATCTGATAAGACGACGACATGTCAGAAAAGCTCAGAGATAAAGAGAGAACACTTCAAAAATAAGTAAAGAAGGGAAAATGTTCAGTATAACTCACATAGTTTTGTCAGAGGGCCGACCCTCAGACCAGCTTCTTTAAGGAAGCGAGGAGTCATCAGATCTTCGAACTTTGGGATCTCACCCTCTCTCCCTCATCCCCTCAGGTACTCAACAATATCCCTTTCCTCTAGGCTAAGTCTGGGGTCTGACCTAGCTTTCATTGAGGGATTAGACCATTTGTCAGGGACCCTCGGACCATCGGCAGAAGGGGACGCCTCGGCGGAGCGCTCCCACGCCCCAGATATGAAGAAGAATCTCTTCTTCCAATCATGATTGGAAGTTTGAGACACGTGAAGAAGTTTCTTCTCAGACCTTCTCGCCCCAAGATGATAATATCCGGGCTGTTTAGATGAAGAGGTGATATTATAGCAAGCCAAGAATACGTCGGACGAGGGCTCATCAGTAAAAGAGTTTTTCCACAAGGAAATGTAACCCAGAATCGTCCTCCAAGAGTTGGGTGGAAGTTGAGAGGGGGAGACGCCCAGAGCCGACAGAATATCGACAATGGCAGGGTGGAAGGGAAGTCTGACACGTACCTTGAACATTTGCTCGTAGACTGCAACCTCTCCCTCTTCACCCTCAAAAACCCTCTCAGTCTCAGAGGGAACCCTCATAGTTACCCCAGAGGGCACTCCGTAAGTATGCCTCCATATCAGAAGGTCCCTATCCCTAACGGAGGAGATAAAAGACGAGGCGTGGGAAGTGTCAACCTCATCATCTGTATCATCGTCCTCGTACTCATCCCCCTCCATCTCATCACCTGCAGGAGGACCCTGAGGGAAAGCCACTTGGAAGGCATTGGGGGACAGGGTTGTCACAGGGACAGCCTCAGAGGGGATCGTACCCTCGGCCTCTCGGGGAGGGCTAAGGTCAGGCGTGTCCCTTCTACCAGACGTTCCAGCACCAGTTGGGGAGGAGGTTCTCTCGTCCATTTCACTTGGTTTGGGAGTGTCGACAGGACGAGACGACGACCCACAAGACTCAGAGGGTTCAGATGGTCTTATGGTGGCAAGAGGAATGGGAAAGATGGGTCGTACCCAATTAGGGTCGGCCCCTCGTCTCCTCTCTTCCTCCTCCTCTATTCGTCTGATCTCGGTAAAGAGTTTCTCTCTCAGAGATGGGAATTCAGACACTAAGTTGTAAAGCCTCCTAAGCATTAAGGGGAAGACCCTACACTTGGAGAAATTACACTAGACTTGGCTAATTCAACTACAAACACTTGGGGGATTGACCAGGTTTGACTTTTGGATCAAACCAAAGAACTCAAACGTTTTTCGTCAAGAATGTTCAAGAACTACCAACCGGAGAAGACACCGGAAAAAGGCAATAGGGGAACTCTAAGAAACTGCCGACCTACGACCCTAAAAAATATACAGAAATGAAAACAAAAGAAGGCACGGGGAGAAAAAGGTTACCTGATGACGAGAGAACAAGAGCGCAGTGAGGCCTGAAAGATTGAAGGCTGCAAATGGCGACTGGTTCTAGAGAGAGAAAATGGTTAGGCGCGAAGAAGAAGAAGTTGGAAAGAGAGTTTAAAAAATTCTTAAATACTTTGGTAATGAGTGGACCCATTTACCAAAGAAAGCTATAATTAGGGCACAAGGCCCCAAGCACACTGCACAGCCGCCCTGCCTTGGAAACTGGAACAGCAATGAGTATCTGCACAGGTGTCACTCACCTAACTGATCACACGTGTCTCGAATTCAGCAAATATCCCTCAGCCATCTCAATGACACCTATGGCTAAGGGCTGGGGGGTGATTGATATACCCGTTTATATCCTCGGCTTAGATGAGGATTACCTCCAAGACGGACGACCCTTCACCAGGCCCCAGCTGGCCACCACCGGACCCAGACGACCCTACGAGGGGACGACCCTTCACCAGGCCCCAGCTGGCCACCATCGGGCCCAGACGACCCTACGAGGGGCCGACCCTCCACCAGGCTCTAGCCGACCCTACGAGGGGCCAACCCTCTACCAGGCTCCGGACGACCCTTCCTCAGGGCTCCAGACGACACTACGAGGGTACGACAGTACGAGGCCAGAATCAAACCAGACTCCCTACCGGAAGGAACTTTGCCCTCGGCCTCGGCTCATAGGCCGAGGGTGACATCATGACAGCGCGTGGTCCGGGACGCGCGTGGAACAGTGCGCGTCAGGCTCATATGACACGTGGCAGACCGTTATAACGAAATCACCCCCTCACGTGAGGGAATATTATGTCATCATTTGGCATCTACAGGTGTCAACAGGGAATTGGCTAGATCATTATTCACATGCACCATGCTTACTTGGGGGGTACACTACACCCCCCAAGACCTATATATACTTGTCACCCCCAACCCTACAGGGGATCGATCCATGAACAATAGCCCTAGCTAAAGCTCTGCTTGTACACACACAGTAGAGAGAGAGAGAGGGTTATGTGCATTGTATCCAAGGCCATTAGTGCCCATACTTAGTGGATCACACACTCACAGTGGATGTAGGACAAATTGGCTGAACCACTATACATCATTGTCTAAATTTCCTCTTATACTCATCCCCTTCTATACACTCATATATCTCTATGGCTGCCATGGCTGCTACTGCTTGAGCTCACTAACACTTATCTGGTGGTGCTAAATCTCAGCATCATCATATACATTTGTTGAGTTTTAAGAAATTAAATGCCTTTTATGTATTTATAATGTAATTTTTACAAGTGTAATAAATTTCTAGAATGAAAAATGTGTTTAACCCAATTAATAGGATTTTAAAATTTAAAACCCATCTTCCCATGCATATAAACTTGTAGTGTTTGGTTGTTGAATGTATGAACAAATCTAAAGAAGATCTAATTAGGTTTAAAAATGAATAAAGAAATGATAGAAATTATAGTCAACAAAGTTTTTTTGGCTTAACCCCTTGATTTATTGATAACATAAATAGCTCAAACTTACATAAAGAAGGATGACTTTATAATATAGTCACCTATACAAGGAAATAAGGAAGAAACTTATTTAGAAAATCTAAAATTTTGGAAACCCCAAGCATTCATGTTAAGAAAAAAATTTAACTCTCTAGGAAAGTCGTTTACATAATTAGATTCGACTTGAATGTAATACCCCGCATTTTTATCGATATTTATTTATGGGATTAATTAAATTAAATGTGAATTAATCCGGATAAAAAAAAAAATTACTAACGAGATCTGAGTTGGTATTTGATTAAAATGTGTATATATGACAATATATGAATATTGAAAATATTGAATTTGTCGTGAGATAGAAATATGGCAATTTGAAAAATTTTGTTGGGACGCGCGTGACAGTCGCGTCAGGAATGTAATTATTTGAATTAAAAAGTGATTTTATTTCTATCAACTGTATGGTCATTTTGAGTGAGCCAACGTGTCCGGAAGGGTCGAAATAGTCAGAAAACACTAGCCGGGGGTTTAGTTTGGGTCCCGGGGCATTATTGGTCCATACCGGCAACTTAAAAGGGCATTTTAGTAATTTTGAAATTTTAGGATTTTTAACCAACGAATTTTGGGAATTAAATATTAGGATATTAATGACCCACTAGGCCATTACCAGCACTTAACTAATTTGAGGGCTACGGGAGTTATAGGAAGAAGTGGGAGAGAAGTTAGAAGAGGTTCCCAAAGAGAAAACCAACATCTTCAACCTTGGGAGAGAAAGAGATAGGGCAACCTTCAACATTCAACACCAAATTCAGAGAACAATCCGAGGCAAGTGGTTTAATTACATTATTTACAAAGAATGTTTCTTCCATGCTTAGACATTTATGAAAATTGTATTATTTTGGGAGATTGATAAAAAAAACCATTGAATTGGAATTAGAAATTCACATTTTTATAAGGAGACTGCATGTAGAATTATGTTTGGGTAATTATTCGGATATAAATACATCTTTTATATCACAAAAATGGATTTGATTATGTCTATTGATGACTGCAAATTTCTAGGGTTCATGTTCATGAGTTTTTGGAAAAAATTGGGGAGATTTGATGATTAGATGTGGTTTAGGATGAATTGATCCCATATATATGTTAATATACAACCTAAGTATGTTTATAAATGATTAGAGACCTTAAAAGACTGTTGGGAAAATATTTGGATGAGTTTTGAGAAGAGAAAGTTGGAGGAAAAATGAATTTAGAAAATCTGGGCTCGAACTGTCACCTCGTTAGAAGACCTGCCCAGGTCGTTCGAACGAGCTCGTTCGAACGAGCTTCTAACGAGTTGACAGTTTGCCTTCTAACGAGGGAGATGTTCGTTCGATTCCTTTCATTCGAACGAGGTCTCGTTAGATGCTCACTTCGTTCGAACGAACTCTCATTCGAACCAGCCTCGTTCGAACGAGACTTCTAACGAGTTGACAGTTTGGCCTTTTTGGCCTGTTTTGATTTCGAGTGTTCCGTAACCTTGTTTAAATGATGAGATAACTTTCCCGTGTTAACTAATTGGTATAGTAGGAAGATTTGGGATATATGGAGGAGATAAATTTATAAAATAGTAAATTGGACCGTATGATATTTGTGGGTTAGGACGCGAGTAACTCATTACGACGTGAGGATAATGGATGATGTATATACGTATAAATCGGGGACACGTGTATTGGTATAAAAATGAGAAGTATGCCACTAATAAATTATGGTAATTACTAAGATGTGTGCATGCTTAGTATATGTATATGATTTTATGTGTATGACATACCTACCATACTTGCTATCACGGGAGGTTTACGTTCGCTTAGGGCCCTCTAATCCTTGTGTGCCCGGACTTAGATTGGTACCTTAAGAACATAATGCTAGAATGACTTATTTGTGAGTTAATAAGTCAGCTGACTGTGGAGCGTAGGTATGTACGTGACCCATGGATATGTTGAATTATGTTCGCCTCCATTTTTGTGTGTTGTGCTTATTCTAACAATTCCTGAGAGATTCGAAATTTGTAATCCTTATGTACGTGATGTACCGAGATGGATAGCAGAGTATGTGTGCACCGCAGCTTAGCCTCGGGGTGCTTGTATTGTATATTTATGATGTGAATGATATACGGTTAAATGAACAGACTTGTCATGTTTAATTATGAGAATAATTTATAGTAACTCCTTGAGAAGATATATAATAAGGGGATAACCTCCAGTAAATGGTAATGCTAATAATTGAGAATCCGAGTTTAAGTAAAGTTATCTATTCAAGTGCTAACCTTTGGAATTTATATTATGAATCGAGTAGAATGGTTAGAACTTATGACGGTTTGGTTTGATACGTATATCACTTAGATGGGTACGGTACGTTAGGAGTGCACAAGGAGTCGAGAGGTGAGTATTTCATGTGAGTGTACGTCCTAACATGTATTTTGCATTCATTGTTTTAATGTTATTAAAGCACTTGCTGTTTTTAAAATACTCTCCACTTTCGGGCTCTGACCCGTTTGCTTTCAAATCTACTTTTTGTAAAAACCCTTTTAGGTGCCCAGCCACAAGGACACCATGCATAAGATTTCCATTCAGGTGACGAGCTGTAGCTGTTTGTGAAATTTACAGGGCCTTGCCAGTAGACGCTTCTTTTGTCTTGACTCTATTCAGTGTTCATCATTTGTAGGGCATGTCGCCCATTTCTATTAGAGACATTTTACATTTCAGTTATTCAGACTTTGGTTTGTAATTAATTCAGGATGCAGACTTGTTTTATTTATTTCCATGTTGGGATTATTACGAGGAGTATTTCCTCCAGACTCTTTTATATATGTTGATTTCACTATTGAGACTTTATCGTGAATGGTTGTGTTACATTTCTACATTTCATTTATCGCATGTTAATCGGATTTAATTTAAAATTTGACAATTTACTTTTTAAATACTAGGCGGTTAGTAATCATTAAAATGTTTTCGACAGTGATGCTATTAGCTGAACCAACTTGGCATTTTGTATTGATTTAATAAAGGAGTAGCTACCCGGTATTTAATTAGTCGGGGTGTCACATTGAATTTGAGCTGAAACACCATAGTTGGCAAGGAAGTCTGCACACTTGTCTCCTTCTCTGAGAATGTGTCTAAACCTGACATATAATCCTTGGATCTTGTCTTCAATCTTGGAGGTGATAGGCTTGATGCACCAAGGACATTTCAATTGTCTTGAAATAATTTTTATAACCATTAAAGAGTCTGATTCCACTAGCAGCCGTTCTAGATCTTTAAAGTCACACATATCAATACTTTTAAGAATTGCCAAAGCTTCACCTTGGATATTAGTACCATTACCAAAAGAATCAACAAATGCTTTTACGAATTTAGCATCTGAATTTCGAAAAACTTCTCCTCCTCCTCCCCCCATAAGGCCTGGATTGCCTTTACAACTACCGTCAACATTTAATTTTAAAAAATTTCCTTTTTCAGGTCTCCATTTAACTATTCTCACTGAGTTGGACTGACTAGTTTTAGAGATTTTATAAGGTTTAGAGTATAACAAATCTATATCTAAATGAATATATATCAAATAATTAATTTCATTTAAAGTTCTTGAAGTCTACATCGTGATGTTGCCAAATCTCCATTTGTTTCTAGCCGTCCAAATACCCTATAAAATAAAGTTGGTATCAACTTTAGATATCTGCCCCATTGATTATTATTAGATGAAGAACACAAAGAAATGAGGTTACCTCTAATGGAAGAATTAAGTATTTAAACTCCACAAAGATTATTAAAGTGATTCCACACTATGTTTGCAAACTCACTATGACCAAAAAGATGATCTACTAATTCAGTTGAAGGATATGTACAACACACACATTTGGAAAGGCTTATAACTCCAATTCTTTTTATAGCCTCATAATAGGTAAATAGTCTCTTAATAGTCTTAAAAGAAAAAAAGAGAATTTGATGGGAATACCTTTATGCCAAATGGAAGAATTTATCCAAGAAAAAGGTATGTGATGTCTCACTATCTTCCATACTAAATGGATATTGAATAAACCATCTGAATTTGGAGTCCATGTAGGTTGATCTTTGTGTTGAATA
The DNA here is from genome assembly GCA_949130495.1 of Sambucus nigra. Classification (NCBI taxonomy): domain Eukaryota; kingdom Viridiplantae; phylum Streptophyta; class Magnoliopsida; order Dipsacales; family Adoxaceae; genus Sambucus; species Sambucus nigra. The sequence continues at coordinate 467,991,849 of OX422208.1, read as the reverse complement.
CCCATCAATGCCACTTTAGAATATATAGAAAAAAAATTATAAGGCATCTGCCTATTAATTTTGGAAGGATCCCATTTTCCTGAATCCTCAAGTAAATGTAATATTTGAATATTCTCTGAAAGGTTTTCTAAATCTAGGTAACTATCCCTAGACATCTATCCAATTTAGAATTAATATCTCCCTTGACTACTAACCATATACTATTATTCTCTTCGTTATCCCTCTTCATAAACATTCTCTTCCATGCACGTGATCCTCTAGATGATATAACTGCTACTGGATGTTTGATTCTGCAGTACTTTTCCTTTAAAATTTAGACCATAAGGAATGATTATTCCTAAAATTCCACCATAATTTTATGCTAAAGGCATCTACTAGATAAGTTATAGCTCTCAAGCCTACACCCCTTCTTTTACTGGTCAGCATAAATCTGTCCACGCTATCCAGTGATGTTTTCTTATTTATCTCGTGAGTTCCCCATTAAAAATCAGCCATAATTGTTTCAATGACTGATATAATTTTCTTTAGAGATTGGAAGTGTGCTAAGGTATATATTGGAATTAACTGAAGAACATGCTTTATAAGAGTAATCTTTCCCCACGTAGATAAGAGTTTAGCTTTCCACCCTTCCAATTTAGACCTTATCTTAGCAATTAGATACTCAAACAAATTGCATCTCACTATATTAGTATATATAAGGCATCCCAGATACACAAATGGAGGCTTTTTATATAAATCTGCAACAAACTTCAAATATTATTGGCTTTAGAATTCTCAATTTTCTTGGCACAGTACATAGAGCCTTTTGCCTTGTTTACGTCTTGCCCAAAGGAACTTTTGTATCTATCCAGCACTGACTTGATAGACTTGATTGCTTTAATTCTTCCAGAAGAAAATATAAGAAGGTCATTTGTATATGCAAGATGAGACACTAAAGAGCAATTGATGGGAGTTTAAAATTTATTAAGCTTAGAAGTTTGAAATATTTCATCAAGATTCATACTCAACACTTCAGCTTCAATCATAAAAAGCATAGCATAAAGAGGACAACCTTGTTTTAAACCTCTAAATGATTGGGAAAAAACCACATCATTCCCCATTAATCATTAAAGAGAAGTAGTTGTTTAAAATTATCTTCCATATCATATATATCCACAGCTCGATAAATCAAAACTTTCTTATAACTTTGTTCAGGAAAAATCAACAAACTCTATAATAATCCTTGTGCACATCAATATATATAGCCATATTCCTTCCTTCATTATTAAAATTAATCATAGAGAATATCTCTTGAGTTAGTAAGATGTTGTCTACAATGTTTCTACCTTTTACAAAGCCACTTTGGTTTGGAGAAATGATCATGGGAAGAATAGAGGCAAGTTTAGTGGCTAGAATTTGGAAATTATTTTATTGAAGAGGGTACAAAGACTTACAGGTCTAAATTCTGCAAAGCATTAGGAGTTTTCTTTTTTGGGAATAAGAATGATAGTTGTAGAAGTGAAGAATTTTGGAATGATCATACCATTGTAGAATTCTTTTATAGTCTTGCAAACATCTCTATCAATTATATCCCATAATGAAGTGAACAAATGGCCTATAAATCCATCCAAACCTGGAGTACTATAATCATAAAGATCCCAAATAGCAGGTTTTATCTCCTCCATATTAGGCATACAAGTAAGGAGTGCATTATCCTCCTCATGAACCGACTTTGGGATTTTAGATAAAAGATCATCATCTTCTATTCTAATGTAGTAACATCCAAGCCAAGATTTGAAAAAGCTTTTCCCTTCCTCTTTAATTTGGTACTACTCGTCAATCAAGCCTTCCAAATCTTTTTTAATCTTGTGAATATAGCTCTTCTACCTCGTAGCTTAAACAATTTTGTGAAAGAATTTTAACTTAACATCACCCTCTTTATCCCATTTACAATTGGATTTTTGTCTCTGTAATTCCTCCTTTAGCTTCAAATGTTGTGCCAAATTTGCTTCACATTTATTCATCCCCTCCCTATTAGCATTAGATGGATCATTTTCAAGCATAGTTTCACTTCTCAAAGCTTCATCTTCTCCTTTATATGAATTTTGGAATAAATTTCCATAATGCTCCTTATTCAAAGTTTTCAAGGTTGCTCTAAGGTTCTTCAAGTTATTAGTTAGGCTATACATGGGGTTACAATGATTGAATTTCTTCTGTGTTCTTGAATAAAGGCTTTATAATTTGAATTTAAAATCTAGAACTTTTGAATTCAAATCTTTGGGGGCTTACATTTTATAAAGACAGAAGCATTGGAGCATGATTTGATGAAACTTTACTCAGATGTTCTACCATAACCTTAGTAAATAAATTCTGACCAGCCAAATTCATCAATAATTTATCTATTCTTTCCAAACTAGAAGCATAGAGATCACTTTTATTCCACCGTGTAAATCTAAACCCTAAATAGCCCAGATCTATAATCCCATTAGCCTCCATACATTGAAGATCATCTTCTACATAATTAATATCAAATGGCAAACCTCCTACCATATCACTTGAAGTAAACACTGTGTTAAAATTTCCCCCTACAAACCAAGGCTCCATTGTGTAAATTGAATTCAAATATTCCCATAAATTAACTTTTTTGTAATACCCCGTACTTTTGGCTATATTTATTTTTGGGATTAATTAATTAAATGCGTATTAATTGGAAATTAATCCGGGTTATAAATACTAATGAGATGCGTATTGGTATTTGATTATGTGCATATATGATTATATATGAACTTGGTATTATAAAATTTGTCGTGAGATTTATATACGGCAATTTGGAAATTTTATTGAGACGCGTGGGACCGCCGCGTCACGGTATAATATTTTATTAATAAAAAGTGAATTTAAAATCTATAATCCGTATGGTCGTTTTGAGTGCGCCAACGCGTCCGGAAGGGTCGAGATAGTCAGAAAACACTAGCCGGGGGTATAGTTTGGGTCCCGGGGTAATTTTAGACCATACCGGTAACTTAAAGGGTATTTTAGTAATTTGGTATTTTTGGGTAATTAAAAGTGACGAAAATTGAGAGTTGTAATCTGATAAGGATTGACCCCAACCAACCCTTATTAACCCAACAAGCTACGGAGGTTTATTAAAATTAGGTTTCATAAGTTTCCCCAAAGCAAACCCTAGCCACCATAGCCTTTTGGAGAAGAAAGCTTGGAGAAGGAGAGAGAGAGAGGAATTCTGCAGAAATTCTACACCGAATCCACACCAAATTCAGAAATCAAACCAAGGCAAGTGACTTTATTTCCATTTAATTACTGAGAATGTCTTTTCCATGTTAGAAATTGAAGAATCTTAATTGTTCTTGAAAGATTCAAAGAAAACCCATGAAATTTGAAGTTATTATTGAATATTGGGATAGGTTTGCATGTAGAAACATTGTTGGGAGATTTAATTTCGGATATTTCATATCTAGGTGATGTATAAACGAATTAAAATCTGGGAATTTATGATGAGAAGAAGTTAGGGTTTATGTTCTTGAAGAAAATTGGGAATTAATGTAGAAATTGTGATTTAATGATGTTTAGATGATATCAAACCCTTTAATGATGTTAGTATAGCCCCTTAACATGTTTGAGGATGATTAGAGAACTCAATATATTGTGGGAACGAATTTTAGAAGAGGTTTGAGGAGTAAAAATGGTGAAAAAAACGATTTTTGGGAAATTCTGGGCCGAAACTGGCATCTCGTTAGAAGCAGCCCCCAGGTCGTTCGAACGACCTCGTTCGAACGAGCTTCTAACAAGTTGACCAGTCGTTATTAACGAGTAGGATTTTCGTTCGATATCTCGTTCGAACGAGATATCGTTAGAAGGGTCAGTTCGTTCGAACGAACTGGGATCTCGTTCGAACAGCCTCGTTCGAATGAGACTTCTAACGATCTGACAGTCCAAACTCGTTCGAACGAGACTTCTAACGAGTTGGCAGTTTGACCCTTTTTGGACTGTTTTGACTTTTGGAGTTCCGGGAGATGGTTCAAGGGTAGAGTTAGCATCCCTTTGATGATATAGTGACTTAGTTGGGACTTTTGGGTTGTTGGGATTAGCAAATCACATACGAGAGTTATATTCAATGAATCATTTGGGTTGAGACGTGAGTGACTACTACGATGTGAGGATGAATTATAGCGCGTATAATTATGAACCGGAATAAAATAAGTTGTGATAATTAGTTAGTACGAGAATGCGATATGTACTACGATTAAAATACGGTATTACTAAGATGTGTGTTTACTTAGTATTAGTATATGGATTGTTTGTATGACATACCTACCATACTTGCTATCACGGGAGGTTTTGTTCGCTTAGGACCCTCTAATCCTTGTGTGCCTACGGGGGGGATATAGACTGGTACCTTGATGAACATAGATCATAGAAGGACTTATTGTGATATTAATAAGTCTGCATGACCATGGGAGCGTAGGTATGTGCGTGACCCATGAGATGGTGACTGTGTTCGCCTCCATTATTTGTGATGTTGTTATCGGTAAACTATTCCTGAGAGATTCGGAATATGTAATCCTTATGTACGTGATGTACCGGGATGGATAGCAGAGTATGTGTGCACTACAGCTTAGATTGCGGGGTGCTTGTATAGTATATTTATGATGTGAATAATATACATTAAATTAATGGAAATCCTCATGTTAATGTTGTAAAAATATTACGGTATTGTTTCGAGTTATATAATGAGTTAACTGATAGTTATACCATTGGCATATTTAGTAACTGTGTTCATAGTAAACCTCTACTTAATTACGAGAGTTGTTATGTTATATGGAACCGATTACATGGGTAGAACCCGTGGTAGTCTAGCTAGTTATGTTGTCAGTTAGCTAGTAGTATGGGTAGTTATAGATGGGTACTTGCGTTAGGAGTGCACAGTTAGACGAGAGGTGAGAATATAATGTGAGTGCACGTCCTAACATGTACTTTGCATTTAATGTTTTATATGTTTTTAAAGCACTTGCAGGTTTTTAAAATGATTTCCACTTTCGGGCTCTGACCCATTTGCTTTCAAATATATTTTCTTGTAAAACCTTTTTAGGTGCCCAGCCACAAGGACACCAAGCATAGGTACTCATTCAGGTGACGTGCTGTAGCTGGTTGTGGAAGCTACAGGGATTTGCTCATAGACGCTTCTATCTTTTGGATTCCAGAGTCACTATCTATCAGTTGTAGGGCATGTTGCCCATTCCTATTTAGAGCATTTTTACATTTCAGTTTTCAGACTCTAGCATGTATTGCTCAGTATTCAGTTTTAGTTATTTATTTCAGTTTACATATCAGTTGTGGGATTTGTATTGAGGAGTTTTTCCTCCAGGTTATATTTACATATTGTGATGGTTGTTCTTTTTACTTCAGTATGGTGAATGGTGCTATTTAGTTATTCATTACACTTGTTGCATGTTAATCAGATTTAATAAAATTTGGCACTTACTTTTTAAATACTAGGTGGTTAGTAATAATAAAACGTTTTCGACAGTGATGCTATTAACTGAGCCAACTTGGCATTTTGAATTAATTTTATAAAGGAGTAGCTACCCGGTGTTTAATTAGTCGGGGTGTCACAGGTTGTATCAGAGCATCAGGTTCTAGTGTCCTTTAGGATCTGTACGGCTATTATGTTTCCGCTACGTTTCTTTGATATAGAGCCCTATATTTTAGGACTGTTGTGTTCTTTTGTGTATGCTTCGTTCTTCAGCTATTTTAAGTTTATAAACCGTGAACTTATAAACTTTGTTCTTATTTCAGATGCCTCCACGACGTGCACGACGAGTTCCCAGGAATGCTACGCCCGAACCACAGCCCGCTCCAGTTCAGGGCATGTTGAACGCCACTGAGGTTGCTGCTATAGTAGCCCAAGCGGTAAATGCTGCGATTACCGTGATTCAGCAGGCACCACCGCAGGCGCCGGTTGCCGCGCCAGTCCAGGTTAATGCATTCCCGTCTGCTTGGGAACGTGTACGTGACGCTTTTCAGAAAGAGCATCCACCAGAGTTTGCTGGAAGCTCAGATGTGGTTATCTCGAGCCAATGGAGGAAGGACATGCAGAGGCATTTGAGGATGCATGAGTGCACTGATGTTCAGAAACAGGTGCTAGCTACTTTCAAGCTAGTTGGATCTGCGCTACAGTGGTGGGAGTCTATTACCACCGCGGAGGAGAGGGATACCCTCACGATTCAGGAGTTCTGGGTGCGGTTCGACCGCAAGTACTTTCCATCCGCAGTTCATACAGAGATGAGGAGGAAGCTGATGAGTTTGAAGCAAGAGGGCAAGACAGTGGCCGAGTATGAGGCCGAGTTCACTAACCTGTTGAATATCGTTCCAGACGAGATTCCAACAGAGAAGAAGAAGATAGAGAAGTTCACTGATGGGTTGAATTGGAGGATCCGCCAGCATCTACTAGGGAACCTATCGTTGGCCACGTATTCTGATGTGGTTAACGCTGCACTATTGCACTGCCAGGACCACCGTTTTCATATGGCCGAGGGCAAGCGGTCAGGGGAGTCTAGCCATCAGGGCAGGACTGGAGGGCATGGTGCCAGCGGGGCACAATCGGGTCAGGGGCAGAGACAGACTGAGCAGGGCTCCCAGCAGGGGGATAACAAGAGGTTCCGATCAGGGAACTACAGGCAGGGACAGGGAGGTTTCTGCCAGGGCCATCAGGGTCCAAACGGCCATCAGGGCCAGCAGGGACAGAATGGGCAGCAATTTCATCAGGGCCAGCAGGGCCAAGGGAGGAATGGTAACGGCCACCAGGGCCGGGGACAGCAGGGGCAGAGGGGAGGGAACTTCCCAGGGAAGTGCTTTACTTGTGGCAAGACTGGCCATAAGAAGCAGGATTGTCCTGATAGGGGCAGGGCCCCACAGCAGCAGCAGCAGGGTGCTCGCCAGGAGCCACAGAGACCTATGTTTCCCGCCGCTCTTCCTGCACCGCCACAGATGGCAGCTTTGCCACCCATTCCAGCAGTCCCAGGTCAGCAGGGGCAGCTACAGTATGGACGTGTCTACAACGTTCACCAGGCTGCAGTTCCACAGGCACCGCCCGCGATCGAGGGTACGTTTCCTATCCATGGCACTATGGGTCGGGTGTTATTTGATACGGGTGCTACACATTGTTTTATTGCTACACACTTCGCGAAAGCTTTAGGATTGTTAGCTACGGCAGAGAGCACAGTGACGTGTGTCGACTCACCATTGGGGAGTGGGTCACTTATTTTCTTTATATGCCGGGGAGTCGGGGTAGAGGTTGGTGGTTTGGTATTGCCTGCGGACATGTTAGTGTTAGACATGCATGTTCACGATGTGATCATCGGTATGGATTGGCTCGTAGCATATAGGGCCATGATTGATTGCTTCAGCGGGAACATTGTTTTTGCCATTCCGGGGCAGGAGATGTTTATAGTGGCGATGCCTCGCCCAGAGGGAGGATCGACCGCTCATCTGTATTACATAGAGGAGGATACCTCTAAGGAGGTTGTGATTCCTTTGGATTCGATCCCGGTTGTCAGGGAGTATTCGGATGTGTTTCAGGAGATACCAGGCTTACCACCCAGTCGAGAGATAGACTTTGTTATTGATTTGCTACCGGGTACGAGACCTATAGCACGTGCACCGTACCGTATGGCTCCAGCTGAGATGCGAGAGTTACGGGATCAGATAGAGCAGCTGTTAGGGCAGGGCTTTATTCGCAGGAGTACCTCACCTTGGGGCGCTCCAGTTTTGTTTGTGAAGAAGAGGGATGGTTCACTGAGATTGTGCGTGGACTACCGAGAGTTGAATAAGGTCACGATACGGAATAAGTATCCGTTGCCTCGAATCGATGACTTATTCGACCAGTTGAGAGGAGCTTCTTTCTTCTCGAAGATTGACTTGAGGTCGGGATACCATCAGTTGCGTATCAGGGAGGAGGATGTCTCGAAGACTGCGTTCTTGTCGAGATATGGTTCTTATGAGTTTCGGGTTATGCCTTTCGGTTTGACCAACGCTCCAGCAGTGTTTATGGACTTGATGAACAGGGTGTTCAGAGATTTCCTAGATCAGTTTGTCATTGTCTTCATTGATGACATTCTGGTTTACTCTCAGACAGAGGAGGAGCACGCCGAGCATTTGAGGCAGGTTTTGCAGACACTTCGTCAGAACGAGCTGTATGCAAAATATGAGAAGTGCGGGTTTTGGTTGAAGGAAGTCCAGTTCTTGGGTCATATTATTTCCGATCAGGGAATATCTGTTGATCCGGGGAAGGTGTCAGCGGTAAGGGAGTGGGGACAGCCCACGACACCAACGGAGATTCGTAGTTTCTTGGGTTTAGCAGGATACTACAGGAGGTTTATTCGGGGTTTCTCAGAGATAGCAGGTCCTTTGACACATCTTACTCGTAAGGGTGTGCCATATATCTGGAGTGATGCCTGTCAGTTGGCATTCGATGAGTTGAAGGACAAATTGACCTCAGCACCTGTGTTAGCATTGCCGAGACCGGGAGTTGAGTATTTGGTTTACACCGATGCGTCTTTGCAAGTGCTTGGAGGTGTGTTGCAGCAGGAGAGACAGGCCATAGCTTATGCTTCCCGTAAGCTTAAGCCTCATGAGAAGAATTACCCCACACATGATTTGGAGTTGGCGGCAGTGGTATTTGCCTTACGGATTTGGAGGCACTATCTTTTGGGGGAGAAGTTTCAGCTGTTCACGGATCACAAGTCACTACAGTATCTGTTCACGCAGAAGGAACTGAATATGCGGCAGCGTAGGTGGCTTGAATTTGTGAAAGACTACCAGTTCGACATTCAGTACCACCCGGGTAAGGCTAACGTAGTAGCAGACGCGTTGAGCCGCAGGCCAGCAGATGAGGTGGCAGAGGTGTGGAAAGCGAAGTGGAAGGAATTGGGACACCAGGATGCAGTGGCCCGATCTTTCATGTCTGTGATGACCGTTACACCGCAGATTGTCACAAAGGTAGTACGGGCACAGGCTAATGATTCGTTCTGTCAGGAGAAGATAGTTCGGTTGCTAGCAGAGGGAGCCGAGTCCTATACCGTTAGCTCAGACGGGGGATTACGCTTCAATGGGAGATTGGTAGTTCCGGAAGGAGAGGAATTGCGACACGATGTTATGGCAGAGTCGCACGGCTCACGGTTCGCGGTACATCCCGGAGGGGACAAAATGTACCAAGACATGAGACGGCAGTATTGGTGGAGCGGTATGAAGAAAGATATCGCTGAGTTTGTCTCGAAATGCGCCACTTGTCAACTTGTAAAAGTGGATCATCAGAGACCAGCAGGATTGCTACAACCGTTGGAGGTTCCGGTATGGATGTGGGAGAGCATATCCATGGATTTTGTCACGGGGTTGCCTACGTCGCAGAGGGGTCACGACTCCGTTTGGGTAATTGTGGACAGGTTGTCCAAGGTCGCTCACTTTTTACCCGTTAGGACTGATTACACTACGGGACAGTATGCCCAGCTCTTCATTTCAGAGATTGTGAGACTTCACGGTGTGCCCCTGAACATCGTGTCTGACAGAGACAAGATATTTGTTTCGCGGTTTTGGGAAAGTTTCCAGGAGGCCATGGGCACAGAATTGCGGTTGAGTACGGCTTATCATCCGCAGACCGATGGGCAGACAGAACGCACCAATCAGATGTTGGAGGACATGCTACGCATGTGCATTATTGACTTCGGGGGTGGATGGGAGCAGTACCTTCCACTGGTGGAGTTTGCTTACAACAACTCCTATCAGTTCACGATTGGCATGGCTCCGTTTGAGGCATTGTACGGTAGGCCTTGTCGTTCCCCAGCATGTTGGTTGGAAGTGGGGGACAACAAACTACTTGGGCCAGAAGTAATCCAGGATACTTCGGCAAGGATTGAGTTGATTCGAAGTCGCATTCGGGTAGCTCAAGACAGGCAGAAGAGTTATGCTGATGCAAAGAGGTTTTTCAGGGAGTTCCAAGTGGGGGACCAGGTTTTGCTCAGGGTTTCTCCGATGAAGGGGATTATGCGTTTCGGGAAGAAGGGGAAGTTGGCACCGAGGTATGTGGGGCCGTTTCCTATTATTGAGCGGATAGGACCGGTTGCGTATAGACTCGGGTTACCGGAGCATTTGCATCGGATTCACGACGTGTTCCATATTTCCTCGCTGAGGAAATACCTTAGGGATGATTTGGCTCATTCTCACATTTCTGTGGAGGACATCGATCTCCAGCCGGATAGCTCTTATGAGGAAGGGCCGATTGCTATTTTGGACCGAAGCGAGAGGAAACTACGATCAAAGATAGTCCCGTTAGTACGTGTTCAGTGGCGACATCACAATGTCGAGGAGTCCACATGGGAGCGCGAGGATGAGATGCGCGAGCGTTATCCAGAGCTGTTTTTAGCAGGTACTTTCTAGTTTCGAATTTCGGGACGAAATTCAGTTATTAGGGGGGAAGTATGTAATACCCCGTACTTTTGGCTATATTTATTTTTGGGATTAATTAATTAAATGCGTATTAATTGGAAATTAATCCGGGTTATAAATACTAATGAGATGCGTATTGGTATTTGATTATGTGCATATATGATTATATATGAACTTGGTATTATAAAATTTGTCGTGAGATTTATATACGGCAATTTGGAAATTTTATTGAGACGCGTGGGACCGCCGCGTCACGGTATAATATTTTATTAATAAAAAGTGAATTTAAAATCTATAATCCGTATGGTCGTTTTGAGTGCGCCAACGCGTCCGGAAGGGTCGAGATAGTCAGAAAACACTAGCCGGGGGTATAGTTTGGGTCCCGGGGTAATTTTAGACCATACCGGTAACTTAAAGGGTATTTTAGTAATTTGGTATTTTTGGGTAATTAAAAGTGACGAAAATTGAGAGTTGTAATCTGATAAGGATTGACCCCAACCAACCCTTATTAACCCAACAAGCTATGGAGGTTTATTAAAATTAGGTTTCATAAGTTTCCCCAAAGCAAACCCTAGCCACCATAGCCTTTTGGAGAAGAAAGCTTGGAGAAGGAGAGAGAGAGAGGAATTCTGCAGAAATTCTACACCGAATCCACACCAAATTCAGAAATCAAACCAAGGCAAGTGACTTTATTTCCATTTAATTACTGAGAATGTCTTTTCCATGTTAGAAATTGAAGAATCTTAATTGTTCTTGAAAGATTCAAAGAAAACCCATGAAATTTGAAGTTATTATTGAATATTGGGATAGGTTTGCATGTAGAAACATTGTTGGGAGATTTAATTTCGGATATTTCATATCTAGGTGATGTATAAACGAATTAAAATCTGGGAATTTATGATGAGAAGAAGTTAGGGTTTATGTTCTTGAAGAAAATTGGGAATTAATGTAGAAATTGTGATTTAATGATGTTTAGATGATATCAAACCCTTTAATGATGTTAGTATAGCCCCTTAACATGTTTGAGGATGATTAGAGAACTCAATATATTGTGGGAACGAATTTTAGAAGAGGTTTGAGGAGTAAAAATGGTGAAAAAAACGATTTTTGGGAAATTCTGGGCCGAAACTGGCATCTCGTTAGAAGCAGCCCCCAGGTCATTCGAACGACCTCGTTCGAACGAGCTTCTAACGAGTTGACCAGTCGTTATTAACGAGTAGGATTTTCGTTCGATATCTCGTTCGAACGAGATATCGTTAGAAGGGTCAGTTCGTTCGAACGAACTGGGATCTCGTTCGAACAGCCTCGTTCGAACGAGACTTCTAACGATCTGACAGTCCAAACTCGTTCGAACGAGACTTCTAACGAGTTGGCAGTTTGACCCTTTTTGGACTGTTTTGACTTTTGGAGTTCCGGGAGATGGTTCAAGGGTAGAGTTAGCATCCCTTTGATGATATAGTGACTTAGTTGGGACTTTTGGGTTGTTGGGATTAGCAAATCACATACGAGAGTTATATTCAATGAATCATTTGGGTTGAGACGTGAGTGACTACTACGATGTGAGGATGAATTATAGCGCGTATAATTATGAACCGGAATAAAATAAGTTGTGATAATTAGTTAGTACGAGAATGCGATATGTACTACGATTAAAATACGGTATTACTAAGATGTGTGTTTACTTAGTATTAGTATATGGATTGTTTGTATGACATACCTACCATACTTGCTATCACGGGAGGTTTTGTTCGCTTAGGACCCTCTAATCCTTGTGTGCCTACGGGGGGGATATAGACTGGTACCTTGATGAACATAGATCATAGAAGGACTTATTGTGATATTAATAAGTCTGCATGACCATGGGAGCGTAGGTATGTGCGTGACCCATGAGATGGTGACTGTGTTCGCCTCCATTATTTGTGATGTTGTTATCGGTAAACTATTCCTGAGAGATTCGGAATATGTAATCCTTATGTACGTGATGTACCGGGATGGATAGCAGAGTATGTGTGCACTACAGCTTAGATTGCGGGGTGCTTGTATAGTATATTTATGATGTGAATAATATACATTAAATTAATGGAAATCCTCATGTTAATGTTGTAAAAATATTACGGTATTGTTTCGAGTTATATAATGAGTTAACTGATAGTTATACCATTGGCATATTTAGTAACTGTGTTCATAGTAAACCTCTACTTAATTACGAGAGTTGTTATGTTATATGGAACCGATTACATGGGTAGAACCCGTGGTAGTCTAGCTAGTTATGTTGTCAGTTAGCTAGTAGTATGGGTAGTTATAGATGGGTACTTGCGTTAGGAGTGCACAGTTAGACGAGAGGTGAGAATATAATGTGAGTGCACGTCCTAACATGTACTTTGCATTTAATGTTTTATATGTTTTTAAAGCACTTGCAGGTTTTTAAAATGATTTCCACTTTCGGGCTCTGACCCATTTGCTTTCAAATATATTTTCTTGTAAAACCTTTTTAGGTGCCCAGCCACAAGGACACCAAGCATAGGTACTCATTCAGGTGACGTGCTGTAGCTGGTTGTGGAAGCTACAGGGATTTTCTCATAGACGCTTCTATCTTTTGGATTCCAGAGTCACTATCTATCAGTTGTAGGGCATGTTGCCCATTCCTATTTAGAGCATTTTTACATTTCAGTTTTCAGACTCTAGCATGTATTGCTCAGTATTCAGTTTTAGTTATTTATTTCAGTTTACATATCAGTTGTGGGATTTGTATTGAGGAGTTTTTCCTCCAGGTTATATTTACATATTGTGATGGTTGTTCTTTTTACTTCAGTATGGTGAATGGTGCTATTTAGTTATTCATTACACTTGTTGCATGTTAATCAGATTTAATAAAATTTGGCACTTACTTTTTAAATACTAGGTGGTTAGTAATAATAAAACGTTTTCGACAGTGATGCTATTAACTGAGCCAACTTGGCATTTTGAATTAATTTTATAAAGGAGTAGCTACCCGGTGTTTAATTAGTCGGGGTGTCACATTTTTCTCTTCTAGTGCATTTTGCATACACTAAAGAAACTTCAATTGCTTTGGGAAAAAAAGGATGAGATATCTTCGAAGTTAAGCATTAAGGAATTTGAGACTCCATATGCACTAAAATATCAAAGTTAAAAAACACCAGATAGTATTGACTTCATTAGCCATAACTGTTTGAAAGCTAAATTTTATTCTAAATTATTCCAATCTACCAATATCCACTTGAGGCTCTAAACAAACCAACATCACTACCTTCCGCATCTTAACTTAATTTTTTATTATTCTACTTATACCTTTCTTCCTAATTCCCCTTACATTACATATTAACAACTTAATCATTTAAACTGAGCTTTAGTTTAAGTCTTAGATGAGGACCTTAAAAACCAATTATTTGTTGGCCCTTTATTTTTCTTGTTCTAATTATTCTGCTTCTTTATTGACACTTGGGTCCATTTTTCATTAGATTGATTCTTCTTTATATCATCATGAGCTAGGATCTTTCTTGGGAACAAGTGGAGAGATTCAACTATCTCATTTTCCACAATAAGTGTTTTCTTCCTCTTCTAAATTGTCTTCTATAGTTGGTATTTCCTCTTCTTCCTCATGCTTCTTATTCACCACATCCACATTATTCCCATTTGTTTCACATATATACACACCTGTGTTATCGATGATTGGCTCTGGAAGGGATTAAATGATTGGACTTTGCCGGCTCTTCAGAGTATTGCATAATTTGGCCCTATTCATCCTCTTCAACTTGATTCTTCTCTAACTGTATCTCCTGTCTAAAACTCTTCTTGACCCATTCTTTTGTGGACATGTTAGCATTAATACCATTATTTTCTATTGGCCTATCCTTATATTATTTCTAATTCCTTTTCTCACAACAATCTTGCTTCTTGATCTCCTCTTGCTTCTTTTTTAATAAGCACCATTTATCTTCATGGCTTTTCTTGTAGCAGATATTACAAACGAAGGGGATTTCTTCATATTAATATCATTGCTAAAAACCTTTTCCTTTCAACCCATGACGTATCCAAACTCTATAGTTAAGAGTTTTGGTTAAATAAATCTCTATACATACCCATCCAAGACTAGGTCTAGTTAAGGCAGTAGTATCGTTGTTAAGTTTTAGAGGAATTACAAATGCACTAGCAATTGAAAAGATGCAAAATTTGTTATACAAATGAATCGAGAGGAGGGGAAGATTAATCCACACCGGGGTTATGGATGATTCATTTTGAGGATTGAAATCAAAAAATCATTTGAAAACTACCATAGGATACCTTTGAATAAACCAGGTTTCCCATAGCCAAAGTCTAAGAAAATCTTCTTCATGAAAGCATCAGATTATATTATGTTTTGAATCTATAACTCCAACATTGAATGCAGATTTGAGCCCCATAGATGAAAATACCTTCTTGATATTATCTATAGTAGAGAGGCTATGAGAAAACTTAGCAAAAAGAGTGCATTGAAAAGGTTCTAAAAGTTTTATGATGTCTTCCATGGAGAAATATGTGAGTAGTTGTCCACTATAGGTTTCCACACCCTTCAGTTTGATACATGCATCAGAATCTACATTGCCTACAATTTATGCAAAAGATTTGTTCACTTTGTTCTCCAGTCCAAGAGCACCTTAAGAATTAGGTTTTAGCGTGCCAGCCTCTAGGGTGGAAGCTGCATGCGATGCCATGCAGGGGTTTGTAAATCTCCTAGAGAGAGAGAGAGAGACACCAAAAACTTCAAAATGTATGAAAAGAGGATTATAAATATAATCAGCATAAAGTTGTAAGACTACATGTAAAACGAAGGAAATGGCATTTTCTTATAAAAGTAGTCTTAAGTGTAAATGGATTTCTTGAATAAAGTGTTAGATATTATGAATGCAAATATAGAAATGGAACTCTTTATATATCACAATAATGTAAACTTCAATACAAAAATGTAACTTATGAATAGATAGTAGAAAGCTTCAAGGCGTGATGTCACTTTCCTAAATACAGTATTGGCCCCACACGAATAATTTTGGTATACAAACGAGAATCCGCAAATCCGTACTCAAGATACAATGAAGCAACTTGCACTACCTACAACTTGTATATTTAAAGACAGCCTTTGGATGCAGTAGCGAAGAACAGTCAATCAAGTTTTTATTCTGTTTATGTGCACAAAACAGAATAAGATAATTTATATCTCCTGAAAATTATAAGAGAGTAATAGCAAGGGTTGGAAATTTCGGAACTGGGTAAAATCTGTTATATGTACAAATTCGTTTTAGGCAGCCTTTATTTATAGATAATGAAAGGCTTTGTCTTCAAGAGTCATGACTGTTGGATTAACAGTCTTAATCAATTCCGAAATGGCATGACTGTTAATTACCAACATTCTTAAGTCATTTTCGAACAGGTACAATTAATACCGAATCGGTTTTGCACGGGTCAACCAAAAAGTGACCGCGCCCGAGCTACCGCTATCCGACCCGGACGAATCTCGGTAACCCGCTACCACTGCGGACACGCGGCGTGCGAAGTGTAAAGTGCGCCACTAGCGCCTCTACAGCCCACTGCCCCGCGCGCGCGCGCGCACGTGTGGGCGTGTGCGTACGGTGCTTCGCACCGTATTGAGGTCTCTTGAATAGCCTCTTAAATGCTAGATGAATTAACTCTTCATCTTCCATTTGTACTTATTAAGTGTACAAATTCTTAATATTTTTCCAATGTGGGACTCAAAGGTTTCCCACTCCTTTTATAGCTTAGTGGTAACACTTAGCTTTGTACATTTTCCAATGTGGGACACTATCCCTTTTTATATTTGGGTTAGCTTCCCACCTCTTCCTCACACTTCCAATGTGGGACAAGCTCTTACACCCAAAAAACTCTTACTTACTTATTTTAAAAATCACCAACATTCCTCCACCATTTTCAAAATAAGTTTTGTAAATCTTTGATTGTCTGTAAGACTGTGTATAAGCATTAGTGTCTCACGACTTGAACCAATACCCTGTGAAGGTTCGTCGAAGTTAACCATGAAAGTATAGTAGACTTGTCTTTGAACTATCAATCGATATTGATTATCCGGATTTGTCTTCACACACAAATCTTTTAGTCACTGATTATCCATATAAGCCGACACATGTATTAGGCCTTGTGTCTGTACCTTGATTTCATGAGTGCTTTAGAGTCAAGCCCAATTCTCATAGGAAGCGGCACCACTTCCACACTCATATAGGTAGATTATCATAGGTGTCCATGTAACTTAAAACACCATAAATCTATTAAGGTTAAACTCATCCTCTTTCATTATTCATTACATGTTCTAAGCACTTATCCTTGGGATGTTAAATTTTATAGTGCTTACAATCATGTCGTATGATGTACTTTAATCATTGAACTTGAGAATTGAATATATCAAGTTTCAAGTTGAGTTTCCGTCAAGAGTGATTATTATTAATGGGCTTTAGTCCCATCCCTATTGATGTCTTAGACACTAGTCCTCTTGCAAGACCTTTTGTAAAAGGATCTGCTAAATTTTGACTTGATTTTACATAATCCACTGTGATTACACTATTTGTAATCATTTGTCTGACATAACTATGTCTCAGGCCAATATGTCTAGATTTTCCATTGTACACTTTACTATAAGCTCTGGAAAGTGTAGTCTCACTATCACAATGTATATATATTGGAGGCATTGGTTTTAGCCAAACTGGAATTTCGATTAATGAATTCCTTAACCATTCTTCCTCTTTACTAGTTGCAGCTAATGCTACAAACTCAGCTGCCATAGTAGAATCAGCTATACAAGTTTGTTTATTTGATCCCCAAGAAACAGCTCCTCCACCAAGAGTGAAAATCCATCCACTTGTTGAGGAATGATCCTCCCGCTCAGTTATCCAACTGGCATCAGAAAAACCTTCTAATACTGAAGGATATCAACTATAGTATATACCATAGTCCATAGTTCCTTTCAGATATTTTAATATTCTATTGACAGCATGCCAATGCAATAAACTTGGATTACTAGTATATCTACTTAATTTACCAACAGCATAAGCAATATCAGGTCGAGTACATGTCATGGCATACATTAAACTACCAATTACTCGTGCATATTCCAATTGTGAAATAGATCTACCATTATTAGGGATCATCTTTAGCTGTGGTTCAAAAGGTGTACTAACAGGTGTGCAATCAAACTGATTAAATTTCTTTAAAATTTTCTCAACATAATGAGATTGAGTGAGAATTATATTTTTATCTTTCCTTATTATTCTCATTCCTAATATGACATCAGCTACACCCATATCTTTCATATCAAATTTAGAAGACAAAAAACTCTTTGTATTATTAATGATTTCTAAATCAGTACCAAGAATTAACATGTCATCTACATATAAACAAATGATCACACCTTTACCATTAGCAAATTTACTATAAACACACTTATCAGATTCATGAATTTTAAAACCATAAGAAATAATGACTTTATCAAATTTTTCATGCCATTGTTTAGGTGCTTGTTTTAGGCCATATAAGGACTTAATAAGTTTACGTACTTTATTTTCTTGTCCAGACATAACAAACCCTTCAGGTTGTTCCATGTAAATTTCTTCTTCTAAGTCACCATTTAAAAAGGCAGTTTTCACATCCATTTGATGAATCTCAAAATTATATATAGATGCTAATGCAATTAAAATTCTAATAGTGGCGGTTCTAGCAACAGGTGCATAGGTATCAAAATAATCATTCTTTTTGTGTAAAACCTTTAGCAACCAATCTAGCCTTGAATTTATCAATTGTTCCATCTATTTTCATTTTCTTTTTAAAAATCCATCTACACTTAATGGGTTTAGACCCAGGAGGTAAATCTACTAACTTCCAAGTTTTATTTCCCAAGATTGAATCCATTTCATCATTTATAGCTTCTTTCCAAAATGCTGAATCTACAGACTTAATTGCCTCACTATAAGTTTGTGGGTCTGTTTCAACGCTAAGAGTCGAAGCATATTGATTACAAGATGTGTCTCTAGTTACTTCAACAAGATAGACTACAAAGTCGGGACCAAAGCTTTTTTCTTTCCTAGGTCTTTTACTTTTTCTAATCTCTTCTTGTTCTACTGGTGGAGTTATAGGTAACTGTGAAGGAGTGCTTACTTCTTTTTCATTATTAATTCTAGGAATAGAAGAAAACCTTTGTTCATAAAAAATTGCATCTCTCGATTCAATTATTGTATTTACCTCAACAGAATCATTAGATTCACTAACCAAAAATCTATAGGCTTTACTATGTTGTGCATAACCTATGAAAATACACTCAACACCTTTGCGTTCTAATTTCTTTCTCTTAGTTTCAGGTATTCTTACAATAGCTCTACAACCCCAAACTTTAAGATAACCTAAATTAGGTTTTCTATTCTTCCATAATTCGTAAGGAGTTTTCTTATTATCTTTAATAGGTATTCTATTCAGAATATGACATGCAGTTAAAAGTGCTTCTCCCCAAAACCCTTTACTTAAACCAGAATAAGAAAGCATAGCGTTAACCATTTCAGTTAGTGTTCTATTTTTTCTTTCTGCTACTCCATTTTGTTGTGGTGTATAAGGTTCAGTAATTTCATGTATAATTCCCATATCTTCACAAAATTGAGCAAAGTGATATTCACCACCTCTATCAGATCTAAGACATTTTATTTTAGAATCACAATGATTTTCAACTTCATTTTTGTATGTCTTAAATCTATTAAGCACATCATCCTTGGAGTTTAAAAGATATACGTAACAATATTTTGAAAAGTCATCGATAAATGTAGCAAAATATTTACTACCACCTCTAGTAGGTGTTCCATGCAAATCACAAACATCACTATGTACTAATTGCAACAAAGATGTAGTTTTTTCTATTTTTGGAAAAGGCAATCTTGTTATTTTTGTTTGCATGCATATTTTACACTTTTCATTCATATCATTCTCATATTTAGGAATTAAATTTAAATTAACCATGAAATGCATTTTCTTTGTATTAACATGTCCTAAACGACTATGCCATAATGAAAGACAATCAACGATATAAGCAGAAGAATCTTTTTCATTGATATTGAGCTTAAACATGCCCTTATACAAATATCCTTTGCCTACAAAGGTACCATTCTTAATCAGAATAAATTTGTCTGGCTCAAATACAAGCTTAAAGCCAAATTTGTTAAGAATACTTCCAGAAACTAATTTTTTCCTAACATCAGGAACATGAAAAACATTGGTGAGGCTAAGAATTTTCCCGAAAGTGAATTCGAGATCCATTGTCCCTTTGCCTTTAACCGCAGCAGTAGATGAATTTCCCATGTAGAGAACATCTCCTTCCACTGTTTCATAGGCCGAGAACAAGTTCTTGTCCTTACAAACATGCCTTGTGGCACCAGAATCAAGCCACCAAGAGTTGTCTTCTCCAAGCATATTAGCCACGGATATCATAGCAGCAAATTTTTGCTTTGTGTCTGATGTCCCTCCTTTTTCCTTTAGTTTCTTGAAGTCACGACAACCCTTCTTGAAGTGACCTGGTTTATTGCAATGAAAATAATTTCCTTTCTTCTTTTTGTTTGCTTTAGAATTATTTGAAAAATTCTTCCGCTTGTTATTTTTTCCATGATTGCCATATTTTTTCTCTTTTCCTTCCTCCACCACATGGACCTTAGAAACAGAATTTTCTTGTTCCTCTTTACCATTTAGAATTCGAGACTCTTGTTCAATTCTTAAATGAGTCTCTAATTCTTCAAGTGAAAGATCCTCCTTTTTGTGTTTGAGTTCTTTCTTATAATCTTTCCAAGAAGGAGGAAGTTTTTCAATTATGGCAGCAACAATTACATTATCATCCATATTTAATTTTTTCAGTTTGCAATGATTTATGATGCGTTGGATGTCATGAAATTGTTCTAGCACAGGCCTATTATCATGCATTTTAAAGCTTAAAAACTGACCGATTAGGAACTTCTTACTTGTAGCGTCTTCCATAAGATATTTGGTCTCCAATGTTTCCCAAAAAGTTTTTGCAGTCCAAACATTTTGGTACAAGTCGAATAAATTGTCAGCAAGTGCATTGAGAATGTGACCAAGACACAAGTAATCATCGGTCTCCCATTTTGTGCGTTGCCTAGTTTGTTCCACAGTTTCATCTTCATCTTCATTTGGTTTCGGTTGTGACAATACATATACAATCTTCAATGTTGTTAGAAGAAAATGAACCTTTTTCTGCCAACGCAGAAAATTACCACCATCAAAACGGTCCAACTTAACAAAGCTTTCTGTTATTTGTCGAAGTGATTGGGAAGAGTCCGCCATTTCTGATAATACTGTATTTAGATTGTTGGATATTATGAATGCAAATACAGAAATGGAACTCTTTATATATCACAATAATGTCAACTTCAATACAAAAATGTAACTTCTGAATAGATAGTAGAAAGCTTCAAGGCGTGATGTCACTTTCCTAAATACAGTATTTGCCCCACACGAATAATTTCGGTATATAAACAGGAATCCGCAAATCCGTACTCAAGATACAACGAAGCAACTTGCACTGCCTGCAACTTGTATATTTGAAGACAGCCTTTGGATGCAGTAGTGAAGAACAGTCAATCAAGTTCTTATTCTGTTTATGTGCACAAAATAGAATAAGATAATTTATATCTCCTAAAAATTATAAGAGAGTAATATCAAGGGTTGGAAATTTCGAAACTGGGTAATATCTGTTATATGTACAAATTCATTTTAGGCAGCCTTTATTTATAGATAATGAAAGGCTTTGTCTTCAAGAGTCATGACTGTGGGATTAATAGTCTTAATCAATTCCGAAATGGTATGACTGTTAATTACCAACAGTCTTAAGTCATTTCCGAACAGGTACAATTAATACCGAATCGGTTTTGCACGGGTCAACAAAAAAGTGATCGCGCCCGAGCTACCGCAATCCGACCCAGACGAATTCCGACAACCCGCTACCACTGCGGACACGCGGCGTGCGAAGTGCAAAGTGCGCCACTAGCGCCTCTACAGCCCACTGCCCCGCACGTGCGCGCGCGCGTGTGCGTGTGCGTATGGTGCTTCGCACCATATTGAGATCTCTTGAATAGCCTCTTAAATGCTAGATGAATTAACTCTTAATCTTCCATTTGTACTTATTAAGTGTACAAATTCTTAATATTTTTTCAATGTGGGACTCAAAGGTTGCCCACTCCTTTTATAGCTTAGTGGTAACACTTATCTTTGTACATTTTCCAATGTGGGACACTATCCCTTTTTATATTTGGGTTAGCTTCCCACCTCTTCCTCACACTTCCAATGTGGGATAAGCTCTTACACCCAAAAAACTCTTACTCACTTATTTTAAAAATCACCAACATTAAGAAAGTAAAGAAATGTGTAGTTTGGAAAAATGTTGATAAAAACATTTATTAAGTGTTAATGGGTAAATATGGAAAAGTTAGTATATGTAACTTGGTAATATTTTGAAGGATTAACACTTATGAAATTAAGAAGGGATTAAGGGTATAAAAGTGTTTCCAATTAAGAAGAATATTACTCCAAGGATAAAAAGGGTGTTAATGTGTTATAAGACTTATGAAGTTAGTGTGGATGACTTAATAGTGATTTTGGAAAATTAACACTTCTGAAAATAGAGTAAAATATAGTTTTGGAAATAAATAGGTAAAATGGTAATGTTACTTAAAGTGGAATATTTTTATGAAATAAAAATGTTGGAAAGGTGTTACACAAAGTGGTCCTAAATAAATATGATTTTTGTAATAAAATCAAGGTAAAAGCGTAAAGGACATGAAATGGTAAAATTTCAAAGTGTAACACAAATTCAGGTGTAACCCCTGGTTTTTGGCTCACGCCGGGTAAAAAGGAAAAGTAGAGTAATGTAGACATTTTTAAAATGTTAAAACACATTAAGAGGAACTCGAATGACACCGAAATAAGTAAGAAGGGCCCGGAGCCCTAGGGTGAAAAGCCCAAAACCACTGGTGTGCATAGCTGGTGATGTGGATCCTGTTAAAGTATGCGATATTAGAAGATTTCGAGAAAAGATAAAAAGAATAAGGAACATGTCAAGAAATGGGTTGTGTGGTAAAATGTATTAATACAACCTAACATGATTGAAATAAATATTTCGATAAAAGGTTAAAATGGATAAGAAAATGTATAATTGATAATTATCCATAAAGTAAGTAGAAATGTAAAGTGAGTGGGTAAATGGGTGATTAAGCAATCTAAGTGGTTAAACCCATAATTAACACAAGAATGTGTTGTAAAATGTTTTTTAAAGACTAAATAATTATTTTCTCACATGATGTTTGTTTGTGTTGAAAGGGTAAATTTCAACGAAAATACTAAAGTGTATTGAAATAAATACAAAGGGTGATTCCGGTAAAGGAATGTGTTTGGATAAATCAAATGTAGTAGTTTCAAGTGTGTAATCGGGTTTATTAAATAAAGTGACAAATGTTAAGAATGAGTAAAGGAAGTTTTTTACAACATTAAGGTAAATTAATCAGAATAAATAAGTTTTTCGAAAGTAAAAACTATTTCATGCTTTTCATGTATGTAAGTGTATATATATATACACCATGAAGTTTCATGTGCACGTATGCGTAATGTGTCAAGTCTACTTTCTTCTTATCGATTTTATATTTCATTTGTGTATTTCCCATTGGGCATAGGCTCACACCCTTGCTTTGTTACAGCAGGTTGTGAGAGGTTTCATATTTTGAGGGTGTTATACCGGGAAGTAGTTTATTTAATTTTTTTAACATTAGTTGCTCTGTATACTTGGACATCGGGATGTTCCCCATGGGTCCAATTTATTTTGAAACTGGAATCGCATACTAACTAGTGAAACGTTAATTAAAATAAAACCGGGCTAGAAACATTATATAGGTTGTTTCATTGCACTTCACACCTAAAGCTTGGGTCGGACCATTTTGACTACGGGTAACCCATAAATCTGGGTCAGGGCTTTACAAATGGTATTAGAGCTCTATGTTCAAGGTTCCTTTTGGGAGTGATGTGGTGAGGTCAGTATTAAATCTTTCGACATTGGTGTTGGGTAGATTCGGTCATGCTATCTTGATGATGGTTTAGTTCGTGTCCTTGACAATAAAGTCAAAGTGGTTAACACAATATGTAAGTTAGTGCTAAGTGGAAAACGATGAAGTTGATAGTTATTAATCACTTCTGCACTTCTGATTAGAATTGTAGTAATTTACAGATGTCCCTACAAATCTATAGTGGTGACACTATGGTTGTTAGTGTCAGGTGCTTGTGTTGAAATTTTAATGGCAAAGAATCCTTTGAAGTGTCGATAGAATGAAATGACGCCCATCGGGCAAACAACACAAGTTGCATATAGTCAACGATAAAGGTTGGTGATTAGAGTTTTTCATGACTAGGCACTAGTAAATGATTATTGAAAGGTATATAGCCCTTAGGTGAGGAACTTGCAGGTCATTAGCGCCAGTGAAATAATTAGAAAAAATTTACCCTTAGGGTGATATCATAGTTTATGGTAATTCGATGAACACATGGAATTATGTAGGCTAATAGTGACAATGTTGTAATCTTTTGTGTGAGATGCATTATGTGATAACCTTACTAGAGAGAGTATCCTCGGTAATGACGATAATAAACAATGTACTTGGCGACCTAGCCGTAAAGGTTGTATGTTTCACTTGTGGAGGTTAGATAACTGAATAGCATTCATAAATACTAATTTTGTGGTGATAACATATTAGTTCCTTTGGTTTAGAATTTGGGTTTAATATATTTTGGTTATAATGTGGTATTGAGGAATAGGATCCCGTGTGGCATCTGCGGTATAGGTCCTGGTATTTATAATTAATACCTGACGTCTCATATCCTACCAATATCTATATAGTCATGCTAATGGGTAGGTTAGCACACAATATGATATGTTCATAGTATAGAAATTTAGTTTTCGTAGTCGAACGGTCATTAAGGATTAGGTGAGGCTGACCTTGAAGGTTATAAGTTAAAAGCGATGTCCTGTATCCTTCCATAACCCATAGTATCATTGGTTGTGGTTTGTATGTAACTTATAGTCACGACTGCTCAGAAAAAAGGTTAGATTAGTATCTAAATAGTGAGACTCGTTTTAGCCGCTGAGGTAATGGCTAGGTGCGGGGCAGTCCTAGTATGGGAGTAATTCATAAGCACGTTGAGTTGCCCATAGGATAAATTGTGTGATGCGTTATTGAGTATGAATTTCAAATGTTACGATGACTTTAGGTGTTTGATGATGATGGTGCACTATAGATAGAAGCTCGTAGACTAGTGTCTTTGCGAGCACTAAGTAATATCAATGTGGATATTGAATGGTTTGTATAGGTCACCTACGATGATAAAGGTATAGATGATGAAATCTTGCTGAGCTTGGGACTTTTACATAAAATGTGTTTGGTGTTCTTAGGAGACCAATTAAGTCTGGTAAAGGAGACAGTAGCATTATATTAATGATAGTTTTGAGGGTCATATGATGATCCCCGATTACTAGCCGTATAGCATGTGATGATTCCCAAATCGGCAAAGATGGTAGTGTAATCCCTATGATAGGGTGATAGTTTGTGTCATTATAGGAGTGATGCTCAGATGTCATGGAGTGACTAGTATGGGTATGGTGATACACGGTTTCAAAATGTATTAGGAAATATACTCGAACTTAAGGGTGATGACTCCATGTGGATACTTTCAAATGGCAAAGAAGTTGGGATAGCATCAAAACATGATTATTATGTTAACGTGCCGACGGTATATTTTAGGGTGGCCTTAGCAATGTAAGGACAAATTTTTGGCATGTCGTTTCAAGCTAGATGGGTTAGAGGATATATCCTAGTGTGGTATTTACAAACCCTAGGGTTCCAATGACGACAGGTGTGGTTGTCACGTAAGTTCTGTGTGGGTAGAAACCGAAGGTGTATTGGTGGCAAACTTGTGGTAAAAAAGGACATGGTTAGCTGATTGCCTCGCTTGAACTAAGTAATTCCTATGGGAGTTTGGGATTTCGATCATGATATGTTGAGGCAGGAAATAACCTAGGTGTAGTAGGCTAGTGACGTTGTCACTAGTAATTAGACAAGATCAAAGACTAGCACATGAGGTTTTCGCTAATCAGAATGATTTAATTATTCCATGGATGTGAAAGGTAGGGTCTTTCTCCCAAGGAGGGAAGTCAGACATTGACTTCCTTAAGGACTATCGATTCGTAACTTGCGTTCGTATTATGAGAATGAATGGTTGCATTTCGATGCGCCACTGCTAGTGACCCAAGTCAGGGGCGTGGCTAGAATTTATGGTTGGTGAGAACTCTAGGAATGAGTGACATGATTTCAAATGCACGGCGTAGGTTTACTTCTGTGAGTCAAAGTCGGACACTTATGGGAGAAATTCCCCAGGACAATTTCTTATCCCTCTAACTCAAGTGTGTTCATTTCGATTTTAATAGTTAGAATTTGGTATTCTCACGTATGTGGTGACTAAAATTGGCACCATGTCATGGTACAACACAGCTGGGCTCAGGAGAGAGCGATGGACCGAGCTTCGTCAATGCAACTCGGTAACTGGGTGTGCACATTTGAGGTATTCTTGCTATTGCATAAAGTTTTACGTATGGGTGGATATGTTTTTGATGACATGGTTTGCTCGTAGTATCTACCTTCCTTTACATTTGTGGACTTTAGACTTGCCGTCTTGACAGTCTGTGGTTCGGATTACAAAGAGCGAGATCATGGGTTGAGGATATAGTATAGTGTTAAAAATCAGGAAACTTAGCACATGAGGTAACTTTAATTACTGCGGTGAGTGGATTAGAGTGATAACGATTACTAAAGGATAAGACACCTATGGTAGTCGTAGGTTCATAAAAGTGACGCAACGGCCAGTGTAAATCGAGCGTGAGGTAATGATTTGGTGGAATTATTCCTCCTTAGAGTGAGAGAATCGCATAGTATGGTTATCAACAAGCTCATGTGAGTTGCATAGTTAGGATAGCCTGAAAGTTGTGGAACACAAGATGTAGGGACCTAAGCTAAGATTGATTTTTGGTAGTATATATAACGACTGGTTTCATAGCGATTTGCTTTTGGGTGAGCGTTGGCAGCAAGAAAGGGTTTGGTCATAGTAGTGCTAGGATTGGTCTGAACATGATCATAAAATTAGTAGAGGCTTAGAGTCGGTTATGTAAAGTTCATGGTTATAGAAATGGTGAATGTTAAAACATATCACGTATCGAGCATTTGGGGACATTGGTGTTGAGGACTTCAAATCATTATCTTAGAGGATTTCTAAGACTTAAAATATAGATTGGTGAACCCCATAACTTTGAGGATTGATGGATCGAGCATTTTGGGGATAAAATTCCCCAAGGAGGGAAGTTTATAATACCCTATCCCAAAAATTGAATTAAATTATGAATAGTTTATAATTGAGGAGGACTTAATGATAATATGGAAGAATTGTGGATAAAATTTGAAAAGAGTAAAAGAAGAACAAATATGAGTCATTCAAATTATAAGTGAATGTCATTCGAGTGACATGGTGAGGTCACGAGAAGGGTCGTGAGAAGCAGGGCATCAAACGACGTGCTGTCGACTTACAGTAGTAGGTCGGGCGAAGGGTCGGGCAATTTATAGTTCTAACGACTTAGGGTTGTCATTAGAAGGAAGTAAGTTGAATTTTTAATCTCAGTTGCCTTTGTGTGCATCAAAATCTCAGCCATTACATCATTGAGTTGTCGAGACCAGATCAGCCCAGAAGGGGTAAAATGAGATTTTTGATCTTTAAGGAGGTTTTATTAAGAATGTTTTCAGCTAATTGGGGTTATTTTGTGTTGGGAGAAAATGGAAGAAGGAGAGTGAGAGGGAGAGAGAGGTGAGTGGTCTTCCACATCCACGCACCATCAAACCACCATTCCATCACCATTTTATGTAATATCCCACTATATTCAAACCTAGAATAACCATTTCCACCATTAATGAAGAAAATAACGAATTTTAAAGGAGTATTTGGAAGATTTTGTAGAAGTTGATAAGGGATTTCATATAGTTAGAAGTGGGTCATGCTTTGAAGTTTGGAAGAAGAAAATTTTGGAGCATTTTGGAGGATGAATTTGGTAATCCCTTGACGCCACCTTTACAAATGGGTATTTCTCCTTCTAAACCAACATTTCTACCACCAATAAATCCATTAGAGGTGGGAGAACCTTACTCTTAGTGTAAGATTTATTTTGCACATTTGGTATCTTGTAGTTGGACTATTTGAGTAGGGTGCATCTAGTTAAATGGTGCAATTAATGTGTAGAAGATAATAAATAATTTTGTGAAATAAAAATATTGGAAAAATGATATTTTGTTGAAAATAAAGAATGATTAAATCTTTCGAGTTTTGAAGTATTAAAAGTCGGTGTTTTATGAAAATGATGTATTTTCTAGAAACATTGGTGTTAAACATTTTATGGAATAAAATGTTTGGAAATGATGATTTATTTTGTAAACATTGGTGAAATAACGTTTCTTACAAAAATGATAATTTTATGAAAGATAGACATTTGTTAAGCTGGAAGAAATTAAATGTCTTTTATGTCTTGATAATGTAATTTTTTGCAATTGTAATAAATTTCTAGAATGAAAATGTGTTTAACTCATTTAATAGGATTTTAAAGTTTAAAATCCATCTTCCCATGCATATAAAGTTATAGTATTTGGTTGTTGAATGTATGAATAAATTTAAAGAAGATCTAATTTGGTTCAAACATGAATAAAGAAAAAGATAGAAATTCTAGTCTTCAAAATGTGTGAAAAGGGGGTTATAAATATGATAAGCGTAAAGTTCTAAGATTACATGTAAAATGAAAGAAATGGTATTTTTTTGTAAAAGTAGTCTTAAGTGTAAATGGATTTCTTGAATAAAGAAAGTAAAGAAATGTGTGGTTTGGGAGAATGTTGATAAAAGTATTAAGTAAGTGTTAGTGGGTAAACATGAAAAAGTTAGTATGTGTAACTTAGTAATGTTGTAAAGGATTAACACTTATGAAATTAAAAAGGGATGAAGGGTATAAAAGTGTTACCAATTAAGAAGAATATCACTCTAAGGATAAAAAGGGTGTTAATATGTTAGAACACTTAAGAAGTTAGTATGTATGACTTAATAGTGTTTTTAGGAAATTAACACTCGTTAGAATGGAGTAAAAGGTGGTTTTGGAAACAAGTGGGTAAAATGTTAATGTTACTTAAAGTGAAACATTTTTATGAAATAAAATATTGGAAAGGTGTTCCACAAAGTGGTTCTAAATAAATATGATTATTGGAATAAAATCAAGGTTAAAGCGTAAAGGACATGAAATGGTCATATTTCAAAGTGTAACACAAATTGGGGTGTAACCCAAGGTTTTTGGCTCCGGCCGGGAAAAAATGAAAAGTAGAGTAAGGTGGACATTTCTAAAATGTTAAAACACTTTAAAAGGAACTCAAATGACACCGGGAGAAGCAAG